>JARBWK010000010.1:106842029-107240584 GCA_030556195.1 Anolis apletophallus
AAATATGCGTTGCCTTGAAAGCCTCTTTCCATCTTTCATTTAATGTGGAAAAACCAAGCCTGCGCTGCTTGACAAATCTCCCGTTCCAGCTAGACCTTCAATTGATAGCTATCCAAAATCTTTCACAGAGATTTCTGGCCAACAGTTAACACCGCATTAGTCTTGTGTTTTACCTTCCCTAGTTCGAAGCAGAGTTGCAATATGTGTCACGGGAGGTAGACTGTCTAATGAACCGTGGAAATATTGTTTAGTGGTAAATAAGCTGATCCTAGAATAGCACAAAGGGTGCTGAGCAATTTTTCGACATGTAAAATCAGTGCCTGCAGGGCAAAATGGGAGCAAAGTGTTGGCTAGTTGACCCTTCTTCTTAATCATATTATCCTGGGCATTTTGTTTTTGTGTATATCTCATCATCTTCTGTCTACAGACATTGGACAGAAAAGGAGCACACGTGCAGGGAGCACACAACCCCCCCTGTTACGTCAGCTCCACTGACTGCCAGTCTGCTACCAAGCACAATTCAAAGTGCTGGCCTTAGCCTATAAAGCCCTAAATGATTTCGGCCAGCTTACCTGTCTGAACATACCTCTATGATCCACCTCGGAGATTAAGATCTTCTGGGGAGGCCCTGCTCGCGCAGGTGTGGCTGGTGAGGATGAGAGACAGGGCCTTCTCAGTGGTGGCCCCTCAGTTGTGGAACTCTCCCCCCCCAGCGAAATTAGAGTCACCCCCTCCCTCATGACCTTCAGGAAGAAAGTAAACACATGGTTATGGGACCAAGCTTTTGCATAGCAAGTTTTTAGTGCGTTAAGAGAATAAGGAATAATAAAATGACAAATGGAACAGCCTTGGACCATGATTTTGGATGACGTGATTTTAATAATGGGTTTTAAATTGTGTTGTTTAATGTTTTTGGTTTTAATGTAACTATTTTATTGTATGTTTGTTTATGGCATTGAATTACAGCCTATTTTGTAAGGCTGCTCTGAGTCCCCTTCGGGGTGATAAGTTGTTGTTGTTTATTCATTCAGATGAAGTAAATAATAAATAAATAAATACATTGGATGATAAAGTCATAATATAGGAGAACACAAAAGAGTTGTAAATGAATCCATATTCTTCGTCATGATTTTCTTTCTCATACAAATGAAGAGCAAAGTTTGGAACATTTTGGACCAAAACAACAATCAACAGAAACATCTGCCATGCTTTGCTTTTTCATTTTATGTTTTTTACATATTTGTCATGTAGAGTTAGGCCAGGATATGTTTCACATTAAAAATCACATGCAGATATGAAGTGTGTTTTGAGCAAATTTACATACTGTCTTGAAAAATTATTATTTTAAAATGAAGCCTTAAGAATAGCTTTGCAAATGAATTGCAGACAGAAAAGTAAGGTAATTGAGAGGGCAGTAGCGGGTCAGCTGCAACAGTTCTTAGAAGACACAGCTGGGCTTGACCCCTTCCAGTCCGGTTTCCGTATTGGGCATGGGACAGAAACCGTGCTTGTCTCCATTACAGACCAACTTCGCTGCCAGCTCGACCGTAATGGGTCAGCGCTGCTCGTGTTGTTAGATCTCACAGCAGCCTTTGACACGGTAGCTCACGCACTATTGACCCACCGTTTAGCCGTGACGGGAGTTAGGGGGACTGCCCTTAAATGGGTGGCCTCCTTTCTTCAAGATCAGGGACAACGTGTGGAGGTGGGAGGGGTGGTGTCTGGGAGACTCCCTTTAAATTGTGGGGTCCCCCAGGGTGCCATCCTTTCCCCTTTATTGTTCAATATATTTGTGCACCCACTGGCTCGGCTGGTTCGCGACTTTGGTCTGGAGTGCCATCAGTACGCTGATGACACCCAGCTGGTTCTGAGAATGGATGCCAGGCCGGATACTGTACCCAATTGTTTCCATCAATGCCTAGAAGCTGTGACTGGTTGGCTGCGTTCCAGCCGGTTGAAGGTGAATCCGTCGAAAACGGAGATCCTATGGTTGGGTCGCCCTGGGTTAGGTGGATGCCGGTTGCCTACCCTGGACGGCGAGCTCTTAAGCCCGTCACCTTCAGTAAAAAGCTTGGGGGTCCAATTGGATCCGCTGCTATCGATGGAGATGCAAATCTCAATGGTATGCAAGACCGCGTTTTTCCATCTACGACAGGCTAGGCAGCTGGCTCCCTACCTTCCCAGGACCAACCTGGCCACGGTGATCCAGGCGACGGTAATCTCGAGACTGGACTACTGTAACGGCCTCTACATTGGCCTTCCCTTGGCATCAATCCGGAAACTCAAGCTAGTGCAGAATGCTGCTGATCGACTGCTGATGGGAGCATCGGCACAAGAGCATATTACACCTATTTTGCAGCAACTGCACTGGCTACCAATAGAGTACCGGATAGTTTTCAAGGTGCTGGTACTAACCTTCAAGGCCTTGTATGGTCTGGGGCCGGTGTATCTGAGGGACTGTCTCACCCCGTATGTTCCCCCAAGATCACTACGTTCAGAAGAGCAAAACCTTCTAGCAGTGCCATCCATCCACTCCTGCCGTCTGTCAACAACTAGAGCAAGAGCTTTCTCGGTAGCGGCGCCCACGTTATGGAATTTAATGCCGGATGAAGTCTGGGCCATTAAGGAGCTAACACCGTTCCAGAGGGCCTGTAAGACGACTCTTTTCAGACAGGCTTTCAACTTAAATAGCTCGGGTTGTTAATCCATGGAGTCCTATGGAAATCATAAAGTTGTTAATCCATGGAGTCCTATGGAAATCATCTGGTTTTATATTGTGTTATACTGTTGTTTTAAGTTGTTATTAAACCTGTAATGTTGTTGTTTAAATTGATTTTATGTAAACCGCCCCGAGCCTTCTGGAAGGAGCGGTATACAAGATTAAATAATAAATAAATAAATAAAATAGTACTAACTTTGCGAGAGAGTTGTTGATTGTTGTTTATGTTTTCTTGGCATTGGAAAGCTTCACTGTTAGGATCATTTTGGGGTTTTTTTTTTCTGTTAAAGCACTTGTTATATCACTTTTCTGTCCATCATGTAAAATTCATATGCTTCACAGAGACATTGTGAACACAAACTTGAGTATAAATCACTCTGCCAAATTAAAATATTAAAACTAATTAATTCAATAGTCACACTTCTGTTTCTTCATTCAGGCATGTTATAGTGCACTTCTTGCCACTTGTCAGCCAGCATTTTCACCCATGTTGTTTATTCCAAATGAAAATCTGTTTTTGAAAAGTTGTCCATTATGTGTTGGAAGGAGAGATTGCTGTTTGGAAGGCCTGGGTTTTTGAGTCCCGCCTTATGTGTATATCCATTATAACTGTTGACATTCCTTCAGTTGATTTGCTTCCTATTGGAAATCCGTTTAACACTTTAAGAGGTGATTTAATTACATCTGCTCCAACAAACAACAAATACAAATGCCAGTATTTTAATCTCACAGAAAACAGAGAATCTACTACATTTTAACTCCAGCAGATAAATGGACAGTGGCAGAGAAAATCATGTTCTTATACGACACGCATAGGAATAATTATTGGGCAATTCCCATTGCTTTCGCATTTTTTTAGGAATATAAATATGTGGTTTACAAGATGGCTCAACAAATTAATGTACAAAAATACCCACCCCTTATTATGCTGGACAGATTTTCAGGCTTCTAAATTACTATGGGATGTTTTATGACTCTAGAGAGAAAACCGAAATAATATAGTGTATAATATAATGAGGAAGCAGTTGACCATAAATAAGAGGTCACAGAAGGGATTATGTTAGGTGATTTTCAAGCACAGTGAAAAAGGCTTTCCTTGAAGGAAAGTTATTACACTGCATGGCCCATATAATGGACAGTTAATTAAAAATACATGCATTAATGTTATATTACAGACCAATTTCGCATCACTTATACTGTATGTTTGCTTAGCCTCAAAGTGGCATGAGCTCTGGCTCAGAAACAGGAAGAAGCATTTTTCCAGAGGACTCAATCAAGTGTACCCTCTGTATCATATGATGTAGGTGTTTATGTTAGAGTGCAACCATTTTCCTTTCCAAAATTTCATTTCCCGAAATGGGAGAGTGCACTACTTATTTATTTATTTATTTATTTACAGCATTTTTACCCCGCCCTTCTCAACCCGGAGGGGGGGGGGCGCTCAGAGTGGCTAAGTGAATAGAAGTCCAAATTCAGTGCGACATTGTACTCCTCTCTTCCTTACTGCATACCTCCCGCCCCACAATATCCTCACATAACTAGATTCTACCTGCTATGTTTCACCATTGCCTGTAATGGTTGAAACTCATATTTATTTATTTATTTATTTACAGTATTTATATTCCGCCCCTCACACCCTGCAGGGGACTCAGGGCGGATTACAATGTACGCATATATGGCAAATATTCAATGTCATAGACACACAACACATATAGACAGACAGTCAAAGGCTATTTAACTTTTTTCCGGCCACCAGGGGAGCTGTCACTTCACTGTCCATCTGCAACACTGATTAAGTACTTTCCACATTTCCTGCATGCTTTTTGCTGGAGATTTTTTATGACCTCGTAAATTTGTTAAGCTAGCCTCCCCACACATAGGTGGTACCTAAATTTCCTACTTGACAGATGCAACTGTCTTTCAGGTTGCAAAGGTCGACAACAAGCGACACAAAATTGGCCAGAACCTCACTCCGACCCGGGCTGGCTTCGAACTCATGACCTTTTGGTCAGTAGTGATCTTAATGCAGCTGTTACCCAGCCAGCTGTGCCATATGGCCACCACCATAAAGTCAATAGGTTCAGGTAAAAGGAAAATCCAAGACAGCTAATGATGTTGCATCGCAGCAGCTTGAAACTAATAGATCACCATTCAAGGGGTGACATTTGGTTTATCAGCTGACTCTGGTCATCATCTTTATTTCATCAAGGGACAGAGTCTTGGTTGAAGAAGGGGGAAGGGAGAGTGTAAAATAAGATTGAGCCCCCATGAACTGGAAGTGTGAGTAATAGGACATATTTTCCCACGTGGGACAAAGATTTGGATGGCCAGAGAAACCGATTAGGAAGAGAACAGCAGGTATGAGAACCAAGAATTGTGCGTAACTTGTTGAACCGCCTAAAGAATGTGAAAATTTTCAATAGCAGGATCCATCAGAGAAAATACGTCCAAAACGTTTTACAGAAGTACATAACCGCAGAGATGATAGCTAAAATAGACAAATCTTATTGAGGGGAATGATGGAGGTGCAAGTTGCGGAAAGGTACCTTGTTCCATGTTTGGTGGACCTTTAGGCTGGTACAAAAATTTTTTTTAAAGGCAGTTAAAGAAATGAACAAATGATTACTAAAATGTTAAGAAAAACTCAGAAATGTGTCTTTTAGGATTATTTAGAGAATCAGCAAAGGAGGTGGTGAAGAAATTTGCAAATATAGCTTTGTTGCTGCAAGATTAACAATAGCGAAATCTTGGAAGGTGGAAAAATAGTTAATTATAAAGGTCTCGAGAGAGAAATTATTAGAATATATTCAAATGGCCAAGCTAACTAATGGAAGGAAACAATATACAATTTGCAAAAAAAAAAAAAAGAGCCTAGCTTTTGAATATTTGGAAAGGAAGACAAATGTTGACTTTAAAGTATTTTCAAGGGTAATACATGAAAACAGATATAAGTGTAGGCTTTAATAGATATTAGAGTCACATTGAGTAGTGCCGGAAGTGATAAGTTGGGGGGGGGGGGTCATGGGTGTGAGGAAGGAGTGTAAAGGTTTGATAAGAGGTAATTGTACAGTTTCTGTTAGTTACTGTACTATCTGTATTTGTTTTTTGTTTTTGTTTGTTTTTTGTTTGTTATTCATTCACAATTTTTTAAAAAAAGGATTTGAAAATGCCTTCCAATTATGATGATAATGCCTTATCCTATTTTCCCTATGGATTGAAATGGAGAGATACAAATAGCAAAATAGTTAATCATTTTAAAAAGCATAGTTTATGAATTTTTTACATATTAAAACCATTAACACATGCTAAAATATATAATTAAAAATAATCTGGATCGATCTTTCAGAAGAGACTGGACTGTATTGCTGTTTTATATGAAGTGGCTTCCGTTGATGAAGCTCTTCTGGAAGGCCATTCCACAATCTGGGGCAGACATAGAAAATGTCCTCTGCATTATAATCAACCTAGTTTGGCTGAGTCCTGCAGAGGACCCGGGCAGATTATGCAGCAAAAGGCAACCCTGCAGGTAATCTGGATCAAAAACCACACCCAGAGGTCTAAAAGTTTTGGAATACATAGCAGACACACTCCCACCTTTTGCCATATGTGCCAGCTGCGCCTGTACCTTGAGAAGTCTGACTTGGTCTACACTCTGGTTACATCCCGAATAGACTACTGCAATGCACTCTACATGGGGTTCCCTCTGAAGACTGTCCGGAAGCTTCAACTAGTCCAACGTTCAGCAGCCAGGTTGCTCACTGGGGCTGGGTACAAGGAGCGCACATCGCCCTTGCTACGCCAGCTCCACTGGTTGCCTACCAGCTTCCAAGCACAATTCAGAGTGCTGGCTTTGGGCTAGAAAGCCCTGAACGGTTCTGGCCCAGTTTACCTGTCCAAATGTATCTCCTGCTACGATCCACCTAGGGCCCTAAGATCATCCGAGGAGACCCTGCTCGTTGTCCCCCCATTGTCGCAATCGCGTCTGGTGCGGACAAGGGACAGGGTCTTCTCTGTGGTGGCCCCTCGGCTATGGAACTCCCTCCCAAGTGAAATTAGATCTGCTGTATCCCCTTTGACCTTCTGGAAACAAGTGAAATCCTGGCTATGGGATCAGGCCATTGTAGATTAGGTTGACTTGCCGAAATGACGACTTTTATAAAACTGACGGACTGCCCCTTGGATGATGGTTCAAACCAGCGACTGCTGACTGGTTGATTGCTTTTATATTGTTTTATGTTGTTTTGTACTATCTTATACTGTTTTATACTGTTTTATTGCCATATTGCTGTAAAATTATATTTTTATGTTTCTGGTATGGGCACCATGGGGTGCCGTTTTGTTAGCTGTCCTGAGTCCCTCTGCAGAGGTTGAGATAGGATGGGATATAAAAGTCAGAAATAAATAAATACATAAATATTTATTTATTTATTTACTATTTTTATATGCTACCCTTCTCAACCCCAAAGGGGACTCAGAGCGGCTTACAGCAAGCAACAATACTGCCAGAGTGGCTTACAATGTACATATAATAATATTGCTCGAGTGGGTTACAGCAAACTGAAAAACAACAAATAACATTACTGTCATAGCACAACATCAGCACTACACATCACATTGCACTACAACATATCGCAATATTGTTAGCAATATTGCATGCAATACAAATATACAAATTATAATATCACAATATAATTATTACATCACATTATCATTGGCAGTATTATACTGTGTTACATTACAACAACACCTGTTCCATCTGTCCTTGTGTTGGCTTTCCATAAGAACTGGTGGATGGCTCAAATGGAGGGTTGCAATGAAAACCTAGCCTTTCATTTCTTGCTTATCTAAACCTTCTATTCTGGAGTCAACCCATGGCTATAGGCCAAAACGTACTACCAAGGTTGCAGGGTTTGAGTATTGGACTAGAATTTTGGAGACCAGGTTTGAGTCACCACTTGGCCATGGAAACACAGTGGATTATCTTGGTCAGGGAGCACGGTCAGTCTCAGAGGCAGGCAAAGATAACAAATCTTTGAACAATCTTTTCCGAAGGTATTGTAATCCCAGCGGCACTGTGTAGCACTGTTATTGTTAGTATGATTGTATGGAACTATTGATTGTTGTGAATTGCATTGAATACTGTGTTTGGGCATGACTAGCCATATTGTGATATAATAATATTTGATACTTTGCATACTTTTTGTCCCACTTTGCGGTCAAAAACTGTAGAGTGTCAATGGAATAACTGAATCGTGTCTTCTGATTTTTCTCTGCCCCATTTCATGTGTTCCTTGGAAAGCAAAGGGGGGGAAATAGAAAGGGTTTCCCAGTCGTCAAATGTTGTATTGCCTCTCTACAAATCTATGGTGAGGCCACATCTGGAGTACTGTGTACAATTCTGGTCACCGCACCTCAAGAAGGATATAACGGAACTGGAAAAGGTACAGAAAAGGGCAACAAGAATGATCCAAGGGATGGAGCAGCTCCCTTACGAAATCAGGTTGCAACGCCTTGGTCTTTTCAGCCTTGAAAGACGGCGTTTAAGAGGTGACTTGATCGAAGTGTATAAAATCATGCATGGGATAGAAAGGGTGAATAGAGAAAAAATATTTTCTCTGTCACACAACACTAGGACTAGGGGGCACTCCCTAAAGCTCCAAGGTAGGAAAGTTAGGACTAATAAAGGGAAATATTTCTTCACCCAGAGGGTCATTGGGTTATGGAACTCACTTCCAGAGGAGGTTGTGACAGCGGTCAGCCTGGACAGCTTCAAGGCAGGATTAGACAGATTCATGGATACCAAGGGAATCAGTAGCTACTGAAATGGACATCCAAGTGCCACCTCTGTGTTGATGGAGGCAGGCAGGATTTCCCCGGGTACTGGTTGTGGGGGGTCGGGAGCAGGTGAGGGTTTTGCCCTCCTTTCTGCTAGAGATCCCTGTGTACAACTAGTGGGCCACTGTGTGACACAGAATGCTGGACTAGATGGGCTGAGGCCCGATTCAGCATGGCTCTTCTTATGTTCTTATGTTCTTATGTTTCTCTTTTCTGACTTCACATCACAATGGCTGAGTCAGGATACTGAAGTCAAGCAACATTTTCCTTCCTAAGCAAAGAATGACTGACCAGGAGTGTTTCAGTTGGGTTTCGTCAATTACTTGTCACTAGCAGTTTCACAAATAGTAAAAAAAAAAAAATGTAACTGACACATTGGAAAAGGCCAGAGCAAGCTGTGCTGGGGATACACAGTATATCAGAAAATAGACAAGAATGAGTGAATGCTTGTCATAACACTACCAGGGAAGGAAATATTGTGTGAGAAATGCATTGGTGAATACACTTGTGTGTGTGTGTGTGTGTGTGTGTGTGTGTAATGTATCCATTTAAGCAGCTTAAGGTTTGTTAACATTTCTGACAAAAAAAGAATCACACCAGCATTGTTTCTAATTGATACAACTTATTTTTGAGTTTGACTTTGGGGAAGGGCAGGAATATTCATCTTCTTCCTACATTCACCTTGAAGCTGATTTCTGTTTAAGAACTGTTGCCTAGTCTGGGCCCATTTGGTCTAAAGACAGCGCAAGGTCATGGAAGGATGGAAAAATTCATCATAATTTAATGTGCAGTTGTTGTATCCCTATTGCCTCTTCTACATCTTCTGCCAAAATATTTTTCTGGCTTTGGATATTCTGCACCAGGCAGCAACATTTTTTCGAGACCAACCTTGCTTCTCCTGCTTATAAAGGCAAATGGCCATTTCAGTTTTCAAGCTTCTGTTTTGTAATGATATCACTTAATGTCATGAAGTGAGAAATGACTATATATTTTTATTTCAGAAAATGTGTTTTGTGCCTTTGGAAATGTGTAAGTAACCATTTATTTACAAATGAATGTATATAAGACAATATTCAGTTAAATGTATAAGGTTAAATAGGACCAATATTAGTCAGAAGAGGGGCATGAGCTCTAAGGCGTTGCTATGGCAACCTGCTCCAAGCTGGAAAAGGGGCGGGGCCAAGTGTTGCTGGTAGGAAAGGATTTGGTTTTAAAAGACAGCTTTTGTGCAGTCAGTTAGAGCTAGGGTTGCCATATGTCCCTTATTCTAAGGGACGTCCCTTATTTTGGCCCTAAAATTTGTGTCCCTTATTTTCAGGCCCTGTCCCTTATTTTTGACTAGCAGGACATGACTGGGCGGGGTTGACCAGAGGAAGGTGCACGCTGTGGTTTCCACGGCAATGCCATCCCGGGGATTCCAACTCACAGGGCAGCCTGCGTCCCCGTTGGAAGGAAGAGGCGATACAGGACTTTTTCAAAGTACAGTAGACTAATTAACCGTTACCCAAGGGGAATGTTGGATCATGTTGGATAAAGATAGTTTCTGGTTGCTTGAGAGTTACTCTTAAAATAGGCCTAGCTGTGCATCCCAATACTATACAATGCTGTGTATCCCATACTATACTATTAACTATTGACATAAAAATCATGAAGATGTACTGTCTTATAAAATGTATTTTATTTTAATGTTTAGACAGTGCACTTTTAAAGTCAGCAGAGTCAAGTACTAAATACAGATGGAGACAATAAGGTAGTTCTAATAATGTTTTTTATGCATGACAAAGCATGCAGAAACATACCATGTCCTGTTAAGAGGGTATAAGTCAGTTTCTTTTGTGAGTTTCAATCATTATCTTATTCTGTTAATAAAACTATTTCTACCTAATGTTTGAATTTCAAGTTTTTAATGAAGTGTCCCTTATTTTTATGAAAAATCCCATAAATATCCCTTATTTCTTGTATCAAAAAGTGGCAACCCTAGTTAGAGCAGTCAAGAGGAAAAGTCTGTTAGTTGATAGTGAAGGTAGCAATAAGGGTTAGCTGTAACCTGAATAAATTTGTTAGTCAGGGAATTGAAGGGATTAGTTTAACTCAGTTTGAGAACTAGTTAGGGAGCTAGTTGACTGACAACAGGGAGCTGTGACAATAGAAGGGCCTCTTGGTCAGGACCCCTTTGTCAAGCTCAAGTTATTCAGGAACCAGTTGGCTAGTGTTCGTATATTGAAACCTTGTTTGGCAACATCTCTTTAAGTGAATGTATTGTAACCATTACGCTTGTAACTTTGTAACCAGACACTCCTGTCATAAAATAAACCAAGTTACTGTTTCTTTGAAAAGCAAGCCTCTCTGTCTCATTGTGGAAACCTCCTAGTATATGGTGGCAGCGGGATTAAAAGTCAGAAATAAAAGGAGATTTCTGACAGGAAAGAAGATCGTCACAAGTTGTGGCCATTACACAGTTTGAAACCTCACATCTTTACAAGTGGTGGCAGCGAAAATACACAACGGTAATAGTTCACATCAGCACACTTAACAATATGAAAAGCATTCCTGTTAGCTATAACCAGTAACCTCTTTTTCTATATTCCTATGTTCTCCTGTTTTGGCAGAATTCAGATTTGCAAATGCAGGGACGAAGTGGAGTCAAAACAGATCTTTGCAATTTGATCATTGGGAAATTTAGATTCAAGGCCATATTCATCTTTGGATTTGCCCGGCTTAGCAGCTCACCTTTTGCTATCCTCAGTTAGCTGTGAGAGTAATGGTTTCCAATGATTTTCAACCTTTTTTCCTTCACCGCATTGCATAGTTGAGTGTTGCAAGCTTTGACTCTGGCTGCTCGCAGGTTTGGCTGCTCACTGGGTGCTTCCAGGTGAGGCTTTTTGTGTGTGCGATTCTTTATTAGTGGACTTTTAAAGAAGGATCAGCTATTATTTCTTCTCCTTTGTAAATCTCGTGTGTTTTCCTAACACTGCTTCCCTCTTTTTTTTCTTCTGCAATTAAAAACCTAAGGATGAGAAGGTGAAATAGCTACACAATGTATTTTGATTGGTAGCACTAAGGGCAGGCCCATAGCCAGGATTTTGATTCTTGGGGGGGGGGGGTGAGTTTGATTTGTGGAGGGGCTGAGTCTGAGTGAGAGGGTCTACCCTAGCAAACCTTTGGTATGTTATCCCAATACCCCCATGCATATGGGATATATTGAGCATGGTGATCAGATCATTATATAAATACACATAACAGTTTAAATAATGTACCAGTAAGGCCTTTTCGCGGACCACCCTGAGAATTGGGGGGGGGGAACCCCCCCTCTATATGACAGTCATACCACATATGTCTATTAGGAAGGGGGGAAGTATACATATAGTCTGCAGCTGATGGTATACTGGTTTGAATGTTGAGCCACAAATTCTTGAGTCCCCATTTGGCCATAGAGACCCACTGGGGGATCTTGAGCGAATTATAGTCCGTAAGCCTCAGAGTTAGACAAAGGCAAACCTAATTGGAACCAATCTTGCCAAGAAAGCCCAAGAAAGCTCCGACTTACACTGTCATAGGGTCAGTGTAAGTCGGAGATGACTTGAAGTCACTCAACAACACCTCTGCAATGGCAAAGCCTTGTTTGATAATTTAATGTATTCTAACTGTATTTCATGCTATGTTTTATTTTGTGTTGGCATTGAATAAGTGCATGGAGTCCCTCTTTGGAGTTTGAGAAGGACAGGATATAAATGTTCCAAATAAATAAATGGCTTCTGACATGATAAATACGATAAATACATAAATAAAAAGCCTTATTGAGTAGATTGTTTTCCGGGGTGTATGGCCGTGTTCCAGAAGCATTCTCTCCTGACGTTTCGCCCACATCTATGGCAGGGATCTCAGAGGTTGTGAGGTCTGTTGGAAAGTATGCAAGAGAGATATATATATATATATATATATATATATATATATATAAATCTGTGGAATGTCCAGGGTGGGAGAAAGAACTCTTGTCTGTTTAAGGCAGGTGTTAATGTTGCAATTGACCACCTTGAGTAACATTGAATAGCCTTGCAGCTTCAATGTCTGGCTGCTTCTTGCCTGGGCGACTCCTTTGTTGGGAGGTGTTCACTGGCCCTGATTGTTTCCTGTCTGGAATTCCCCAGTTTTCTGAGTGTTGCTCTTTATTTACTGCCCTGATTTTAGAATTTTTAAATACTGGTAGCGAGATTTTGTTTGTTTCCTCCTTTCTGTTGACCTTGTCCACATGCTTGTGAATTTCAGTGGCTTCTTTGTGTAGTCTGACATGGTGGTTGTTAGAGTGGTCCAGCATCTCTGTGTTTTCAAATAATATGCTGTATCCAGGTTGGTTCAGGAAAGACTCTGCATACACCGTATCCAAAGGATTCCTATCCTTTTCTCATGCCTCAGCATGGGGGAAGATATCATCTAGCTGTAATAGTGAACTTAAATATTTCCTTCTGGTTGCAATTATAGAAAAATAGTAGAATGAAAGAGTACCCCTGTTTCCTCAAGTCTACCTCGCTTTTTGCTACTAGGAGCTTAGCCCTGAAATTAGAAAGTTGTCAAAGCACTCTCCAATGCCAGCGTGCTGCAACCCAGCATTGCATTTGTCTTCTAAAGGTACAATGAAAGCAAGCAGTTTTTATAAGGTTTGTTCCTCTCTGAAGGGAATCGTACGGTGTGGATCAATACAGCATGCATAGGAATTTAAACTTTAATCTAAAAGGGTTGATGTAGATTCACTTGCCAATTCCTGTTCTCCTGAAAATAAAATTTAAAAAATTAACAGCCATCTAGTGTTTGTACAGGTTGCTTTTTCTAGAACGTGTAGGACTGACTTCCATTTTAAGGTCCCTGGTGAATAATCCATCAAGGTAATTTTTGTAATGATCTGCTTCTTCTTGAGGCAGCAAAACTCACTGGTAATTAATAAGCTTTGGTAAGCAAATGCAGCCTAAACACACACTTGATGAATAGTGCTATTGTACACTAAGAAACTATTAGCTTACTGGTCCGTATGGTCCGATGTCCATTAACATGACCTATTAACAATGCAAAGCAGAAAGAACTATAATTAATTTTAGAAAGCTTTTAGACTATGTGAAGTAAATAATAATTCTTCTGATCAGGTATTGCAGTGTAAACAGTAAACTACATCATTTACTCTACCCCCTCAATTTATTAAAGAATGATATTAGATTACATTTTCATCAGAATTCTATTTTTAAAACAATTTTAATTTAGTAGGAGAAATATATACTCCCCCCCCCTCTTTTTCTTGTTTTTTTATTTTTAAAAAACCCAAGTCAATGTCAAAATATTTCCGAACCCAAGCAACCTCTACAAGGGGAAAAGAGGCTTCTATTTAGCACTCAATTGATTTGGTGACTAGTGAACATAGGAAGCCCCTTTATATTGGAACCTGCAATTTGTATTTCTAGTTTGGTATTTTCAGGGTTCAGCACCCCCCAAACCCATGGGCCACAGGACCTTTTATTTTTTTACAATTGTTATAAATAGTTGCATCTCAAGGAACCAACATTTTTCGCGAAAAGCAAAGTGAGTAGATAGCATATGCCTTGCTTTACAGCAAAACATTACTTTCATATGTCTCCCAAAAGCATGACTTGGCTTTAAAACAAGATTTGTACTGTTTTAAATTATCATATAGTTTACTGCTTTGTGTAATAGTTTACTGTGTCCTTCTCTACTGGATGTTGGGCATCGTAGTCTAATTATCTTTGTATGTAAGCACTGCTATAGCACAGCGTATCTTGGTGTTGTGTATCGAAGAACACTGCCTTTACACATGGGTCAGGAGTAGTAGAGTTTGTTCTTCAAAAAGTGTGAGACTTTCAGAACATTGTATTTCTCATACAGTCTATTCAGTTCATAAGAACATATTGGAACATAGATATGTGTACAATTTTTCATTTTGTTTGTGTGTGCCTCTGGGTTACCATATTTACTCAACTGCAATGCTCACTTTTTGGGCTGAATTAGATTGACAAAGTTGAGGTACACATTAGGGTTGATGGCGCATTTGAATTGCACACTTAAATCCACCCATGGGGAAAGGCCCAGAGGAATCCAAAACCCAGAAGACAGATAAGGAGGTGAGAGGCACAAAGAGGCTGTCTCCAAATTTAGCTTGGGGCTCTGTGGAGCCCGGAGGAGGAGCACCCATCTGGTGATCCAGCCATTCATGCCACTTAGCCATGGATCCTACCTCCCACGTGGCCCTCAATGTCTCTCTCCCACTCTTCCAGGCTCGGTTGAATGAGATTCCCAACTGGCCTCATTCACCAGGCCTACAAAACCTCCCTCCCTCTAGGTCAGTGTTTTTCAACCTTTTTTGAGCCACGGCACGTTTTTTATATTTACAAAATCCTGGGGCACACCACCAACCAAAATGATACAAAATGACACTCTAACACAGTAATATATATAGTTAATATGTTTTAAAATGTATTTATACACTCAGTGTGAAACCTGGTCCTGTTTCAATGAACGCAACATAGATATCCTGGCAGGAATGGCAGAAAGACACAAATTTCCCACATAGAACTCCCATAACCAAGAGAAAATACTATAAGAGCTTGGTGGGCATTGACCTTGGGTTTTTGAGTTGTAGTTCACCTATATCCAGAGAGCACTGTGGACTGAAACAATGTTGGATCAGGACCAAACTTGCCATGAATACTGAATATGCCCAAATGTGAACACAGATGGAGTTTGGGAAAAATAGACCTTGACATTTGGGAGTTACAGTTTCTGGGATTTATAGTTAACACACAATCAAAGAGCATCCTGAACTCTTGCAACAATGGAATTGAGCCAAACTTGGCATATTGATCTCTCATTACCAATAGAAAGTACTGAAAGTGTTTGCTTGGGAAAAGAGCCTGAGGTTGCTAGGAAGGGTGGGAGACTGAGTCCAAAACATCTCGAAGGCCCAAGTTTGCCCATGCCAGCTTTCGACAGAGACCTCTTCCTCCCCTTTCCCCTTCGCGCCCTTTCTTCCCCCTCCTGCCGAACACTTACTTTTTCTTCAACACTGCCGCTTCTGCCACCATTTTGATCCGAGGGGGCAGCGTGAGCGTGTTCAGGAGGGGAGGGGGGAGGGAGGAAGACGTGACCCGTGCGGGCGCTATTGCGCAGACTTGCCCCAGAGCAAAGCGAGCAGAGCGAGTCTGGGAAGAAGGGAGCCCAAGTAGAGAAGAAAAAGTGTTCGGCAGGAGAGGTAAGAAAGGATATTGGAGGTTCCAATTTCCCACGGCACACCTGATGATCGCTCACGGCACACTAGTGTGCCATGGCACACTGGTTGGGAAACACTGCTCTAGGTGTTGTGAATGAGGCTAGTTGGGAACTGTGCAAGGCTGGCGAGTTCAGCCTCAGCCTGATGGAGAGGCATGGCTTCTCAGATGACTTCATTCATGCTGCCTGTTTCCCTGTCATGCTATGCCTGCACTGTTGGGCACATTGCATTTGAAAGTAAATCCAACTTTTGTGACGTTCACTTTACAAACTTGAGGTGTGCATTATACTTCATTAAATATGGGTGTTTGAATTATAAATCTTTCTCTGCCATGTTATTTTTTTTATGTTACTCTTAAAATACAAGAAAAATCCCTTTTCGAAAAGGTGGAAAGTATTGATTTACAGATATGGAAGTTCTTGCTTCATCTGTCAAGGCTCATATTATCAGATACAGCCAGGCTTGAAATACACATAGTGACCACCAACACATAAAGTTTAGGGCATTTTTTATTGTCCGAGTCAGCCCTTGAAATAAAAAAAAAGTCTGCAGCCTGCCTGTGCCTAGGTCTAGAAAGGCCAGCCTTGTAGAAGAGGCCAAGATTTCATCTGGACTTAGTTGAGTTTTATAGATCTATTTATGAGATCCAATAATGTAATGATGTAATTTTACTTGTCTAATAAATGTTGCTGTACAAGCAAAGGACAGCAAACATTTTCATTGTTAGCGAAATCTTTTAAATGGTAGGCTGTTTGAGCCCAGAGTGGATGCTATTTAATAAATGTGGGCTATTCAGCCAACAATCACAATTATTTAAAGGGTTTTCAAAAGGAAAAGAACAAATCAAATAAAACAATTACTGTTGTATCTCATTCTGAAGTTAAGTGTATTTTTATGTGGGTCTTGTTTAGTGTCTCCTCCCAGTTTTCATCCATTATCACAATAATTGAGTTTGTAGCTGGAATTAAATTTATCAAATTGTGTTATCCTCCTTTGAAATTGGATAGGTATCCTGGCAGTAGGAGCTAGAAGTTAATCTGCTTTGCTAAAGCCTCCAGTGGCACAGTGGCAACAGGATCGAGAAGGCTCAAACATTCTCCTGTCACCCTGGACACGATGTAATTTCTCCTCAATCCCTTGTGCAAATAATGACATTTGAATCGAGCATTAACAGGCTTAATTACTTTAAAATTGTCATTTTAATTTACACTGATATAGTATTGATCATACAAGCAGAGATTAAGCTGTTCACTGGAGCAGATGATGGAGAATTAAACATTAAAGGGTCCTCGTGGGGCTGAGAGGGGCCATCCAGAGTGTGCCAGAAGAGGAATGATATTTTTCCGTAATGAACTGGCAGTATGCGGGGACATGAATCTTTGGCCTACTGGAAAAAAGGGAAATAATGGGGTTTGGGAGGCATTTGCAGGCTATTCATTCGCTGCCATGCACCAATTCTCCAGTGATTCATCCACCTCACCAACATTTATTTATCTAGCAAATTCAAGAGTTATGACCTTTTGCTAAGTACATTTAATACAAGACTGAGTGAAAGCTTTGAGATGTAACTTGTTAAAATAAATATTATTGTTCTTATTTCTGCATAATGTTAAACATTATTGAATCCTCCAAATACACTTATGTCCAACTTGCTGTTTTTATGATGATCATTAAGACTTTATGAGCGACGGAACAAGCATGGCAAGATTGTGGCAGTTCCCGTCACAAGCCTCATCCAAATCCATCCTCCTTTTAGAAATGTATTTAGCAAACAATAAAGTCTGCCCTTAAGACATGTCTGCATTCATTCCCCGGAGACATTTTGTCAAATACTTGAAAGGTATGGGGTTGTCAGTCATCTTATTCTCTTGCAAGAGTAACCATGTACAAAGTGAAAAGGCAAATGTGTGCGTATGTCCATGCTCATTTGCTACAGCTTGAGAGGCAGCTCTGTCAGGTTGCTGTTTTTGTATTGCACAAATAGGTGGCAAACTAAGTTATTTTATTTATTACTCTTGTATTTTTACTACCAGGATAAGGGTGGCATTTACTATTCTGTCTCACACAGAAAAAATGTTTTAATTCGTCCTTGAGCGGAGTTTATATATATAGTTGTTTTCAACATGTAGGCCAGTTTGTACACCCATTTCCCAATTACTTGGGTACTAATAGTTATCCACACACTTTTTTAAAATTCTGACTGGCTTAAATGGGAAGATGTTGTTCTTGTTCCTAAAGTGCAAGTGAAATACTGCAAAATGTTGCAATGATTATTTTTCATTCATATGCACATTTCCTTCTGCATGCATGTGAACCTGTAGCAGTTGACCCCTAGATTAGTACTACTCAAAGTAGGGATCTGTACACTGGACTGGTGTTGGTCCATAAACTATCTGGAGCTGATTCCTGAAAAGTATCCAAGAAAAAACCAGCTGAAGCCAAATGGGCAGAAAAATGCTACTAGTCCCTGTTATACTAGTGGAGAAAACACTGGTTCCCCACATCAGTTATCTAGAACAGGGCTTCTTAAACTTTTCCTCTCGGGACAGTGTAAATGTCTAAAACAGCCACAGGGTGATGTTCAGAAAACATTTACTGTTGCCAAATTTTTCATGACCCTAACATTAAGCTAAAGGGATCCCATTTGGGGTTGGGACCCACATTTTAAGAAGCAGCAATCTAGAACACTGTTCTAGATAACGCTTCTGCAAATGCAAATGCACTACTCTAAATAACCCTTCTGCAAATGCATATTAGCTTTTTTTGTAATCACAGTCATGTTTTGCCTTACTTCAGATTGATAACCGTGTGTAAATTATTCTCCTCATCCCCCAAATTCAGTTGTGTGCCCACACTGACCCATAACATACATAAGGCTGGAAAATAGTGATTCCCCCATGTCCTCCCCCTGCTCCCCAAGTCATCTTCATGACTGAATGAGGAATTATCTAATCTAGCATTGAAACCCAAAGGACCCTTGGTCTTCCTGATGTTGTACAACATTACCTATAAGTATTTTGTTTGGCACTGTGTTGGCTTGTAAGCCAACCTGAGCCTCTTTGGGGAGTTGAGGCAGTTTATAAATAAAGTTGTTATTGTTGTTGTTATTGTTGTTGTTGTTCCTTATTAGTGAGCTGATTAGGTGAGAAGGGAGCCAGAGTCCCAACAGCATTTGGACCACAAGTTTCCACCCTTGCTCTAGAAATATCATACAAAAGGCTGCAGAAGAATAACCACTTCTGGTTCTTCTTGCTCTTTTGTTGCTTACAAGTGACTCTGTGAACATCTCACATATTGTAGGGTTGCCCCCAAATCCTACCTGAGATGCTCCATTGGCTATCCCCATCCTTCATATTGGTGTCAAAGACATGCTAATGTAGACTATTGGAACTTCTAAAAGAATTAATTGCAATTGCAGGAATATCCGCATACCTATAGTGCTTTTGAAAGAGTGGATATTAGATAGAGGCAAAACAGTCGGTATGTGAAAGCATCTGCTGTTTCTTAAACAGAAGAAAGATGTAAAACTGATTGGGGCAGCATTTCAGAGTCATATTTTCAGCTCTAGCCATCTGTCTGGAGTATCATAAAAATGTCATTGTGTGGGGAAAGAAATGAAAATATATGGAATATATTAATATATGAATCATATTTATAGTTTATGTTTCATAGAATTTACAGATAGGGACCTGATGTAATCAATATCCATTTTATACACTTTCTTGTACCATTTTAATGTATTGAGTGCACATAATAGCAGGCATGCATTATACATATTTTATCTACTGTTTGTTTTTTCTTTGTGTACCGTTCTTGCACTTCTCTTGGATTCTCTCGGGGCACTTGTAACACAGTTCCATTTTGGCTTTGATTGGTCTTTTGCTAAAGATATTCCCTGTGGATTCCCGCTGGACTTCCTGGGGCAAGTATTTGAGAGTAAATTCTTCATTTGCATAGGCCACTCTGTTATTCACAGTCGCTGTGCTTGTATCCCATTGACTGAAGATTGAAAGGGCTAAAGAGATTCTAACCTATTCGCTGAGACTGAAGAAGTTTTAATTAATTCTGTATTTACTGTTTTAATGATTGCTGCATGTATTTAACTGTGATTTTATTATTGTAATTGCTATGTAGCGGCACTGTATCGTTACTAAATGTAAGGAGTCCTGAGTCCCCCTTCGGGGGTAGAGAAGAGACGGGATAGAAATACCAGAAATAAATAAATAAAACAAATAAGTTTAGCATGTCCAGGAGAACTTTTGACTTTGAATGACAAGTGCCTATGCAGTAGGGGTGTGTGAAATGGCACATAATTCCATTTTGTTTTGGTCCGTCCCCCCCCGCCGCCCCAGTTCTGTTTTCAGGAAGATTTTTTTCCAAAATTGAAACAGAACTAGGGGTTCTGGATTACAAATCCAAGTGCCCCCAATCTTTTTACTAGTTTGCTTTGGGATTGGGTGAGTTGTTAATGTTTTCATGTTTATACTTACCTTGAAGCATTAAATGTTTGCCTCCATTATTTTGTTGGTTGGAATATGCTCTGAAGTCTCCCTGGTCGCCGTTGTCTTCTTCTTCTCTCCCAAAACGGAATGGGCCCCCCCAAAAAATTCCAAATGAAAACAGAATGGATTTGCACATCCCTACTATGCAGTATAACGAGTTGTTTTGCAAAGTCTCCCTAGTTTCAAATATTATTTTCCATATAACATAGGGCAGTGTTTCCCAACCAGTGTGCCGGGCACACTAGTGTGCTGTGAGCGATCATCAGGTGTGCCGTGGGAAATTGGAACCTCCGGGAGTCTAGTGTGTTGAAGTATAAAAACCCTAAGAAACCTACCTCGATAAAGGCACAAAATTACAAACACCCCCCACCCCCACCCCACCCGTTGTCTACTTGGTCTCTCCCTCTCCATGCATTGGGAAGGCCCGCCTCCCTTTCATCAAGTAGAGACTTCCTCTTACTCCTGGGGGTTCTGTGTGGGAAGTTTGACCCAGCTCTATCATTGGTGGGGTTCAGAATGCTCTTTGATTGTAGGGGAACTATAAATCCCAGCAACTACAACTCTCAAATGTCAAGGTCTATTTCCCCTGAACTCCATCTGCGTTCATATTTGGGCATATTGAGTATCCATGCCAAGTTTGGTCCTGATCCAACATTGTTTCAGTCCACAGTGCTCTCTGGATATAGGTGAACTACAACTCCAAAACTCAAGGTCAATGCCCACCAAACTCTTATAGCATTTTCTCTTGGTTATGGGAGTTCTGTTTGGGAAGTTTGTGTCTTTCTGCCTTCCTGCCAGGATATCTATGTTGAGTTCATTGAAACAGGCCCAGGTTTCACACTGAGTGTATAAATACATTTAAAAACATATTAACTATATGTATTACTGCAGGGGTGCTCACACTTTTCCAGCATGCGAGCTACTTATAAAACAACCAAGTCCCAAAAATCTACCTACCCACTACTCAGAGAGCCATAAAAGCAAAATATTAGGAAATTTATTTCAGTGAGAGCCATATAATATATTTTAAGACTGAATTCAACTAAATGTGAGTATAATAAGCCCCTGAGCATTCCTCACAAATGGCATGGGAGCCATACACACTGTGCCTGCGATCTGCCTGTGATCTACCAGGACGCCCTTCGAGATCTACCAGTAGATCATGATCTACCTAATGAGCACCCCTGTATTACTGTGTTAGAGTGTCATTTTGTGTCATTTTGGTTGGTGGTGTGCCCCAGAATTTTGCAAATGTAAAAACTGTGCCGCGGCTCAAAAAAGGTTGGGAAACACTGACATAGGGAATTATTTTGCAACAAGCTAAAGCCCCAAACCCTCTTGGGTTCATAGGATGCCATCAGTTTCCAATTCCTTACTTTTTATTTTACTTGCAGTGGATGGTGGTGGTAATGGTGATGAGGATGATGATGATTAAGAAGATTTATGGTATCATTTCAATCAAAGTGCAAAACATCAACATATACAAATACTTAGGGTGCATCCAGGGCCGTAGCCCGGCTTTTGATTCGGGGGGCTGAGTTTGGTTCGGGGCTGAGACTGGGTGGAAGAGGGTCTACCCTAGCAAACCTTTTGTATTGTTATCCCAATAACCCCATTAATGTGGGATATAATGAGCATGGTGATCAGATCATGATATGAATAAACATAACAGTTTAAATAATGTACCAGTAAGGCATTTTCGCAGACCACCCTGAGAATTTCGGGGGGGGGGGGGCTGAAGCCCCCTTAGCCCCCCCTGGCTACATGCCTGGGTGCATTTATCCTGCAGAATGAATGTAATTTGATATCCATTTAACCATGGCTCAATGCTAAGGTCTTTACACGGTCTAGACCAGACCTGGGCAATTGCCGGCCTTCCAGGTGTTTTGGACTTCAACTACCAGAAATCCTTGCCAGTTTACCAGCTGTTAGGATTTCTGGGATTTGAAGTCCAAAACACCTGGAGGGCCGGCAATTGCCCAGGTCTGGTCTAGACAAAACTACAACTACAACTCCCAGGAATTCATAGCATTGAGCTGTGGCAGTTCAAGTAGTTTCAAACTAATGAAACTGCATTTCATTGAGAGTGTAGACACACTCAAGGACAATAAAATGTAGCACCTCATTTCAGCAGCCTCAGACACAACTCAGCAGCTTACTCAAAGAGAAAGGACTTAAGTCTTCAACCCCTTAAAATGGGTGAGATCCTCCTCCAACTGGAGGTCCACAGAAAGACTGTTTCACAGGTGCAGAGATGGATCTTGAAAGGTTTAACTTCTCCTGCAAGTCAGGTTGTGTGTGTCAGTGGAACAAATAATAGTTTTTTGCGTACAGATTCCTAGAAGGTATATACCCTGCTAGTTGAGCTGTAAGATATTAGGGCAGATTACACTGCAGACCCCTACAGTAAAAAATCTAAAAGTTTGAAATGGGTCCTGGAAGTTGTTTTGTTTGGGGAAAGTCCATTCTTTATCACTGAATTAAAAAAAAAGAATTCAGATGTAGTTACTTTAATTTGTACACAATTATTTGCAGGGTGTTAAGGTGTTATGGAGCAAATGTATTAAATTAACCAAAATTTCAAAATTTGCATTCCCCCACTGCTCCTATAAAGACAAAGCTTCTACCTTATGGCATTTTATTTTCACTTTACATTGTCTGGACTTAGCATCAATGTATGGCCATTAAATATTTGCAATAATACAAAAGGAAATAATAATAATATAGATGCAAAATGTTATTCGTAAACCCTCCTAACATAACCCAAAAAAAGCATTTCCTGTGTTCATATATTATGTCAGTATTGTCCTTTGCTAGATAGCTGGGATGACAAACAAGCAGTGAATCTTCAGTGATCCAGTATATCTACATGGACACAGAAATAGATACATAAAATCTAATTAAATGACGAGAATGTTTTAGTTGTCATAAGAAGACAAAGCATCCAGCTGGGTCATTTGACTTGAAATATATAATTAGTGAAACCCTTGTGGATTGCTTGTTTTATCTTTTGTAATATAGCAAAAGATTTATTACAGTTATATACCATTTGAATTTGATTAATAGAATTGTTTTGTCCATTTGATTAATATCTTATCTCAGCCACAGAACAATTGGATTAATCTGAGTTGTCCTGCCTCTTTTTGATTTGTTACACGTTTATTTCCATTCAGTTATCAAGGGCCTTGATTATTTTGTTGGGTCGGTCTTGTCACGCATTTAGCTTATGATCTTTCTTAATGCTAAAAAATATCTATTTCATAGGGTGCATGTGTTTTGATGAATTATTTTTTCCCCCAGTGCTCTATAATAGTCCATTTTCTTCTTTATCAACATTTTACCCGGCAAATCCATGCAAATTACATTTGCAAGCAAATATATATTAAGCTAAATGCTTAAAATCTGTCAGACGACCATAATTTTCAAAATTAAATGCTTTCGTAAGAGTCCAAACTAAGAGTTGGCTTTTATGTGATTAATATGCTTTAATTCAATTTGCTTCATTAGATGAATGGGACATAAGTTATTTAACTAAGCTGATCAAAGATTAAGCTGAATAGCTTTTTGTAGTCATATGCTTACTGTTTGTCAGCTCCCATTAGTGATGTTATTTAGCCTTTTCTCCATTTTTATTTAACCCAGTAATTTCCTTAAAGAAGTGCATTCTAGTTCACATGATCGATTGTAGGTAGGATGTTGCAGGTTACATGTACAGGTAGACAGGCACAATGTATATATAAAGCATTTATGTTGTATTTTCTTAGATGGCTCCCTCTGTTTTGCACTTATTTATCAGAGATTAATGCACACATAAAAATGTAATTTGGATGTAAGGTTAAAGCCTTAGTTTTGTTTAATCATGGTTTAATGATTAAACCAGTATTTAGCTCACAATTATTTATTTACTTATTTGCAATATTTCTACCCTGCCCTTCTCAACCCCTGAGGGGGGACTCAGAGCGGCTTGACAAAGGCAGCAATTCGATGCCAAATACACAATATACAACATAAAACCATAAACATTCAGCATTAAAATAATACAGTTAAAAATTAAACTCACAATCAACATTCAATTGAGTTAAAACCGTGTTCCGTCCACAAACATAAACATTAAGCCATATCCTCATCCATCAGCTTGCCAGTCCAATTTCAGTCCAAAGTGCTGCAGTGTGCTATTGTGCAAAAGCCTGGTCCCATAACTAAGATTTCACTTTTTTCCTGAATGTTAGGAGGGATGGGGTCGATTGTATTTCGCTTCCACAGACGGGGAGCCACAGCCGAGAAGGCCCTATCTCTCGTCCCCACCAACCGCGTTTGAGATGTTGGCGGGAGCGAGAGCAGGACCTCCCCGGATGATCTTAAATTAAGAGGTGGGGCATAGAGGCAGATGCGTGCGGACATGTAAGCTGGGCACAAACATTTAAACAAAATGTGGTTTGTTTTTCCTTTTCATTTCTTTTCCTCCACCTTCTCTGAGAGTATCTTGTTTCTGTACTAAAGGTCTGGGAAGAAGTCCCTTACCAGTTGGTTGGGTGAAGGAAGACATGTAGGACATGACTTATATGTTTCTTTGGAGCATCCAGTGATTTTTACCATGGTCCTGATCAAAAAGCAGTCTTTAGGAAGTCCTCCATACCAGTCAACATACCGTGTTTCCCCGAAAGTATGACACCCCCGATTGTAAGACGTATCGGGGGTGTCAGGGGGGTCGGCTAATGTAAGCCGTACCCCGAATGTAAGCTGTACCTGGTTGCCGCCGCCGCCGCCGCAGCCGCAACCGGCCCATCGGCCGCGGCACACCTCCGTGGCGCACCTTTCTGCTAGGCCTCTCCAAGGAAGGGAGGGGGAAGAGCCACGCCTCTGGGACTCTTCCTCCTCCCTCCCTTTCTCCAACGGAGGGAGGAGGAAGAGTCCCAGAGCGTGTGGCTAGCGGCGCTGCGTCAGAGTGACGCGTCGCCGCTAGCCACGCCTCTGGGACTCTTCCTCCTCCCTCCTTTCTCCAACGAAGCCCCGAAAGTAAGACGTAGGGGGACTTTTCGGGGGGAAAAGAAAGTAAGACGCTGTCTTACTTTCGGGGAAACACGGTAATACATTCCCCTGTATTACATTGACATCTAGGCTGTAGACCAGTGTTTCCCAACCAGTGTGCCGGGGCACACTAGTGTGCCGTGAGTGATCATCAGGTGTTCCGTGGGAAATTGGAACCTCCAGGAAGGGGGGGGGGGAGTCTAGTGCGTTGAAGTATAAAAACCCTAAGAAACCTACCTCGATAAAGGCACAAAATTACAAACACCCCCCCCCCCTTCGTCTACTTGGTCTCTCCCTCTCCATGCATTGGGAAGGCCCGCCTCCCTTTCCCCAAGTAGAGACCTCCTCTTGCCTCCCGAGGGTTCTGTGTGGGAGGTTTGGCCTAGTTCTATCATTTGGTGGGGTTCAGAATGCTCTTTGATTGTAGGGGAACTATAAATCCCAGCAACTACAACTCCCAAATGTTAAGGTCTATTTCCCCTGAACTCCATCTGCGTCCATATTTGGGCATATTGAGTATTCATGCCAAGTTTGGTCCTGATCCAACATTGTTTGAGTCCACAGTGCTCTCTGGGTATAGGTGAACTACAACTCCAAAACCCAAGGTCAATGCCCATCAAACTCTTATAGTATTTTCTCTTGGTTATGGGAGTTCTGTGTCTTTCTGCCATTCCTGCCAGGATATCTATGTTGTGTTCATCGAAACAGGCCCAGGTTTCACACTAAGTGTATAAATACATTTAAAGACATATTAACTATACGTATTACTGTGTTAGAGGGTCATTTTGTGTCATTTTGGTTGGTGGTGTGCCCCAGGATTTGATAAATGTAAAAAGTGTGCCGCGGCTCAAAAAAGGTTGGGAAACACTACTGTAGACAACATCTTCTCTTCTTCCTTTGTCCTCCAAAGACCATACTTGGAATTGAATTTGTCTTCTCATTTCCATACCCACATATTTTGCATTACTATGAGTATTCTCACACAATACTATGAATATTCCTAGGCACTTTACTCCATGCATCTGGGGAATGGATTGAAGTTCTATCTGCACTATAGAATTAATAGAAGTTTGACAACACTTTCACTGCCATGGATCACTGTTGTGGAATCATTGTAGCTTTACAAGATCTTCAGTCCTCTCGGCCAGATAGTGCTTCCTCAAAGTACAACACCCAGTAAAGTGGTGACAAACTGCATTAATTCTACAGTGCAGACGCACCCTGGGTCTATGAAAACATATGCTACCAACTTGATTCTCTCAGTTAGTCTCTAAGATGCTACAAGATCCAAACACATCTAAACTGATGTGTTAGGATAATATGGAATGCAATGAAGAGAGAGGGCTAGTAAGGGCCCTCCCATACAAGCTCCAAATCCATGATGGGTTTCATATTAACCTCAGGTGTCCAAATGACACCTCAGGTTAATCCGGAATAATACAGAATAAACCCGGATTTCCCAATTTACTCTAAAGTTTTAAAAAAACTTTAAAAGATCCAGTCCTTACTACAGGGCCCATCTTTTAAGGTGCTGTTGAACCTATGTGGGTTGACTCTTTGGGCCACCTTCTGCGATCCTGGGGGGGGGGGGGGGAAATCTCCATTGCTATCCCAATTCTTTGGGGTCTAATAGCCTGAAGAAGTGGGATGGCACCCCCGCCTTCCCCACCCACTTCCTTGTTTTCCCGCTAAACCTACTGTAGGAGCCTGAGTTTAGAGGAGAAACCTTTTTTGGTGGGGTGGGGGGCTAGATGCTCCTCCAAATCTCATGGTTTGGAGCTTCTGTGTGGCCTCAATCCCATGAGAAACCAAGATTTCAAATTTAAAATCCCAGTTCCTCAGTATTTTGTCCTTTCTGGAAGGGCCCAAAGACTCTTCTATCACGTATCATTTCCATGATATCTTATCTCTCCCATAGCAGTGCTACTTATAGTAATGGTTCCCAGAGCAACACTAGAGCACAGTCCAATGGCAGCCTGTCTATGGAGCGTTTACAGGGAAGAAATAAACAGTTCTAACAAATGGGCCTAAGTCTGTGGCACTTAAGGGGGAAAAACTGCTGGTGTCCTATATCAGATAGCCTGAGGAGTACTGTCCAGCAAACCAGGATCATAAAGTAATTTTAATCTAGAGTTTGTTCTCGACCTACAAATATTGACTTGTTTAATGATATTAAACCATAATCAAAAGTTTGGTTGTAACATTAATTTTCCATGTCTGATTTGTTTTCTCACTTGTCGAAATGGGAATAATAAAGCAGAAATGAATGGACTACTATTGTGGTTTAACTAGCCATGATTCCTCCCGCAAAATAACATGCAAAGATGACCATGAAGAAACACCCCCCCCCCCCACACACACACACACCAATGCTTTAGTGATAGGTTATAGATGTGTGGAAAAAAATTGTTGCCATCTCCAAAACATAAATTAGATCCCTACTCAAATTTTCATAAGGAGCCCCCGGTAGTGCAGTGGGTTAAACCACTGAGCTGCTAAACTTGTTGACCAAAAGCTCGCAGGTTCGAATCGGGGAGTGGCGTCAGCTTCCACTGTCAGCCCCAGCTTCTACCAACCTATTTATTTATTTATTTATTTATTTATTGAAAACTTTTATATTCTTCTCTACCTCCGCAGAGTGACTCAGGCCGGTTAACAGCATGGATTCAATGCCAAATTACAATTTAAAGCATAATTGCAGTTCGAAAACATGCAAATGTTAGTAGATCAATAGGTACCGCTTCAGTGGGAAGGTAATGGCACTCCATGCGGTCATGCTGTCCACATGACTTTGGAGGTGTCTATGGACAATGCTGGCTCTTCGGCTTAGAAATTGAGATGACCACAGGGGTGGACTAAGGTAATTCTAAATGATAAGCGAACATTATTTTGGCGCCCCCCCAAAAAACATTATTTCCCCCCGGTCTGCGCATGCCCAGAATCTTCTGCCTGAAGGCACCCCTCAGGAGAAAACCTCCACTCACTGCCGGCTTCATGGAAGGAAAAGGGAGAGAAAGGCTCCCTCACAGCGCAGCGGCGAACTGGCGGCTGTGTAGTGGCTCGTGCGAGGCCACGCCCTTCTCAAGCGCCCCGCACCGCCCCCAGCCTTGTGTGAGGCCTGTTTAGACTTTGGCTTCAGCACCTGCAGGAGCTTCTTGACATCCGTGGAGGTTTTCGCGCATGCGCAGTGGCTCCGGAGCTGAAGTTGAGCTCCGGAGCCACTGCACATGCGTGAAAATCTCCGCGCATGCCCAGAAGCTTCTGCAGGCGCTGAAGCCTGTTAAGCCTCAACTTTAGCTCCGGAGCCACTGCGCCTGTGCGAAAACCTCCGCGCATGCCCAGAAGTTCCTGCAGGCGCTGAAGCCGACGCAGCAGCAAGGTTTGCTACGGCGGCACGGGCAGCACAGCGGCGCACTTCCAAGGTGGCACCCCACGCAGCCGCGTCCTTTGAGTATACGTAAGACCACCCCTGGATGAGCACCAACCCCCAGAGTCGGGCACGACTGGACTTAACGTCAGGGGAAAACCTTTACCTTTACCTACTCAAATTCCCATGCTATTATAAAAGGAAGAAACATTTTCTATTCACAAAAGGAAAGGAGGGAGGGAAGAAGTTTGGAGAATCTTTAGATTACATGTAGCAATGCAAGAGCACCCAGATTCTGTCCAAGGAGAGTTTTATACGTGACTATCCAGAAAGAATCCCTTGATCGTTTTCCTGGTAAAGAATATGAATGACCCCTGTAGCTAGAATTTAAACCTTCTGATTTAGCTCTGTGTTCCCCATGGGTCAAGGTTTGTGGCTACTAAAGTATTTGAGTCATTGAACTTTAAGACTGCATTTATCACAACTTCTAAACTGATATAAATGTCTTCCCATTAAGTCAATAAGGATTGGTTATTTTAGACAGCAATCTTTCCAGAAATTGAGATTAATGGTTTCCATAAAAGTGACATAAATAGACATCTTGCATGATTTACACATGACCATGTTTCCTCTTTAAAAAACATTCCTACAAATAAAAGTCTCACTTTTATATGAGATGTTATTATTAAATAAATTTATTAAATAAATATATATGGCTATTGTCTTGTACTGCCTCAAAATTGAATTTTTATATTTCAACTTCCAAAATGTTTTCTCTAAAAATTTGTGTTTCTTATGAAATTGTACCTTTTTTCCCCTATGCACACTGGCTGACAAATTGTGTGATTTAGAATAGGTTTTAAAACGAAGCCAGTGTTTGCTTCCTTGCCTCCTTATACCCTTCTTTCTAGCCAAAGGGTTCAAGACAACCCAGTAATACAATATAGTAGGTCTGTTGAAGAAAAATAAATAAAATGTCTTAAAACCACTTGGCTGTTAATCATATTGCACGGACAAAATGCAATATGACTATCTTTTGACCAGGGTAGCTGTAACTAAACAATCACTGAGGAATTTTGTTTTAGAAAGCGTTTTATTCATATTTTTTTCCTTTACTGCTTTGTGCATGTGATATGATTTCGCTTACATCAAGGCATAATTGAAGGACAATTTATGTAGCTTGCTGTGGGAAATAGCTCTCTTAGCACTATGTTGATGAGGAACATGGTCTGGAAAGCGGCATCTTTTCCATCCATCTTACCCATTATTGTCCATTCAGACAAATGCTGTTTTTCTAATATCTCAGGCTCTCTCCTACCACTTGCAATCCGAGTCAGTTCTTTTCGAATGAGAAAACTATTTAAAACAGAACAATTAAAAGACTAGATGTACAGTTCAGCAAAACAGTATACCATTAAAAACTCTTGTGGTCAGAACATAGAAGCTCCTTGGAACAGGAAAAAAGAGAAAGGTGCCTCTAAGTTTGGGAACAGCCACCAAGAAGGTCCTCGCATGTTCCCACCAGTTATCTTTGGGAAGATGATAAAATAAGAGAGGAAAACCTAGTGGAAAGATCTTAACATCCATGCAGACTCAGAGCCCTCAAATGTGGGACCGGTCTCGCTTTTACCTGAGGCATCCAAATGATGAATTAATGTAGAGTAAACCAGGTTTTCCCTGTTTACTCTGCATTAATTAAACGCTTATAAAGATCCAAACCTTAAGCTAAGGTCTGGGTCTTTAGAGGTGAGGGCCAGGGCTGCTTCCACAGTCCCGAAAGCCATCCCACCTCTTCAGACTCCCAAAAGCCCAGAAAAGCAGGATGGCAGTCCCCCATTTTGCCCCCAAAACTTATCAGAGGGGCCTGTGGGCAGCACAGCCCCCTCTCTACAGTTCCCCTGACTTGAGAAAATGGCACTTTAGGAAGTGGAGAGGGGGAGAGGAGTGATTTCCTTACTCCCCTCCACCCACCTCCTGACATTTTCCCGCATAAGGAGCAGGCCCGGATTAACTCTTTGTGGTGCCCTAGGCCACACATTGGAAGCCATGCCCCGGGCCCATGCTGAGCATGTGCGTCAGAGGCCCTAGGGGCGGGGCTTCCCTCCGCCTCTTAGTCGCTCGCGTCGGGTGCCCCTCCTTCCTTCACTCAAGGAAGGAACGGTGCCCGGCGCGAGCGACAAAGAGGCGGAGTGAAGTCCCACCCCTAGGGCCTCTGACACAACTTCCCTCTGTGTCTTCCTCGCTCGCGTCGGGCGCCCCTCCTTCCTTGAGTGAAGGAAGGAGGGGCCGACGCGAGCGAGGAAGAGGTGGAGGAAGCCGCGTCAGAGGCCCTAGGGGCAGGACTTCGCTCCGCCTCTTCCTTGCTCGCGCCGGCTGGCCCCTCCTTCCTTCACTCAAGGAAGGAGGGGTGCCCGACGCGAGCGAGGAAGACGCAGAGGGAAGCTGTGCCAAAGGCCCTAGGGGCGGGACTTTGCTCCACCTCCTCCTCGCTCGCTTCGGGCGCCCCTCCTTCCTTGAGTGAAGGAAGGGCTGACGTGAGCGAGGAAGAGGCAGAGGGAAGCCGCGTCAGAGGCCCTAGGGGCCTATGGCGCTCCGCGTGCAGCCGCAGAAGCGCCCGAAATCGACCTTTTTTAAAAATTGGGGGGTCCGGATCTGGCGCCCCCCCCATGGCTGCGCTGCCATGGCCTAGGGTGGCCTTATGGATAATCTGGGCCTGATAAGGAGCCCTATAGAGCCTGCACTCCCTTCTGGTACATTTTGGGGACAAAATGGTGGGCTTTAGGGGGGCTGGATGGCATGCTGGGTCAACTTTTGGTTGATCCATGATGCCATCTAGCCACCCTTTCCAGCAAAGCCTAGCTTTTGGGTTGGGGACTAGAACCTGAGAGGAACCGGGGTTTTTTTGACCCACTTCCTCTTGGGTTTTAGCATAGTGTAGAAGGGCCTTCATAGAAATGGCCCTTCTGAGAGCCTGAACCAAAGGCATAATGGATAGATCATAACTAGCATTATGAATTGTGTTTGGAACTGGATCAGCAGCTCGCTGACCCTGGAGCTACACTGCCATATAATCCAGTTCAATGCAGTTCAATGTGCATACTGAAACTGGATTATATGACAGTGCGGATCCATCCTGAGTGGTTACAACAGCAGACAGCCACAGAAGCAGCAAACTAGCCTTAAAGATATATAGCAAGTGAAGTGGTAGACACACTTATCCTCCAACACCTCCCTACCACTCTTTCCATCTTGCTACCTTAAGTAGCTGTCTCCCTCTACAACTGCATTTTTTTCAGATGTTTGAGGATGGTTGAAAAAATGGTTTACTATGTCATAGTAGGTCTTTGGACATCTCAATGACATCAGTGACCTAAAGCAGGAAATGAAGTGATCTGAGGTTTGTAGAATCTGGCCAGGTGGAGACAAATAGGAAAAAATGGTAGGAATCAGATAGTATCTTAAGAGCACAATTTTTGTACTTTGTTGGTGTTTTTTTTAAAATTTAATTTTTAATTTAAAAAATGCTTGAATCTATTGGCATCTTTTCCCAGGACTCATTTTATGTTAAGAAATGAAAGATGTGTATATCACAGGAAAGCAGTGCCAAAAAAATGAAGGCAAATGAAATGAAATCTAAATGCACGTCAATTTTAGCAGGTCCCTGTCAGGTGGAGAATAATTTACAGTCATTGATAATGAGAACTCGGTGTAATTCTGATTTCCTGTAACAGTCAAAAGGTAAGTACACGGTGTGTTTCATCATTATCCATTCAGGGACATACCATCTTAGAGGGAAATGGCTGCTATAGTGTTATTTTATTTGTGTTCTGGATTTTCCCCCAGCCTTTTGGAGTAAGTTTTCAAAAGCTACTTACAATAAAATATTAAGGGAAATAAACACACATAATGAAAGCATTACATTAAAATATATGGAAGAAGACAGTTGTAAGAGCAGTAGATTTTTATTTTATTTATTGTGTCAGGAGTGAACCAAACAGTTGTATTGCATTTTTTTAAAAACCAAAAAAAACCAAAACACAAACTTTGCAGACTTGATATTTTATTAAATGTCCTTTGACCAGTAGCTGGCCACTTGGAGTGCCTCTGGTGTGGCCATAAGAAGGTCCTCCATTTTGCATGTAGTTGCATTGTGGTAGATGGTCTGTGGTTTGCTCTTCTCCACACTCGTATGTCGTGGATTCCATCTTGTAGCCCCATTTCTTAAGGTTGGCTCTGCTCGTGGTTCCAGAGCACAGTCTGTTCAGCGCCTTCCAAGTCACCCAGTTTTCTGTGTGCCCAGGAGGGAGTCTCTCATTTGGTATCAGCCATGGATTGAGGTTCTGGATTTGAGCCTGCCACTTTTGGACTCTCACTTACCGAGGTGTTCCAGCGAATGTCTCTGTAGATCTTAGAAAACTATTTCTTGATGTAAGAGCAGTAGATCACTTGGCGTATTAAATTAGTCTTTAGGGACTGCTTAAGAACTATAACATTGACTGCTTCAATACCAATGCAGAATTCTCAGGGGAGGGAATTGTATAACTGTGGGGCCATCAGCCTTATCAGTCCAGGTCCACTAAAGAAGAGCAACTTTGGGGTCAATCTTGATACCAAGGTGCAGTCACATGGGCTTAGACCAGTGGTTCTCAACCTGTGGGTCCCCAGGTGTTTTGGCCTACAACTCCCAGAATTCCGAGCCAGTTTATCAGCTGTTAGGGTTTCTGGGAGTTGGAGGCCAAAACATCTGGGGACCCCCAGGTTGAGAACCACTGGCTTAGACAGTCTAAAATTACGTAGACTGACCCTACTGTTGTGCATAATGTCGTAGACGCTACCTTGTGTTGTTCTGTTTTATTAAGATGTTTTTAATGTGATGTTTTAATTGAGATGTTTCAATTGTATTGTTCGATTGGTATGTAAACTGCCCCGAGCCATTGGAAGTGGCGGCGAACAAATTCAAATAAATAAATAAATAAATAAATAATGGTGTGTGGCCTGAGATAGTTGGTGTGGAATGGTGGCATGAGTGAGGAGCAAATGCTACCTATTCGCAGTGTAAGGCAGCCTTAAATTTCATTCCTTTTGAAAATGGTGGTGCTGGTATAATTATGATGTACAATTTTTGGTACAATGGTTGACATATCATCCAAAGCTGCTCATGCATCGTGTTCAAGGTGAAACACAGACTGAGCCCCCTCCCTTGAATGCCAGAGCTGGCCTTGAAAGTCTAGGGAATCTGTGAATAGAAATCCAAAATATCTGGAGGCTTGAATGTTCTTCAGTTTGGCATACTTTATAGTCTATACATCAAATATTTCATTGGCTTATACCTCATCTTGCTGTGTAGCTAACCTGCCTCCTGTGCAAAGAACAGGTCATAAAAGACAAATGCATTCCTCTACTTTCACTGTGAAGTAGATTGCATCTCAGAGGACCACTGAAGATAGAGGAGGATGGCTTGATGTCAGGAAAGAAAGGGATATTCCCTAAAGCTACATTTAGATCTGTGATATTCTTGATGGACTTCTCCATAGTTCTGTTCACCACCAGTGTGATGGGAGACAAGAGGCATTTGTCCTGAACTAGAATTTAGTGATTTCTCAAACGGGAGGGAGATCCTGCAGTGAAATGTAGCTATCTGGCCCTTCAGACCCCAATGGTTGGTCTTAGATTACCTCATTATCTAGTCCAGTTGATTTACTAAATTGGATTACATTGATTTTACTGTTCGGAAATTGGTGTGAATGTTTTACAGTTAGGTTATTAAGTATAACAGTCAGACAATTTTTTTAAAAGTATATTTTAGCTAATATTACATCAAGCTTATCTTGCTTCTCGTAGAAGAATGGTTGTTATGGCTTTTTAATGCCATTTGCTCTTCCAGCATTTCATCATTGATGGAATAAAGGCTTTAGAATACTAATGGTTTTGTGAATTAATCTTTCACCTTTTGTTAGCTTGGTTTGAATCCAAACACACTGATCAGAAAGAAATTATTTCAATAAAATGGCTTGACGGAATAATCGTAAAATATAAAAAATCTACCATCTGAGCTAGTAAAACCTTATACTACACCTGAAGTTGTAAGAAAACTGTTCATAAATCTTTAGCTTCTCTCTTAATAATACACTTAATAATACACTTTATTTATATTCCGCTCTTCTCACCCCGAAGGGGACTCAGAGCGAATTACATTACACATAAGGCAGACAATCCCTGCCGGTAAACATATAATTACAATACAACAAGTACAATTTTAGAAGGATTTTTCTTCTTCTGGCTGCGTCACAGGGTGTGGTTGCTCCATTAAGACACAAATAGTGTTGTCCCACATAATAATAATAATAATAATAATAATAATAATAATAATAATCTTTATTTATAGCCCGCCACCATCTCCCCAATGGGGACTCGGGGCGGCTCACATGAGGCCAAGCTCAAACAACATATTACAATAAAAATAAAAAATAAAAAGGCTTCATTGTTTCCTATCAAGACAACAGAAATGAGGGCAGAATCAGAGGTCTATTTTATTACTTTGTTGATCAAATAAGGATGCAAGGAGAAAAAGAGAGAGAGAGAACCCTGGATCTGACATCTTCAAAACTCAGGGATTTCATTCTGATTGGCTCAAAGTTACAATCCATTTTCTCATTGGTTTTTGAAGAATCCTAAATTCCCCTTCCATTGGCGGGGACTTTCTGGGTGAAAAAATTGGTGTTGGTCCCTGACAATAGTGACAGTGGTTACTAAGGGGCTATCTGGGTGGAATGGCCCTTAGGCAATGGGATTTCCTGGTTTGCCTAAATAGGACCATGGGGAGCTCTTCAGATCATCTTCAATGAGATGTATTATGATCTGCTGCAGGCTGGCATTCCAGTCTTTGGTGCTCAGCCTGGGTGTTTGTCTGAAGGCTAGCTGATCGGAAGGTTTATGTTTAGACCCATGCCCATTGAGGTATTTTGTGAAAGGAAGAAGCAGGGATCTCCTGCTTCTCATCTCCATCTGATCTCCATTTTCAAGGTCCCTGCTTTTGTATCTGAGCTTTTGGATAACCTTCCAAACCTGAAAAAAATCTGTACATAGCTACAAACGACACCAAAAGTGATATGTCATCAATTCTGTCTCATTAAAAAGGTGATGTTCCTGCCTGGAATAGGCATCACCTCTTTTGCAAATGCCTACTCTTAATTTACAGATACCCTGTTTTCATCTTTACAGAAATTCAAAACTTAAGATTCCTGCTATGGAGATTCATGTAGAACAGTGGTTCTCAACCTTCCTAATGTGGTGACCCCTTAATACAGTTCCTCGTGTTGTGGTGACCCCCAACCATAACATTATTTTTGTTGCGACTTCATAACTAATTTTGGTACTGTGATGAATCGTCATGTAATTATCTGATATGCAGGACGTATTTTCATTCACTGGACCAAATTTGGCACGAATACCCAATACACCCAAATGTGAACATTGGTGGAGTTTGGGGGGAAATAGACCTTGCCATTTGGGAGTTGTAGTTGCTGGCATCTATAGTTAATAATATAATATAATATTATAATAATAATTATATTATATTATATTATTATAATAATATAATATAGTTAATAATCACATGCGCATCATGCTGCCATGCGCCAAGCACACCTGCTCTTTCCTCCCCGCTTGGAGTCTCAGAATCAGCCCTCCCCTTGGCTGGGAGGCCTGCCAATCACAGCAGAGGAGAGCTTTAGGTGGCAGAATTCGCAGCCTTTTTCCAAAAAGAAAGAGAAGAACAAGCAGAGAGTTCTTCAGCCTTCTCTGCCAAAGGCCTTCCTAAGACCACCAGAAATACATGTTTTCTGATGGTCTTTGGTGACCCCCCTGAAACCCTCTCGCGACCCCCTGGGGGTCCCAACCCCCAGGTTGAGAAACACTGATGTAGAAGCTGTTGCATAAGGATATTCAAAACTCCTTGCAGGTTCATGATATTTGGTTGTGCTAATTTTTCCACTAGCAATTGTGCAACAGCTACTAATACATACAACAATTTACAGAACAATATCACTTCTTGTACATTTTCATTTCATATTGTGTTTGAGGACAGATTTTTAAAATGAGATAAAAATCGAAGTTTTTTTTAAAAAAAAACACCATTTGGGTAAGAAAGCTTGGACCGACTTGATGAGCAACAGTTTTATTTATTTATTCATTTCATTTCATTTCTAATCCGCCCTTCTTTACACCCCCGAAGGTGGATTCAGGGTGGCTAACAAAAGGCAATAATTCAATGCCGCATACAAAAACAGAACAACAACCTATCAAAAATACAACAAAGCAGATTAAAGACAGTTACATATCAAAATACCCCCCATAATCCCATGTTCCCTATTCATAGGTTGTCCAGCCAGTCCACCAACACAACCCTATCCTACTTAAATTGTTTGTCCGCTGCTCCACATTAACCAAACGCCCGGTCCCAAAGCCACGTCTTTAGCTTTTTTCTAAAGGAAAGGAAGGACCTACATCCTAATACGTGACACATACCCAGTCTGTGTCCTACTTTGTCCATAATTTAATCTTTGTTGTAAGACTTGGGTTTTCGAATATACAGTATTCGAAGAAAGCTATAAGTAAGTCATCAGGAAGCTTCTGGCAAATCTCTTGTATGATGTTTATTAGAGCTGTGCAAAAATTTGGATGTGGATCATAAATAGTAAGTTCATACTTAGGATGCAATTTACGAATCCAGAGTGCACCCTCCCCCAGCTGAACGCAGACAAATCAAAACACCCATGTCTGAAAAATCTGGAAGAAGTTTGTTTTCATATTCTCCATGAGTCAACTTGTTTTTGAGTGCAAGAAAACTCTCTTGGGAGGTGCAGTCAAATTTGCACCATCATATGCTCTCCCTAGCGTATAAAGGCTGAGAAAGAGGGGAAGAGAGGAGGCGGAGTCCGGGCTGCTGGCGTTTCTCCATCGCAGCAGCACCCAGCCAGCAGCTACGCTGCCTCCTTCCTCATCATTGTGAGAGGGAGATCTATCAAAGTATCAGGAGCTCATTTTCGTTCCATTTTCCAATGCATTTGCATGTAGACGTCAGCCTAGCACCCAAAGCCAGTCAGCAGCAGCAGTCCGCTAGCCACAGCTTAGGAGAACGTTAGGATTATTTTCTTTGCATGTGGGGGGATTTTCCGTTTACTAGGATACATTTAGAGAGTGACTTGGCCAAATTTATTTATTTATTTATTTATTTATTTATTTATCATATTTCTGTACTGCCCCTCTCAGCCCGAAGGCTACTCGAGACGGTTTACACAAGGCAGTCTCTGCCCTCCAATCAAAACACAAGCAAAACCAAACCAAACAATAACCATATAACATAACAATTAGCAAATAAAACATACAATTGCAGTCTCAGCGTCACATTGAAATCACTTTCGGTCACATCGTCGTAATTCCATATATCTAATTAAACCGTTATATTTCATCAGCAAATGCCTGCTCAAACAGCCAGGTCTTGACTTTCTTGCGAAATGTCAGGAGGGAGGGGGCCAATCTGGTGTCACTAGAGAGGGCGTTCCAAAGCCGAGGAGCCACCACTGAAAAGGCCCCGTCTCTCATCCCCGCCAATCGCGCCTGCGAAGAATGCAGACATCAGTGTATGTGCAAATCTCTCTGCAACTTTGGAGGAATTTTGCCCTGATTATGTTGTGCCATTGTATGGAAGTTCAAGAGAATAGCTCTTGTAGCTCTTTAAAAGATGTTATTCGTAAAATTAAAAATTCCCAAAAATCAGTGGACGAGTGAAATATTCTGAAACTTGGGCAGGGGCTTACAGTGGTAAATGTATCCTATAAGTGTGGCAAATTTCATCTTGATATCCATAAAGATGGCAAAGATACTAGCTCTGAAATTGGTCCCATTGGCGCAAATGGGCAGATTAATGAAACAAAATATGTTTTTAAAAATTGGTAATTCAAATTCTAAACAAAGCCTACCCTCAAGATAGTATAAAAACACAGGAGCATACTAAATGTGTATTTTGAAACTAAACAGATTTCTGACATTTTACACATCTCTAATGTTTATATCTGAATTTATTAGCATGGGATGTATTTCAGCTGTAACTAAGCTTGACTATATGCAATTCCATATACATATTTTATTACTCTATTGCACCATTATTGTAGTATTAATGTACTTTAAAATACATAATCATTTCTGCTCTCACTATTATTTTTAATACACACAGTACTTGAATAATTTGGACAATTGAAGATAGTTTAAATTCTTAAACTCTTATAGCAGATAATGATTTCATCCTCTTTGGATGTGATTTGCATCGACTTTATTGGCTGGGATGTACGGTATATCTAATGTGTTTAGAGTTGTTTTTTTAAGTTAAAGGTTCTGGAAAATTAAAAGAAAATATTAATGAATTTTTAATTACAATGCAAATTCACTACACAAACTAATCAACATGAAATATTATTGATTGGCTTTAAGTCAGAGTGGTATAGCGTAGCAGCCTCATTTTTCATAATTAAAAATCAAATTGAGAGCACTTTACTAAATTATTTTTTATTACCAGCGAGTTTATCTCAATTATAATTTGCAAAATTTATCCTTGAGTGAAAATGTACTTTTAATTGTGTACATATTGCTTGTTCTTTTAGCTAACATATAAACAGAAACACAAATATGCTTTAATATCGGGATTTGTTCAATTTAAAGGGCTTCTTTAAGTAATATCCATTAAATGCTCAGGTCTTGGCTTCTTGTTCATTACATTAATAGTTCATTTTATTATAATAAATTACAATTTACAATTTAATGATGTGTAGTTTGGACATCCCTCATCTCCTCCCTAAACAATCAAACAATGAAAATGCTGAGTTTTTTCTAGTTAATTAATCCCTTTTGGAGCCCCCAGTGGTGCAACGAGTTAAACCGCTGAGCTGCTGAGTTTGCTGACCGAAAGGTCAGCGGCTCGAATCCAAGGAGTACAGTGAGCTCCCACTGTTAGATCCAACTTCTGCTAACCTAGAAGTTCAAAAACATGCAAATGTGAGTAGATCAAGAGGTACCGCTCCAGCGGGAAGGTAACGGCTCTCATGCCGGCCACATGACCTTTGGAGGTGTCTATGGACAACACTGGTTCTTCGGCTTAGAAATGGAGATGAGCACCACCCCTCAGAGTCCGACACAACTAGACTTAATGTCAAGGGGAAACATTTACCTTCAATTCTCGATTTTATATCCTCCCTTCATCTTGCAGTGGGATCCAATAACATGCCTGGGAGAATTCTTTGTTGAGAGGTGATTAGCTGTTCCTGATTGTTTCTTCTCTGGAGTTCCCCTGTGTTTGAGTTTTGTTCTTTATTTACTGTTACAATTTTAGAGGGTTTTTTTTAATACTGGTAGCCCAGGCAGTAAAAGGCACACCTAAAAACTGTCAGGCCATCAAATGCTAATCAAGGTGACCAGTTGAAACATTCACACCTAGCTCCAACAGACAAGAGTTCTTTCTCCCACCCTGGATAGTCCACAGATACATAAACCCAATTTTCCTAGTTCCAACAGAGTTCCTCACAACCTCTGCCTGCCATAGATGCAGGCGAAACGTCAGAAGAGAATGCTTCTAGAACATAGCCAGGCAGCCTGAAAAACCTACAACAACCCATATGATCCTGACTGGTAAGAATAATCAGACTAGCACCTTTTTTTCCCAGTAAGCATCCACACTGTCTGGTAAGATAATGCAGACATACTTCATTAGCAAATTCAATCCAACCATGAAACCAGTATAAGAGCGTTGTTGCTTTTTTAAAGACCTACTTTGGGTAGTAGCAGCACTAGGTGACTGAAAATAAATGACGGATTACTTTTCCTGACGCTTGCCTCAGGTCAAAAATACAGTATTAAGTCGAGTGTAAGTCAGTTGGGAATCTCCTGTTGAATCACACGGATTATTTGTTGATTGGATTGGTCAATAAATAATTACAAAGATTAAGTGATAAAAGAGCTCAGATGTTTCCATTCGCATCTGGCATTTTGGTGGAGGGGGGGGGGGGGAAACATCCTCCATAGACCAAGCATTAGTTGAAACACGAATGAAGCAGTATATTAGAATCATAGTTAGCAAAATCGTGATGTTGTGGACTCGCATTGCTTCTTCAGAGTAGTTTGTGAAGCAATATAAGATTTTTAAAATCTTTTATTGCTCTCCGTTTGTAGTTGTTGATATTTTCAAGATCAATTCTAACAGAGCTCCAAATATTACCTGTTTCCGCCGTTCATCCCCATGTGCTTTCATCCCCATGTAGCCCCATACACAAATAACACATTGCACCAATCCCCTGAACACTCTACTACGGCCCTCTATAACCCCCCTCCCCATTTGTTCTCCTTTCTCTTGTACCTACAGCGAACTCTTAGCTCCTATAAAGTTGTATTGTCGAGTCCCGTCCCCCCCTCCCGGGGGGTTGAGAAGGTCGGGGTAAAAAATAATGTAAATCAAGGGTGCTCACACTTTTTCAGCATGCGAGCTACTTATAAAACAACCAAGTCAAAATGATCTACCTACCCACTACAAAAATGTAAAATATATAACTGTTTTCAAATTTATTAAGGATTCTTTGTATGTATGGCCATCCAGCCATAATAATCATCATCATCATCATAACCATCTCTAGTCCAAGGATCTTCTGCCTTCATGCAGCAAAATCACAATCAAAGCACCTCAGACAGATGGCCACCCAGCCTCTGTTTAAAAGCCTCCAAAGAAGGAGCCTCCACCACACTCTGAGGCAGAGAGTTCCACTGCTGAACAGCTCTCACAGTTAGGAAGTTTTTCCTCGTGTTCAGAGGGAATCTCCTTTCTTGTAGTTTAAAGCAATTGATTTTGTCATTTGGGAATTGTAGTTGCTGGGATTTCTAGTTAACCAGGCTATATGAAACGTTATGCGACAAATAAAGTAACAGTTAATGAGTATAAATGCATATATATTGTGTCACAACATCTTAAGCACGAAACATGGTCATGGAGAGATCATATAAGCATCATAAATACATAGCATGGTAAGTACCAATACAAAGCACAATGAAAATAATAATGGCGGTGAGCTCGCTGATGGAAACGGCGAGCTAAGACGCCAGGCTCCGCGAGGAGAGGCAATGATGTAACAGCAGGCCCAGGTCCCGACGCTGTCCCAACCCACAAAGTTCGCAAAGTTCACAAATGAAAATAATGATAGGCACAATCTCACAGATGTAATGTCCGGGTGGGAGGGAGCGTCCAAGGGCCGACGAAAGGGTCTTGCGCGCCCGTTTCGCCCCGTAGGGGGCTTCCTCAGGGCCAGGGGCGGGGCCTGAATAGCGTAATCGCGTGAGCGTCCTCACGAAGTCATGGCACTAGAGTTATGATAATACAGAGTGACAAGACTGCAAAATATCATCGAGCAATTCCACTATAATTACAACAAACGCTATCTACAAAAGGGAAACAGCATGGGGAATGGGAAAAACATCTTAGCAAGCTAACACTGTATATAGAGGCTGGTAGAAGTGACATACCACAGCAGAGGACAACGGGAGCACACCGCAGAGAAGTAGGCAGTATCAACCGACACTGGGCTGGAGGCCCCGAGGTTGAATAGCAGGGCTCTTAAATAGTGTGATACACAGGTGTGTGTTATATGAGTAATTCACTGACGGATAATTTATCGTTTAAACCACTGTTACTGTCTTGGAAAAGATACACCCACAGCCTTACTCTGACATAAAAAAGACCCTTCTTCGTCTAGAAAATAAATGGATAATTTCCCTAAACACAGAGACCCCTAGTGGTTTTAAACGATAAATTATCCGTCAGTGAATTACTCATATAACACACACCTGTGTATCACACTATTTAAGAGCCCTGCTATTCAACCTCGGGGCCTCCAGCCCAGTGTCAGTTGATACTGCCTACTTCTGCGGTGCTCCCGTTGTCCTCTGCTGTGGTATGTCACTTCTACCAGCCTCTATATACAGTGTTAGCTTGCTAAGATGTTTTTTTCCCATTCCCATGCTGTTTCCTTTTGTAGATAGCGTTTGTTGTAATTATAGTGGAATTGCTCGATGATATTTGCAGTCTTGTCACTCTGTATTATCATAACTCTAGTGCCATGACTTCGTGAGGACGCTCACGCGATTACGTCATTCAGGCCCCCCCTGGCCCTGAGAAGCCCCTACGGGGCGAAAGAAGGCGCAAGAAGACCCTTCGTCGGCCCTTGACGCCTCCCTCCCACCCGGACATTACATCTGTGAGATTGTGCCTATCATTATTTTCATTTGTGAACTTTGCGAACTTTGTGGGTTGGGACAGCGTCGGGGACCTGGGCCTGCTGTTACATCATTGCCTCTCCTCGCGGAGCCTGGCGTCTTAGCTCGCCGTTTCCATCAGCGAGCTCACCGCCATTATTATTTTCATTGTGCTTTGTATTGGTACTTACCATGCTATGTATTTATGATGCTTATATGATCTCTCCATGACCATGTTTCGTGCTTAAGATGTTGTGACACAATATATATGCATTTATACTCATTAACTGTTACTTTATTTGTCGCATAACGTTTCATATAGCCTGTTGCTATCTTCCCCATTGCATTGCTGATTTATGTGGAACAGCCTTCTCTTTTACTCATTTCTAGTTAACCCACAATCAAAGGGCATCCTGAACTCCACCAATGATGGAATTTAACCAAACTTGGCACACTGAACTCTCATGAGACCAACAGGAAGTACTGAAAGGGTTTGCTGGGCATTGACCTTGAGTTTGGGAGTTGTAGTTCTCCAACATCCAGAGAGCACTGTGGACTCAAATAATGATGGATCTGGACCAAACTTGGCACGAATCCTCAATATGCCCAAATGTGAACACTGGGGAAATTTGGGGAAAATAGACCGAGACATTTGGGAGTTGGATTTGCTGGGATGTATAATTCATTTACCTTGCAGAGCAGAGTCATGCTGTGCTGGCTGGCAGCGAGGAGGGCAGCCAGGAAGTGCTCCAAGGCCTCCTCGCCCATGCAGGGGCTTTGCGGCCTCCCTTCCCTGCCTCGCATGAGGGGCAGCACAAAGCCTCTTGCCACCCAGGCCCAATCTCCTCGCCTGCAAGCAATGGAAGCAGGCGAGGGGAGAAGTTGGAGGGCAGAGGGAAGGAGGGGGCACCGCGAGAGACGGAGCGCCAACCAGCCACGCCCCTCTCGTTCCTGCCAAAAGGTAGGGAAAACGGGCGCGTGTGACGTGAATTCAGGAACATATTCCCTACCTTTTGGCAGGAACGAGAGGGGCGTCGCTGGCTGGCGCTCCTCCTCTCACCCCCTCCTCCCTCTGTGCTCTGTCCTGCTTCTCCTCCCTGCTTCCTCCCTCCTCCAGGCTATGCTGCTCGGTCGGTCCCTCCTCCAGGCTACGTGATCGACCAGCTCCGCCTCTGCGATCGACTGTTCGATCGCAATCGACCTAATGAGCAGCCCGGATGTAAATAAATTGTCGAAGGCTTCCATGGCTGGAATAAATGGGTTGTTGTAAGTTTTTCGGGTTATATGGCCATATTCTAGAAGCATCCTCTTCTGACATTGCGCCTGCATCGATGGCAAGCATCCTCAGAGGTTGTGAGGTCTGTTGCAACTAGGAAATTTGGGTTTATATATCTGTGGAATGTCCACAGAAAAAGAACTATTTTAATGGCCATATAACCCAAAAAAACCTACAACAATCCTATAAAGTTGTCACACGATTCTCCCCCAGCAGTGCACATTCCCTTCCCCAAAGTTCTTCATCTTCAGTCTGTGTGAACTTCGCTTGTGACAAACAAGTATTTGTAACTTCAGTTTTGACAGACAGCCTTTCTGCATTGTGGAAACACTTAGATTACTCGTGAGCAGGCATATAGCCCGGGGGGGGCCTTAGGGGGCTTCAGCCCCCCTCTCCCGAAATTCTCAGGGTGGTCCGTAAGAAGGCCTTACTGGTACATTATTTAAACTGTTATGTTTATTCATATCATGATCTGATCACCATGCTCATTATATCCCACATTCATGGGGTTATTTGGGATAACAATACAAAAGGTTTGCTAGGGTAGACCCTCTTCCACCCAGTGTAATGACCCCGAACCAAACTCAGCCCCGAATCAAAATCTGGCTACGGCCTTGCTTGTGAGCCTTGGTCATTTGTATCTGTGTTATCAATAAGGATACAAGATTGTTGGTATATCCTTTACATTCCACTAGGTTCAGAGCCAATGAAGTCCATTGTCCAACTGTTCTGTTTTGGTGCTGGGATTGAGAGGTAGCAAAAGATGGAAAATCCATCTTATCTCCTGTTTGACTAATTTGTAAATTGTCAGTGTCCTTGCAAGAAACCATGTCTTTCTTCAAAACTTTGTCCTTCCTTAAGAGGTTGTCTTGTTACGCCATTGTTTATCTTCATTATGGAGATTTTGAAATTTTTAACAAGCTTATGGATTCTGAAGGAATTTATTACAGTCAAACATGAGTTATTATTGAGTTGGTATTGTACAGAGCATTTTGGCTTCACTGTCAGAATGACTTGTCCTTTGCATTGGCAGACGCAGAAACATTCATTTTGTTTCCTAATTAGGAGAGCTGCAACTAGAAGCTATGACAGAGTTCAGCTCCTCAATGTACAGCATGCCAGGTTCCATAGTGCAGGCTTTATAAAATTCCCCTTAATTCAGGAACAGAATATCATTAACTTTGTAAGTGGATGAATACAATGGACAAGCAATTTAATTAACTTCTAACATTGAACGTTGGATGGGAGACAAAATGAAATTATGCACATATTTCTCATGCAGGCAGTCAACCTTGAAAGGGGCTTGATTGTGCTGGGTCAGACAGGGGGACAGCTCTGTCCAATTATTTCATGTTTAGCCTTAGAATATGAAATTTGAAATTTGGTACTTTGTAAATCAATCGTCTCTTATTTTAAGGCAGCTTACAAAGATTTCTGGAGATAACAGAAGAGCACCCAGTGACTGTGACATGCTAAGTACAGCCTTTTACCACATGATACCCTTCCCATTGAGAGCTGACCTGGATAATGCTAAATGAAATGGGCAATAATGTCTTCTCTACAAATTGAATTTGCCATCACCGAGTCTATTATAGTAGAAAAGATCCATGAAATACTAAATTGATTTAAAGCCAAGTGATGTTCTAATTACAATTGTTTAAAGTCAAGTGATTGTGGCAAATGTGGCTCAACTTCAGCCATCTATTAAATACAGTCATTTATTTGAAATACACTATTATGTAGTGTTCATGGATTAGCAGAGGTGCAGGGTGCCATTTCATCTCTCTTAGAATTGTACCATGGGGCAAAAGAGTGTGAATATGTTATGGATGTTGTAGTCAAAACTTTGGCATCATAGAGTATGCACGGAAATATGGGGCTTCCAGATGTTAGGCTACATGAACAATTACACTGTGTAACATAATTTTTGTTCCTCGTTTGTAAATGTCATTTCCTAATTGGTTCTACCATAAAACATGGAAAAGTTTATTAAACTGCAAAAACTTTGTTTTGGCAGGACATCCTGCCGCACATTTTGCTATAGTTTCTCAATGAATATCACAGCAAATCTCAACCAATTCAACATAGTTTTCAGCAGCCACAGAAATTGAGTTTCTGGAGTATAACAACTACTTTCAAAGTTCTTGTATGAATCAGCTGTGCTCTGATTCGTTATGGTTTTATGGTTTTATGGGATTGTAAGGGGTGGGATTGTTAACTGTTTTTATGAGGTTTTATGATGTTTTTAAATTTGTGTACCTTACATGTTGGAAATCGCCCTGAGCTTCGGGAAGGGTGATCCATTAAATAGAAACAATAAATAAATAAATAAATAAAGTGCCACACAATTAAGCAATTAAACAGGAAATAACACTTTCAAACTAGGAACAGAATTGTTTTTGTTACGTAATGTTATTGGATCCCACCACAAGATGAAGGGAGGATATAAAATCAATCAACCGATTCATCAGTACCCCCATCAAACATCTGAATGTTCCTTACCCTGAGGTATAAATTGAGTTTAAGAAATCTTAGTTTAATGAGATTTAAATTAACCAGACTTAATCCAGCAGAGACATAGCAACCTCTGGTTCATTTGAAGCAGTGGTTCCCAACCCGTGGGCCATGGTCTCACCGTTACTACACCATTGCAACAAGAGTAACTGGTTTCGCGAAACCGTCTTATAGTGCCGAGGCTTATTAAATATGGTTTTCTGTGGGAAGCAGATGGTGACTGACTACTGGATGGCTTATGTTCTGTAACAGGAACTAGAGCTGATATGGTCTATCCAAAGCAATTTTCTGAATCAGAACCCCAAATAACCAGACCAAATCTAAAGTTGACCAAAAATTGATTCGTAACCCTTTAGGTACTAATGTTGGACAGTGGTCCCTGGTCAAAATGGTTCCTGGTAAAAAAATAAATAAAAAAAAGATTGGGAACCACCGATTTACAGCTTCCAATCTTGCAATTGTCCTGGCAAAGAAAGAAAAACAGAGCAGTATTTAAGCAGTCTCATTCACATAACACTAAGCTTTGAGTTCATGCTTTTTTATTCCACAATTTTACACTTGGAAGTAAGCCCTATGACCGTGATGGCGAACCTATGACATGCATGTCAGCACTGACATGCGTTGCCATTTTCGATGGCATGAGGCCATATACAGAGAACTATGGGGCCACATGCCGAGAAGGACATTTCATCCTCATCTCCTGCATGGCCAGGTCTAGTACATTTGCTGTAGTATAGTGTAGACACTCTGTACCAGAAGTTTGTAGGCCAAAACAACAGAACTCTGGCACAGAGCGTCTAGTTCTGGGACTTCCGGTTAGGGGTCTTTGACCTCATCTCTGGCCAACGGAGCAGGGAGCGACATAATGCCGCCGGGAGGGGGGGGGGCATGCATCTCTGGTGACCCTGTGATCGCCATTACCAGCAACCACATAACCACAGCAACCATAATCCAATCTACTGTTCTGGGGTGTCGTGGATTTCTAATTGATCACCATTACTGAGATAAGTGAGAGGGAGACTGGGAGAGGCGAGGGCCTGTGCGATGGGTGCCGTTTGCTGCCATTAGAAATAGCAGCAGCCATCTTAATTTACCTAAGGAACGCCATCTTGCAGCATAGTGCAGACTCCATTTTACCACAACTACTGTTGTGCATCCTTATTTATTTATTTGTTTATTTCATACACTTGTACCCCACCCTTCTCACCCCTGAGGGGGGACTCAGGGCAGCCTCACAGCAAGCACCATTCGGTGCCATCACAATCATAAAAACATTCAATAAATTCATTAAAACAACATTAAATAAACAGTTGTTAAAAACACGCCAGTTAAAACCAAAGTCTGGGTCAGTTCATTGTTGCTTCAAATTGATTGTGTCTTCTTCTCACTTGCTGCTATTCAGTGATCAAACGCTTGGTCCCACAACCAAATTCTGAGTTTCCTTCTAAAGAACAAGAGGGAGGTGGCCAATCTGATGTCTTATTAACCCCTATTTCTGCTTATTATCTCTGTCCTTTCCTAAATGATGTTTATTAAATACTGCTACATATTACAATTATACATTTTTGTTATTTAAACTATAAATATTGTGGAATTATGGAGTTTTTTTTCTCGAAGTGATACCCCGCCCGAGTTACGTTCAGTATTTTGGCAAATTTTGACACACCAAGTTCAAAAGGTTTTCCATCACTGCCCTATGATAATATTTGATTGTATTTATTTAATTTATAGATTTATACTTGATCAGGCTATTCAGCTGGCTCCCAGATATGTTGATTACACTTAATTAGGTAACTTGTTGATTACTTCATATTTTCTATACTTGGACAGATTATACTTGTTCATCTATCACTGGATATTTTTGAACCATATAATGCCTTTCTGCAAACATTAAATTACAGCAGAATAAAAAGACAGAGAGATGGACTTTGGCACTCTGATCCGGTCTACACATTAACTTTTGCATTGCAGTGTTACAGAATTTGCATTATATTGACAGTTTCTTTGCCGGAACTACGATTCTTGAGATCTGGCTGCTACGTTGTTAAAGAGTTAATGCAAATAATTAGGCCCACTTTTAAAGTTCCAGAGTCCTGCAGATCAGACAGACAAGACTTGATGTGAAAACAAAACACAATAGCCATTTAATGTTGTGTACTTTGGCTGATAAGGCTAATGCAGGGAATGATAAATTGCTGGGCACCTAATTTGTTTGCAGATAAAAAAGTGATAGATTATTTTTTAATGAGTTGATTTGTGTACACAGCCTGTTTTTTCCCACTTGGAATAGACATTCCCCCTAATTCGGGGACTCAACAACATTTGAATTGCAGTTCCTTTGCTTCCTTTTGAGATGTCTTTTTGCCTCCAATCCTGGAGGATTCTGGAACTGCTTTGGCGTTGTATCAGTGGACAGATATGATTTGATTCAGCCATTAGTTCAGAAATCCTTCCTACTCTATAAGATTGTGATATCAATTTCACTGGTGCAAAGGAAATGTATGAGGATTTAAATTTATGTAGTTTTAATTATATGATAACTAAATGCATTCCGTTTGCATCTTAATTTCGTTCTTAAGGGTCACAAAACCCAACCTACAAAGTAATATTTTAATGAGTTGCGTCTAAGAATGATGGCCCATTTATGTTATGACGTGAGCCCATAAAATGTATCCTTTTTATATATAAAAAAGTAATAAAAGAGTGCTTTTATGTAAAAATGTTGTCCTGCTGTCTATGGTTATTGCATTTCCTCATTTGCTGCTGCTCCTTAGACTGAAATATGGCAGCTAATAGACTGCATTTCTCTAATGGAAAAATAAGTGCTCTTGACAGTCAGGTTTATAAATATGTAAAAAAAAAAAACCTTTTAATTGTTTTTGGCCAAACAGGCAAGTAATCAATAATATCAGACGTGACAAACATACTGGTGACATGCACTATAGTCAAAAGGAATGGCAGAAGATAAGCGCTTCCTGTCAGCAGTGACCTATGCTAATTAATATTCAGATGCTGTCATTTTCCGTGACAAATGCGTTCCTTGCGTTATATTGATATAGTAGGTTAAACATTGAAAAAGTTAGGTTGCACTTTGACTTTAAATATTCATTAGAGCTAATTATAGATTTTATGACTACATGAATTACACTTTCTGAGTCATCATTGGCAATTTATTTTACATTTATTTAAAACACTCTTCATAATTGCAATATTAGCTTTAGCACACTCAAGTGAGGTAATGCAGTGAATGTTTACGCCGTAATTATTTAAGCATTTTGTCTTAAGTATTTCCCTGGAGTTGTTAAATTTGCAGAAGTGAAATGACCCATAGCTCAGCATCTAATTAACAATTAAATAGTGTGGTGTACGCTTTTGAGATATTTCCATTTTTTATTAGAGTTAACATTTCCTTGTTGTGAGAACATTGCTAGTATCAGTATAATGAACTGCGGGGTGCAGGTTTTGTTTTTTTGGAAAAGAACCAAAAATGCTTGCAAAAATCTCTTTTGAAGCTAACTGAACAATATAATAAGAATCCGTAGATTCCTGAGTGTGCTGTGACGAAATATTGTTTGTATTAATTAAACATTTTATTTCCTCTGAGGTCCACATGAAACAATGGCATAGCTAGATTTGGTCCACGTGCACACTTTCTGTACACCAGGACTTAGTATACGTATGGGTATTTCCACCAACTTTGGTAATATTAGTAGGTCCATATAAACCAAATTAGTCCCCTTCTTCCATTAATAAGCTTTTGAAAATTTGGTGAGGGCTCTGTAGTGCCACTCACGTTCTTGTGATATTCAGAAATTGTGGGAAATACCATTTAAGGAGCTTACAAACAATTAGGCCAATTTGAAATTAAGTCTATTTTATCAAAACCAAAATTTGACACATGTCAAACATTACATCTAAAACCCCAAAGGCATTGACCTCATACTCATGGAGGAAGAAAGGGGTAAGATTTTACTCAGAGTTTTCAAGAGCCTTCTTTGACACAAAACATTCTTCAGTTGTCTTATTCTACTGAAGGCTAAGGGTCCTTCCAGGTATTACTAAATCCCAGGAAGAACTAGGATATTATATCCCAGTTTCTCTCAGGATTTAATATCTATCCCAAGTCACTTCTGGTGTGAAAGAATTGGCTGTCTGCAAGAACGTTGCCCAGGGGATGCCCAGATCTTTTGATGTTTTACCATCCTTGTGGGAGGCTTCGCTCATGTCCCCACATTAGGAGCTGAAGCTGACAGAGGTAGCTCATCCGCACTCTCCCCATGTCAAGTCGCTCCTGACGTGAGAAAAAAAAACTTACCCCAAAGCCCAGGCTTTCCCTGGGAGGTGAGTATGCTCCATGCCCCCCCCATTTAGCCCCCAAACGTACCTAAAGGGGCTTGGCATCATGCTCAGGCCCCTCCATTGAAAGCTCCTGGCACGTCAAAATGACTCGTTTCAAAGTTGGGGGAGCTTTGGACATGCAGCCAGGCCCCTCGGGTAAGTTTAGAAGCTAAATGAAAGACTGGGAGGGGAGAGTGGGTACACTATCCTGCTCCTTTGAGCTCCAGGAGCCCGAAGAACAGGGATCGCTGTGGGGATTGACACCCAGGATCATCGGTCCCCACAGGGCCCACATCTGGAAAGATGCAGACCTTACATTAAGGTCTAGATCTTTCCAGGTGTTTAATTAATTCAGAGTAAACTGGGAAATCCGAGTGTACTCTCGATTAATTTGGGTTTACTGGAGGTGTCATTTGGTCGTGGGTTATCGGCCTTTCTGGAAGGACGCAAAGACACCTCACTTTGGCTTCAGTACATTTACTGGGGAGTGGCACACTTCCCCCTCAACCAATGGGATTTAGTTAAAGATGCGTTAATATTACTCTGCAAAAACATAATCTCTGTGTATAAGATGTATACGAAAAACACATCAACTTTGCATTTAGACTTAGGTGACATCTTCAAGAGATTATATTATGTATATTTATGCAAATCCAGGTATTCCAATCCCAACCCCCTGCATCAGAAATCCAAAACACTTTGGATACGGGCATTCAACCTGTACACCAAGGGTGGGTAATGTCAGGGGCTGCAATGCAAACGAAGATGAAGGGTTGCCAGGCCCAGCATCTGAGTCAGTGGAAAGCAGGGAACGACAACAGCTGCAGCCTAACACTGAGGAAGCTGCCCCTGCAGTGCAGGACTTAATTCTGCCAATGAGGCAGAATTACGTATCCCAGAAAGACTGCAACTGAGGACTCATGCTATTCAGCTGCATAGATCCGGCCAGTTGGCACAGAGAAGGCCAAGAGGTGAGAGCACTTGTTTTATGGAGTATAAAGAGTGGCAGTTTGGATTTGATCTTTGCTGAGAGCAATGTTTGGAACCTACTACAACTTGGAGCTCTGTCAGATGATGTTGTGGGCCTTATTGTGTGTTGGACCTGGACTTTGGATTACGTATAGTTTGGATGTGTTGGTGAGGACCTTTGGTCTGAACTGTTGCATTATCCCTGCATAGTTGGTTGTTTGAATCTACTTTGGCTTTGACCCTGGACTGAGTGACGACGAGCATAGTGAGTGACTGTTTATATTGAGAGATGCTGTGCAGGTTTACGGCAGGTAAATTGCAACCCATAACCTGCATTCTGTCCTCCATGCTGCTTTTGTGGCCCTGAAAAAAACAGCGTGCCCTAAAATGTCCTTAGGGGTTCATTTAGTCCAGTGTTTCTCAACCAGTGTGCCGTGGCACACTAGTGTGCCGTGAGCGATCATCAGGTGTGCCGCGAGAAAAGCTCTCTGCCCCCCTTCCTTCCCCCCTCCTCCTGCCAAACTCCTGCTGCTTGGGAGAGGGGGAGGAAGGGCCAGGTGGCGGCGAAGAAAAAGAAGGGACCGGGGGCGCCGCCTCCTTCGGCCGTTTCCCCAACCAGCCTCCAATCCGCCATGACTCTCGCCCCTTGCTTGTTGAAGCCGCGCGGAGGAGCCCTGCCTTTTGAAGCCCGTCCACCGCTCATGCACCTCCTCTGTGGGAGAGCTCTGTGGGCATGACGCAGCCTGGCTCCGCCCCTTCCCCCGGCTTCAGCACTCCCACAGCTTTGCCAGCCTTGAGGGGACAGTGCCAAGCCAGCAGTGGCAGAGACAGCACATTGCTGGCTTGGCACTGCCCTCTCAAAGCTGGCGAAGCTGTAGGAGAACTGAAGCCGGGGGGATGGTTCAGGGCATGGTGCGGCCCGGCTCCGCCCCCTCCCCCGGCTTCAGCACCCCCACAGCTTCGCCAGCCTTGAGGGGGCAGTGCCAAGCCAGCGGTGGCAGAGCCAGCACAATGCTGGCTTGGCACTGCCCCCTCAAGGCTGGCGACGGTATGGGAGAACTGAAGCCGGGGAGGGGGTGGGGTGGCCTGGCCTGGCTCCTCCCCTTCCCCCGGCTTCGGCACTCCCAGCAGGTCACCCCCCCCCCCCCAGCCGTTCTTTACTGTGTTACTGTATCATTTTGTGTCATTTTGGTTGGGGGTGTGCCCCCGGATTTTTTTTAATGTTAAAAGTGTGCCACGGTTCAAAAAAGGTTGGGAAACACTGATGTAGTCTAAGAAATGTCACTCTAAAAATTATTCACTTCCTATTTTGGAAAAAAAAGGGCATCTCCTCAACCTTGGTGCCGTGTAGTATCTCCAAATCTCCATGGTGAAGATTAAGGCACCAAAAAATCCTCTGACTTTTCATACCATTCCAAGACAGCATGGTCTACATTTTAGAAATCTTTCTGTTTGTTTTTTGACATCAGGTCTGCATCATTGCTCCCTTTAGCAAACCTCCTCCCCTTAACTGTGTCGAAAATGGATTCAACAGCTGTCCGATTAAATCCTGAAAATATGGAGCCAAGGACCATCTTGTCCTTCCAGTTCAGACAACCAATATTTCAGATTAGCTTTGCAGCCATGGGTCTTTCTCACATCTTGAATGGACCTTTGACCATTTATATACAGAGGATGCACTCCTCCCATAACTTTTAGTGTGTGTTTGTTGAAATTAAGCTGTCCGGCATTCATGCCAGAAGAAGTGAAATAAAAGGACTTGAACCAAAAGATCTCTTTTGTTTAATATTTGGCTCTTTTTTATTTTAAAAACATGAAGACTCAGAAAACAAGGATACCCTTCTGGCAAAGCAGAATTTTTTGGCTCGCTGACTGCTGCATTATTTATGAGAAGCTGCACTGCTGGAGATTGAACATTTGCTGATTTGTCAAAAGCACAAACATGAGGCCCTGCCTGTCTCCATGACATATTGGTTCATCCAATGGAAAACACTGTCACACACTTTTAATTGATGGATACACTTTCTTGTGACCCAGGCAGTTTGCTCCAGTTATTTTATTGTTGCTGTTGTTACTTTTTTATTATGCATTTACACATGAGCAAGGCAAATAAGCATCCGCAGTAGACATTCTTGAAAAGGACTCCCAAGGTTAACGACTCTGGGGAAGGACAGGTTGACCGTATTTTTTTTTGTAGAGATATTGCCAAAGATTAAAAGGCTGATACCTAACATGTAATATCTTAATATAATTTCATTAGCAATTAGTAAAGCAGCAGCTTTCCCTCTTCATTATGTGCCCATGATACTATAGCCTTTAACTTCTTAGGAATCACAGCAATCATTTTTAAATGGCCGTGATCTTCAAGGGCTTCCTCTTACTAGAGAGAGATATAATCTCATCAGTTTTCCACTGCAAGAAAATTCTATGCTCAGGTTTATCTTTTCTTCAAAATGTGATTTTTGGTTCATAATGCAAGTTATTATAAGAACGTGGTCTTTTAAAAGTGTTGTGCTACCATGTTTTGCCAATATTGATAGATCCAATCGCTGGATTTCATGGCAGGTGAGGTTTTGCCTGGGTTGAGGCTACTTCTAGACTTCAGTTGGGCTTGTCAGATTCTGTTCATTTCTGGTTGCATTGCATTTGTTGCATCCCTTCAACTGAAATTCAAGTTATGGTGATCCTATCATAAAGCTTCCTTGACAGTATTTTTTCAGAAGAGGTTTATCTTTGTCTTCCCCAATGTGATGAGGTGGTTATTTATATGTTACTCACATGTTTGTTTGTTTATGTATTTAGAAGGAACATTCTTTAGAAGCTGCAGAGAGTGAGCAGTGGAATGTTCACAGCAGCAAGCTGTAAGCAGAGGCTGTTGCCATGACAACAGAGGCCACTATGGCTTTAGAATGTTCAGTTTGAATCTGACAGTTGGAGAATGTCAGTTGGCCAGCTGCTGTGAGCAGAGTTAGTTGGAATTAGTAGGCATGAGAAAAATGAAACGGAAATTAAAAGAAATCGTAAGTGATTCGTATGTAATGGGCCTTTCAAGTTTATATGGATCGCAAGGCCAATCCCGGAAGTGGACTTTCTTTTACGCACCCCCTGGGCCCAAAATTTCGTTAGATTATTAAATATTTCATTAGATTATTAAACAGGAAAATTTCCCCCTCCAAAATAGCTTTGCAGACATAACTCACAGTGAAATCGGGGCCTTTCCATGCTTGAAGCCTAATTAGAGTGGAAGGCCTCCTCCAGGAAGTGAAAAGGGAGCCGGAAACCATAGAAAGCCCGAAATCGGGACTCCTAGAGGGGCTGGAGGACTGACGAAAAAAGCGATTTAAACACCCAGGAAGGGGTTTTAGATAGAAGAACAGAGTAGGAGGACATAAGAACTGCTGAGAGAAAGGCAGCAGGAGTGAAAAGAGCACGGAGAGGAGAAGTAAGAGTTCAGAATCAAGAAAAGCCATAGAGTTCCAACGGAGGTCCTAGACTGCTATGGTAAAACTGAATGGGGGAAAAAAGATGGAGTGAGGAGAACTCTACAGATTAGCAAGGCCTGCACCAGAGGTAGGCCTAGGCATTTATTTAATAATATTAATAATAATATATTAATGCATTATATGTGTCCCTGCAAAGGAACCCTGTCCTTTAATAATATTAATAATAATAATATATTAATGCATTATATGTGTCCCTGCAAAGGAACCCTGTCCTTTAATAATATTAATAATAATAATATATTAATGCTTTATATCTCCCAGCAAGGAAACCAAGGGAAATGTTGCCCCTTGATTTGCCTGTGTTTAAAACAGTATCAGTCCTGTTTCCCTGCTTTGCCTACTTTAGAACTACTAACGAAATTTCGTAAGTAATTAAGTTACATTTCGAAATTTTGGGAAATTTTTGTAAGTCTTTGATATACTAATCAAAAAAATCCCCCATTTGATTTTAGAATCGCCATTTTTCGATTTGTTATCATGCCTAGGAATTAGCAGTTGCTGAAGCAGCAAGCTGTCTGTAGGAACTGCAGTGTGCAGTTCAGTTCTGTATGTGGGTTGAGGGAAACCCAAGTGTGTGGGACAGAGTTTAGTCCCAGGGTTGAGAGTAACCTAGTATTAAGTAGTTACTTGTGTGTAACTGTATCAGGGGGGAAACCCCAGTGTTATATTGTTTAAAGTTGCAAGTTTGTACCTCTTCGGAGTTTTGAAACCACCTAAGCTTTTAGCCCATTTGTGTAAAATAAACTGTTAAACACTTTCAACAAAACATCTGTGGAAGTCGTTTATTCAGAAAGACCCTCACATCTAGTGGTCAAGCATTGACAAGTGGTGGCAGCAAGATAATAATAATAATAGAACAAGCAAAACATTGATAATTGGTGGCTGTCCATGCCACACAGTTTTAAAAAGACACGAAGTAGTCTGTGTGTGTCCAGACATCGTCACACCCAGGTGCTAAGAGAACATAATTTTTGAGATTCTATGACAGAGCATGCCCAGGCAGACCGAGCCCAGGTCTTTCAAAGTCCTAGTCCAATATTCAAGCCACTTCACCATGTTGGCCTTTAGTCCAAATCTGGTAGTTGCTGAACTCAATGACTAACGTGAACAATAGTTGAGAATGTATTTCACTGTACTTCAGCTGTGTTGTGTCTTTTTTAGACCCACACAAAAATGGGCAACAGATTAAGGAAGTTCAATGTACTGTCGAAGGCTTCCATGGCTGGAATCACTGGGTTGTAGGTTTTTCAGGCTAAATAGCCATGTTCTAGAAGCATTCTCTCCTGACATTTCACCTACATCTATGGCAGGCATCCTCAGAGATTGTGAGGTCATTATCACAACCTCTGAGGATGCCTGCCATAGATGTAGGCGAAACGTCAGGAGAGAATGCTTCTAGGAACATGGCCGTATAGCCCAAAAAACCTATAACAACCCAGATTAAGGAAGATTATTTTAGAGCAGTGTGTGCTCTGGGTTTTGGAAGAACCTTGGGCAATGTGCTCAGTGGGGGCCATCCTCTCCAAGTCACTTCCGTCGTTTTCTTTTGGTCCCAATCTATACAAATGTCACTGTTGTGCATTTGGAGAGAGCAGATGAAAAGACAATGATAATGAGAAAGAAAAAGAAGACTCCAAAGAGTTATAATGAGATTCCTGTAGTGGGGATGGATCCTGAAAGTGGTAAATTTCCTAGGAACACCTTTTTAAAGCTACATTGCAGTATCCGGTAATGTGGAGAATTGCTATGTTCTTGGGCTTTTCCATCTCCTGCCTCAAAGCAAAAGAGAGTGGTCAAATGAAAAAGAAGGCGATATGCCAACACATTAAAAAAAGTCATGTTGAAAATATGATTGTAGCAGGAATACTGTGTTCTTTCACAATGAAATTAAGAACTGTGCTTGTCGCCTACTAAAGAATTGCAGAGTCATCCTGAGATAGAGGTTTGGCCACTGAATTTAACTCTCTACACCAGGGTTCAATTCCCTGCTCAGCCATAGAAATCCACCAGGTAGCCTTTGATGAGTCATAGTCTCAGCCACAGAAAATCCCATGACATGTTCACCTTAGTGTCCCCATAAGTCAAAAAGGACTTGAATACACACAACAACACACAACAACAAAGCACAGGTATATCTTTGGTGGAGTGTCTACAGGTGGTGAGACCATATAACTGAGACTTAGGACACAACACATTCGTAAAATTACCTGTCCTAGAACACTTCACTGATGCAGACAGCACGGAGCCCGTCAGATCCCATCACATGACGTACAGCTACTTCCAGCGGGGCTCCATGATGGCTGCATTTGGGAAGTGTTCTATGGAGGGGTATTCCTAACATAGAAGACTACCTATATTCAGATTAGAAATCATGGGGATAGCGCAGGAGCATGCTGGAAATTTATGGTTTTCGGTGTGTGATGGGCAAGTGGATGATGCAGAGTGCTGGACAACAGATTTACACTGCTGCCCCATGATTTGCCCCTCTGCCCTAGGATCGCCTCTCTGTCCCTCGCATCAAGGACCTCCATGTGATGAGGACCTTAGTTCCACAGAATAGGAAATTACTATTATGTACTACAAGTTCTAGCATATCCACACGGAAAGACTGGCTGGGGAACGTTGTTTTGTGGTAGACAAATAACTTTTCTAAGGTCTGGTTAGTTCTGAATTTGAAATTGTATGGCCCTGTTAAAATAAATCAAGGTTAATGCTTTAAAAGTGATCAGTTTACATTTTGATGAATTTGTTTTGTTTTGTTTTCAAACAGGCACTAGGAAGTTTTTATTTTCTACATGAATCCTTGAAAAATATTTACCAGTTTGATTTTAAAGGTAAGTGTACCCCCAAAAAGGTGAATAAGGCTACAGGCCTATAGAAGCTGAAAATAAGTCCCATCAAACTCAGTGTTAGTGTTCCAATGCTATGCATTAACAGGACTATGCATTAACAGTTTCACTATTATGTGCTGCTAATATTTGAAAGGACAGTTTTACCCTGCTTTTAAAGGTCTGTTTTCCCACACCTTGAAGGGAACAACTGAATTTGCTGCTTAGTTTATGCTTGATGGTGAGCTCCAAACCCATCTTTCTGATCAGTGAATCTTTATAATGTCTATAATCATACTTCCAGTCTTTTAAATATATAGCAGAAAGAACATTAGAAAGGCCATTTACTTTTTTGCTTTTGGTGGGGGTATTATTGGCGTTATAAATGCATGATGAATGAATGTTCGTTGGTTGATTTTACTAATACTCACAACAATAGAACAGACTAGGTAAAGTACTGTCTATATCAGTGGTTCTCAACCTGTGGGTCCCCAGGTGATTTGGCCTACAACTCCCAGAAATCCCAGCCAGTTTACCAGCTGTTAGGATTTCTGGGAGTTGAAGGCCAAAACATCTGGAGACACACAGGTTGAGAACCACTGGTTTAGAGCCTTGTACTGGCAGCTAAGAGAGAAGGATTTGTGCTTGCTATGTTCAAATAGCTGGAGCAAGACATCCTCTGATTCCTCCAGGACCTCTGTCATGTTCTGATGATTCCTGAATTTTTGTGGACTGACAAAATACAGCAGTGTTTCCCAAACTTTTTTGGCCTACCGCCCCCTTTCCGGAAAAAAAATTTACTCACCGCCCCCCTAGAAATTATTTTTTAAAAAAATTAATACAAATTAAACAGAAAGATATATGTATTAATATTTCTACCTTTTTTGTAAAATATAATAAAGTTGTAAATTAGAAACATTGAAGTTTGAAATCATGAAACTATTTATTGAACTTAGAATAGAAAGGTAATACAAAAAAGTTAAAACATTCGAAATCATCTTAATGAGAAGGATGAACCTGGTATGCCGCTACCAATCTAGTCATCCTCGGCTCTATTTTCTTCAGCAGTAATCTCAAATCATCGCGATTGACTATTTTGCAATCGGTTTCTTTTTTTGTTAATAAATTGGTTACCACACTGAATCCATGTTCCACTAAATATGTTGAAGGACATTATTATTATTGTTATAAGACTCAACCAAATGGAAGGGAACCTCAAAGGTATTATTATTATTATCCCTTGCTTGGCGAGAGAAGGAGGAGGGAGCAGGAGGAGGGAAGGAGGGAGCAGAGGAGGAGGAGGAAGGGAGAGAGAGAGAGAGAGAGAGAGATGGATGGATGGTAGCCTGTCGCCTGGCTCACGCCACTGCCCCCACCACCCCCTTACAGGGGTTCAGCGCCCCCCAAATTCTCCTGAACCTTCCAGCACCCCCCTAGATCGCCCCACCGCCCACCAGGGGGTGGTACCGCCCACTTTGGGAACCACTGAAATACAGCAATGGGCAAACCTCCTTGCTTGTCTCCACCCCCATCTTCTAGAAAAAAAGGTGATTTTCCCTCTTCTCACCAACAAGAAAATCCTTGAAAACTATACCAGTTTTGAAAACATTTCCTTAGTATAGAGACAATTCTTTGGAATTATTTACTGTTAGAATGAAACATCTAAACAAGCACATCCCTAATATGAAAGAACTGTGAGTATTGCTTGGGCTATTGAGAAATGTCTGCACTAATTTCAGTATAAAAATCTCAAGAGCTTCGTATCACTTATTAAGACAGGTCATATCAATTTTGTATTTTTGCCCCACATTTATATGAGACATCACTGAAATTGTAAGAGAACTAATTGTCTAAATTGTTCAGTTTCATTATTCTTGTTCTTACCCAAGATAGATTGCCCCCTTTCTGGTAATTGAGGGTAGGCTGGGGGGTGAGAGGTGTCTGTCTTTAGTGAAGGATTTGAACAGCCATTTTTGTGCCTATTCCATTTCAAGGTTTAACTCTCATAAATCCTTCCACTCATCATCTTTTCAATATGTAAGTAAAAAAATCTCAGATATAATGTCAGATTCATCAGAGAGGATTCTATTCCTGAAAGAGATCAATGTAAATTGCCGCAGTGATATACAAAGTTTTTAATGAGAAATTAAGTTCTCTATCCACCCATTTTCTTCACTTGTTATAATTTAATGGTTACTAATCCATAAAACAGGTTATTCTTAATCAAATGAACTGCGGAGACGTCCAGTATATGCACTACGGTTTTAGTGTTATGTCTGGATTTTGTATTTGATTGCTTTCACCACCAATTTCAACCTTCACCCTGGTAAAGGTCAACTTCGCTCCCTATACCTCCCTACTGCCATCTGCTATAAAGCATCAGGAGCGCCAACCAAACATTGTGTGCCAACCTTACCAGTATCCCGTGGCAGGAAATACTAACATGTGGAATGCTGCAAAATCAAGGCTCTGGCTTTTCACAAGCTCTATTGGAAGTTTTAATGGTTCATCTCGACATATAATACAGAGAAAGGATTCTCCGAAGTACATGGGCAAGAGGTCATAATCCAATAATATAAATCATAAGAATGTTTTTCATATTTATGCTACAGTCATAAGAGTATTCAATGTACAAACAAAGCTTGTCGAATTATTCCCTGTAGGTCCACTTCTTTGTTGATACTTATATTTTGATTCACTTGAAGAACTCTCACCACCTGAGGAAGACACTTCGCAGTCTAAATCGGCCGTAGCAGTTAATAAGGACTTATAAACTTTGATTCATAGCATTGGATTTACAACCTGTGATTTACATAGTCCTTCATGTGGAACATGAACTTTATGTGATATTGGACTCACAAACCTTAATTACAAGAGAGATCCCTTCTATGAGTATGTTTGTTTGTAATACATTGGCCACAGGCATGTAGCCAGGGGGCTAAGGGGCTTCAGCCCCGAAATTCTCAGGGTGGTCCGCGAAAAGGCCTTACTGGTACATTATTTAAACTGTTATGTTTATTCATATCATGATCTGATCACCATGCTCATTATATCCCACATTAATGGGGTTATTGGGATAACAATACAAAGGTTTGCTTGGGTCGACCCTCTTCCACCCAGTCTCAGCCCCCCCCCCGAACCAAACTACGCCCCCCCCCCCTGAATCAAAATCCTGGCTACGGCCCTGATTGGCCATATTCCTTTGGATTATGCTTCAGGAATCATTTGTCTGTCCCATGTAAGGAAGATTTTGTGTTAAGAGACTTGTATTTTGAATCATTGTGCAGTATACTTTGAACTTCGTCAAGCTTTGTTTGTATATTGAATGCTCATCTCGACGTACTCCGTCATCCTCCATTCAAGAGGAAATAGCAAGCAAGGGCCAGCATGCATGTGGCTGAGCTTAGTGAACTGAAGAAGTAGCAGCTGGAGCAGCCACCTCATTGATTGCATTTTATATAACGATTTGTTGGGTTGAACATATCATAATACACAACATACACCAGGAGCAGTATACTCAGAATATTTTTTTAGTTATTCAGAGCTAAGAGTTCTTTTTAAAAGAGGGGTAATAAACTAGAAGCTAGCCCTGGGATATTTCATGTTGTAAAAACACTGTTTCTGGGCTAAAATGGCCCAAGTGTCCCATAAATATGTCAAATATACCCTAGAAGACAATTATAGAGAAAATTTGGTTGGTTTTTTTTTTTGGAGGAGTTGAGGCAGTAGATGCAGTCCTACAAGGTCTTCTAAGGGTCTCCCCTCTGACAGTTGCCCATCTTTCGCTTATACCCACAGAGTCTACAGTTAGATCAATGGTTATTCTAGTTATACTATGGAATGACAGGGCATAGTTAGTCTTAACAAAATCCTCCCACCCCTCTTATCCCCATCATTATCTAGTTTTACCGTGTGGCCTTCAACCATGACTGAGAGCACGCATCAGGAGATGTTCTGCTTATATCAAGCAGCTGCATCACCGTGGCTACATCTCTTGATGCTAACCCCCTTAAGTCCCTCTTTTAAGCAGTTTTGGCCCTCAACGTGGCCATTTCCATCCTGTCAGAGAGCAGGTGAGATCGGTGAAAATGTGTTTAGTCATTTTCCTGTAGCTGAACATCCTTGCAGATGATGTTATTGTGATGCCTCCAGATACAGAAAAATAGCTGGATATTTGTTTATTATTTATTTGCCAGATTTATATCCCACCCTTATCACCCGGGAAGGGGAGTCAAGGCGGCTCACAATATAGACACAGGGGGAACATCAATGTCCCCACTGCAATTTTGACTTCCACTGTGACAAAAAAGGGATTGTTTATGCTATCAGAATTCAATAACTGACTACCAGGCCATATTTCTAAGAAGCAAAAACGGCTTAATTTAGTTGGCATTTATTGCCGAATACCATTTATTTATTCACTCTGTTGTATGTTAAAACCTAGCTGCAGCAACAGAGGTCTGCTAAATCTCTCTCTTTTTCTTTCTAGCTAAGAAGTATAAAAAAGTTACGGGGAAAGAAATCTATTCAGATACGTTAGAAAGTACACCTATGTTGGAAAAAGAAAAGTTCCCACTGGATTATTTCCCAGAGGTAAGTATAAACAACTGGTAATTTCACAGGATAGAGGGCATGTTTGTGATCTTATTCGTACTAGTGAACTGCTTGAACTGATTCATGGGTTGTTGTGCTGTAATGAGATATAATACTACAACCAGTTTTTTTAGGTTAGATTATTAAGCATTATATCTGTTCTTGGCAGGCAAGATAGCATGGTCAGGAGCTGATCCCAAATTTAGAACAGGGTCATATTGTTATCCTTGATATTACCTGATCTCCAAAATTGTAAGATTTCAAGACCATAGACAGCACTTCACATTGTCCGGAGAGATAGCACAGCGGTAGAACAGCTGTGCTTGCAATCTGAAGATTGCAAGTTCAATTCCCGAGCTGGCTTGGATACCCAGCTGTGAGCCCTGTCCACTGTTCACCCAGCAGTTACAACGGCTGAATAAATAAAGATCGGCTGTCGGAAGATGGAATGCGGAACAGAGGAACAGAGGCCCTGGGTCATGAGGATGAAGCAACAGCACCCCCTTGTGACATAATGGCGCACCCTGTGACACAGCCAGAAAAAAATCCTTCAAAAATTGAATGTGTTGTATTGTAACTGCTCCCTCGACCCGTGCCCCTCCACGCTGATTCGAGCTTGCGTGGAGGGGTTACGAGGCCCTCTGTTGAATATAGTCAACTGCTCCCTTGAGCAAGGAGCTTTTCCAGAGGAGTTAAAAGAGGCGGTGGTTAGTCCATTGCTGAAGAAGCCCGGGTTAGATCCCCGGCTCCCTCCAATTACCGCCCAGTGTCCAATTTACCGTACCTGGGCAAGGTAATTGAGAGGGCAGCAGTGGACCAGCTGCAGACATTCCTGGATGATGCAACCTGGCTAGACCCCTTCCAGTCCGGCTTCCGTTCAGGCCATGGGACAGAGACCGTCCTGGTCTCCATCACAGACCTACTCCGTTGCCACTTGGATCGAGGCGGATCGGCGCTGCTCGTGTTATTGGACCTCACGGCAGCGTTTGATACTGTCGATTACCAACTTTTGACACACCGCCTCGCGGTGGCGGGGGAATTTCCATCTCTGCCTAGAAGCCGTAACTGGATGGCTGCGAGCCAGTAAGTTGAAGGTGAACCCGACGAAGACGGAGATCTTGTGGCTGGGCCGCCCGGAGGGGGTAGAGACCCAGTTGCCGACGTTTGATGGTGTGGCACTTCGCCCACAGCCCCTAGTTAAGAGCCTTGGGGTCCAGCTAGACACCCAACTGTCGATGGAAGCGCAGATTGCCTGCGCTTGCAAGACAGCGTTCTACCATCTGCGGCAGGCGAAACATCTGGCTCCTTACCTCTCCCGCTGCGACCTGGCCACGGTGACCCAAGCTCGATTACTGTAATGCACTGTACATTGGCCTACCCTTGTTGGCGATCTGGAAACTTAAGCTGGTGCAGAACGCAGCAGCGCGCCTGCTGTCGGGAGCCCTAAGATCTGCGCATGTGACCCCACTCCTCGTGCACTGCACTGGCTTCCCATCGAATTCCGGGTCTCCTTCAAGGTGTTAGTTCTAACTTTCAAGGCCTTATATGGTTTGGGGCCAGTGTACTTGAGGGAGCGTCTTACCCCATACAAACCCAGAAGATCACTGCGCTCAGAGGGGCTTAATCTACTAGAGGTCCCTAGTATTAAGATCTGTAGGCTGTCGAGCACCCGGCAGAGAGCATTTACAGTGGCCGCTCCGACCCTCTGGAATTCTCTGCCAGAGGAGATACGAGCACTACGGGGTTTGTTGGCCTTCCGCAAGTCTGTGAAGACTTGGCTATATAGGCAGGCATTTGGTTCCAACTGATGCCTCCTTAGTTGCCAGCTGCCAACATACCGTCCTGCCATGTATTGCCTCTGCGTATTATTCCTTGCCGGGATCATTTGTGGGGAGGGGGGCTTTTGGGTATACGTCTTTTATCTGTTATTGATGTTTTATTGATTTTATGCTGTAAACCGCTCTGGGCTCCAGAGAGAGCGGTCTACCAAATCGAATTTATAAATAAATTATAAATAAATAAATAACTGTACGTCTTCCGGCAGGGATTGCCTGCCGTATGTGTGATGTAATCCGCTCTGAGTCCCCTTCGAGGTAAGAAAAGCGGAATATAAATAAAGTGTATTATTATTATTATTATTGTGCCCAGAAACAGAAGAAAGTAATGGGAGCAGCACAAAAATGCTTTCACCGATATTCTTGGAGCCCCCTGGTGTTAAACCCTTGTGCTGACAGGACTGAAGAAAAACGGGTCGGAGATTTGAATCCGGGGCGAGCATGGATGAGCTCCCTCTGTCAGCTACAGTTCTCCATGCAGGGACATGAGAGAAACTTCCCACAAGGATGGTAAAACATCAAAACATCTGGGCATCCCCTGGGGGCAACATCCTTGCAGACAGCCAATTCTCTCACGCCATAAGTCAGTGTTTTTCAACCTTTTTTGAGCTGCGGCACATTTTTTACATTTTCAAAATCCTGGGGCACACCACCAACCAAAATGACACAAAATGACATTCTAACACAATAATACATATAGTTAATATGTTTTTAATATAGTTAATATGTCAGCCTGGACAGCTTCAAGGCAGGATTAGACAGATTCATGGATACCAAGGGAATCAGTAGTTACTGAAATGGACATCCAAGTGCCACCTCTGTGTTGATGGAGGCAGGCAGGATTTTCCCCGGGTTCTGGTTGTGGGGGGTCGGGAGCAGGTGAGGGTTTTGCCCTCCTTTCTGCTAGAGATCCCTGTGTAAAACTGGTGGGCCACTGTGTGACACAGAATGCTGGACTAGATGGGCTGAGGCCCGATTCAGCATGGCTCTTCTTATGTTCTTATGTTCTTAAATGTATTTATACATTCATTGTGAAACCTGGGCCTGTTTTGATGAACACAACATAGATATCCTGGCTGGAATGGCAGAAAGGCACACATGACGGTCTTGCTCAACAGCTGGGAGTTATAGTTCACCCGCAATCAAAGAGCATTCTGAACTCCACCAATGATGGAATGGAATGAAACTTCCCACACAGAACTACCATAACCTAGAGAAAATACTGTAAGTGTTTGGTGGGCATTGACCTTGAGTTTTGGAGTTGTAGTTCACCTATATCCAGAGAGCACTGTGGAGGGGAGGGGGGAAGACGTGGGGTGAGTCTGCACAGTAGCGCCCGCATGGGTCACGTCTTCCTCCCTCCCCCCTCCCACAGAAGCGGCAGCATGAGCAAAGCGAGGCAAAGCGAGTAGAGCGAGCCTGGGAAGAAGGGAGCCCGAGTAGAGAAGAAAAAATATTCGGCAAGAGGGGAAGAAAGGGTATTAGAGGTTCCAATTTCCCACGGCACACCTGAGGATCGCTCACGGCACACTGGTTGAGAAACACTGCCATAAGTGACTTGCAAAAACCCAGATATTCTTAATGTCATTCTTTGTAGTAACTAAAATTTCCAAACTAATTCAGTCTATGACCTTGTTTCTTGAGGATGAGTTGAATGCAACCACTGGGAACCAATTGTATGGTCCTGACCAAGGATTTTCTCAGTCTTGCATATTTTTCTTTTCATCATCCATCCTAGCACAGCAGCTTGAAATCAGTGCAGAATTTCTGCCAATTCCTGTGAAATGGTTGAAGGAAAAGAGGTAGAGTTCTGTGTCCACCATATGTTGGTGATACTCCTTCCCTAAGCTCTGAACGACTTATTCCAAGAGTTGTAAGGGGTTTTGGTATTGTTTGAGGCCCACCTTCTTGGTTTTACAGTCTGAAGCAGAATGGGCAGCTCTTTGCATCAGATCAGCAGACACATTTGGTTTTCTAGGAGCAACGTAGTGCTTTCCCATACCCACTTGATCAATATTTCAGTCAATCAGCTCTTACTGTCAGGAAGGTCTTCCTAATGTTTTGGCAAAATCTCTATTCCTGTAGTTTGAATCAATTGTTCCATGTCCTAGTCTCAGGAGCAGCAGAAAACAAGCTGGCTCCACCTTTAACAAGTTTGTGATTATGCTTGTGTAGAGCAAGGCCCATTGAGTTTTATGGGGCTAACTCCCAATTAAATGTGCAGTGACGCTGGTGCCTTAATAAACTGTACTTTAACATGGCTGTTTTGTATAACCACTTGTAAATATTTACATCAACTTTACATTATTCTGTGTTTATACTCTCTCTAATGCAACATTTATGTTCTTTGGAGGAGTGGGACGGTGTGCCCTTAGTTAAGACTGATTCCTTTTCTTTTTATTACTGCCGCTTAAGGATGATCTAAAAGTAATTACAATGATTGAGGCATAATGCCATTCAAAATAATTACAGCCCACTGCATATAAAAGTAACAAAACTTTCTGTGCTGATTTATGGCTTCTCTTGGCTGTGCATGAATCTCAAACGATGCCGTTGGGAGCAACACTCCAGATAATGTTAGGTCATTTTTAAAAAGCAGATTTGTGTAGTCTATCAGGGCTGAGTAATTTTCCCCCCTCCGTCGTGAGAAATAGGTTGTTATCATAGATCACCGATACTGCTCAAAGCTCTTGTGAAAGATGAATTAATTTCACTAATGCTTTAATGCAAACCTTTCATGGAGAAGGCTGTATGGTGATAACCTTACCGCAGACTCTCCTTTCTCAATGATGATTTATGTTGTCTTTTAGTAGATGAAACTGCCTGTATTCACAATCTGTCTGCTGGCTAAAGGAATCTTATTAACAGGAAAACTGGGGAGAGACTTAATATTGTATAAGGTGAAAGATGCTGAACTCATTTCTTGGGGCATTGAGGTGCCATATTCTAAAATCTAGATAGCACCTTATTGAAGACTACAGATAAGTTTGAACAGCTTGGATATTAGGCGTCAGTTCACAAGAAGGTGGTTGTTTTTATCTGAGAAAGATCACCACATTGAAACATGTGGACAGAAGTGACAACACAGAGTATCTTAATGAAGGGATGGATTAATATCAAAGCTGGAAAGAGTTTTTCTGCCTGATTCCCTATTACACTGAGTAGACTGTAGCCTGCAGTCTACATGTAGCTCCCCATTGTCCCTCATGTAGTTCCCCAGCCAAACAATATCTTTTTTAAAAAAAAAAAGTATTGAGAGAACCCCCCCCCCAACACACACACACCACGTTTAAAGACCTTAGGAGGCAATTTGACCTCTTGGCTTGAAGTCAGTCACACACCGCCACTCCATTCCATTCAGCACCAAACCTATAAGTGCAAATTTGTATTGGAAGTTAACATTATGTAACAAAATTCAAAAAAATATGTTCCTGGTTTGAAAGTGTTATTTCCTATTTGATTGTGTGATGCTTACTTTGAAAGTAGTTGTTTTACTCCAGAAGCTTCGTTTTTGTGGCTTTCACAAACTATGATGAATTGGTTGAAACTATGAGATAGTCAGTGAAAAATTATGTGCTGCAGGATGTCCCGTAAAAACAAAGTTTTTGCAGTTTAATTAACTTTTCCATGTTTTTATGATAGAACCCATTAAGAAATGACATGTATAGCCCAGGAACAAAAATCGTGTTACATAGTGTAATTTTGATTCAATTAATACTCACTTTAGTGCTTTCGTTACCAGTAGGAATTGATTGATCCAGCATTGTGTAGTAACTTGGGTCTTGGACTAGGACTCTGGAAACCAAGGTTTCAATCCCTGCTTCAGTCATGGATACCCATTGAGCGATCTTGGGCAAGTCACATTTTGTCAGCCTTAGAGGAAGGGCAAACCACCTTTGAACAAATCTTGCCCCCCACCTCTCCAAAAATCATGATAGTTTCACCTTAGGGGTCACCATAAGTCTGGAACAATTGAAGAGGCACAACAATAATAAGGAATAGATTTGTATGATTCCTATGCTTTCTGTCAGCCATGGTATACTTCTTAGCAAAGATCTGATCTACAGCAAATAAAAAGCCATTGCCTTTATCAAATCATTTGCTTCTGCCAGCAGGACCTGAAAGGGTGCAGCTCCTTCTCCTCCTCAGAGGAGCAATGTTCTAGAGAAGGTTATCAGTGAGACTCAAAATTCAGGGCTGCTTTAGAATAGCAGCATTGGCAGGAACAGAGTCCTGACTAGCCAATCAGGCTAAACCTGATTCTGCCCTTACTTTTGTCATTGTTTGTCACTGCAGCAGTAGCCACAAAACTCCAGAGAGCTCCTGGCCATTGCTTGGTGCCCCTGCAAATGTCAATAAAAACTGTGCGATTTGGTGATCTCCCTTCTATCGCAAAGTTATGTGGGCATCTTTGCTGACACAGGTAAAGGTGCCCAGTGGCAGCCAGGAGTTCTCCGGAACTCTGTGGCTGCTGCTACGGTGACAAACAATGCTAAAGGTATGTTCCATTTTCTTTCCTCTATGCCGTTGAGCACGGGGAAAATTGGATGGTGGTACTGGCCTATGTCCGTGGCAGAACTGGTTCCAAATCAGAATTGGCCCAGCTGTTCACATCACTCCAGACCATTCTCCCACTTTTCGTAACACAAGGTGAAATCAGGTTAGAACTGGTCTACTATATACTGTAGTCAGTTGCTTTTTATTTGCTGGGGTCTAAAAAGTCCTACACACAAGGAATTTCTATTTGAACATAAGAGGATACTGTATTTCTGTCAGTACTCCTCCCCATGATATGCGCTCTCCCCACTTTCTTCATGCCATATCCCCTGCTGTTTAAGATGGTCTCTTCGCTTTGAAGAATGGCTGAAAATGGGGGGGGCTACATGAGAATATAATAGAAGCAAAGGCCCAATGTGCAAGCAGAATTCAGTTTGCACTGTACTTTTCTGGATCCAAAACTTAAACATATTTGTTCTAAATTCTGTTTTGATGTTTTACGGCACGCTGTATATTTTCTGTTCCTACTGTGGCCTTTATTTTGTCATTTTAAGTTACTTGTTGAATTCACTTTTCTACAATACTCTGGGATTCTTAAAGGTAAATATGTACTTATTTGTTATATAAAATAAATAATTTAGAAACTACCTTTAGAAATACACATTTTAAAAAATAAGCCAACAAAACGCATTCTAACTCACACCCAGATCTCTATTTTTGTCTGTGGAGTAAATTTGTGATCTCCTTCCATAGACAGGAGAGAAGAATGCTTTTTTATTCCCACCCTACCATCGCTTGTCATGGTTTGATTTGTGTCGGGGATGGAGCATTGCTTACTTTGATTAATGGAATGTCACACCATACATGCCTTGGCTAGTTGAGCCCCACGAAAGAGGAATGGCCTACTTCACTTGTGCTTCCCCAGTATATTTGTTGCTTTATATTTTAGGAAAATTGACAAGGGAGGACATCTGTGGATGACTGACAGTAATTCATTATGGTTGTGAATGGTAATATTGTGATATATGCAAAGGTGACCACCACTTTGTCATTTCCCTTTCAGTTTCAAAAAGACAAACAAGCCTGTTTTCTTAACAATTAAAGAAGCAGCCAAGGTAGTTAGTTAGTAAAGCAAAAGTATCAAATTGCTTTTAAGCCCACAAGGCAGGGCCGTAGCCAGGATTTTGATTCGGGGGGGCTGTGTTTGGTTCGGGGGGGGGGCTGGCTGAGACTGGGTGGAAGAGGGTCTACCCTAGCAAACCTTTTGTATTGTTATCCCAATAACCCCATTAATGTGGGATATAATGAGCATGGTGATCAGATCATGATATGAATAAACATAACAGTTTAAATAATGTACCAGTAAGGCCTTTTCGCGGACCACCCTGAGAATTGAACTCGGCCCTTTCCGAAGGGCCTGTAAGACTGCCCTCTTCAGACTAGCGTTCGGCTAGCCTGAATGACGAGACATATCATCGTCCGAACTAAGATCTAAGCTCTGTGATCTGCTGGCTATCGACTATGTATTTGTGTTTTACTGAATTTTATTGTATGTTTTATTGTGTATTTTACTCCTATTGTGATCCGCCCCGAGCCTGCAGGGAGGAGCGGAATATAAAACTGAATAATAAATAAATAAATAAATAAATTTCGGGGGTGGAAGCCCCCTTAGCCCCCCCCCCCCCCCGGCTACATGCCTGCCACAAGGCATTGGTGTTTGGGTCTGGTTTCCTATGTACATACTGCGCATGGGCCCCAAGACACTGATTTCCGCAGAAAAGAAAAGAAAAGAAAGGGTGATACAAGAAATTTAATCGGCATTAACCCACTGAACAGTGATCTAGATCATACATAAGATTAATACAGATAGTCTGAAGTTCTATACCAGGAAGGATACCAGTGAAGTTAGTGAAGAATGAGATTTTGTCAGCATTGTAACTCTTATGGAGCTGCACCAGTGGCATCCCAGTTTTCTTTCCAGCCAATATTCAGCCAGTGGGGCATGGTACAAATCTCTTTAGATCCCGGATGAGTTCTGAGATAAAAAAATGCTGTTTTACAACAGTGTCGATCTAGCCTTTTCATTTTGGTGTTTTAGAGCAAAATACCTATGTGAATTTTTTTTTAAATCCAGGGGCTTTGAGAGGGCTTTAAGGACTCCAAAACAGGAGTTCTCGGGCTCACAGGTTGCATTTTCTCCCACTCTTGCTGTACACAAATGGCCAAAAGGAAACCTCTTTAAAGTCTTATTTACTTACTTTGAAGTCTTGTTTACTTACTTCCAAGTAACTCACTTTGAAGTCTTATTTACTTATTTCCAAGTCATTGGTAAGGCGATGTCAAAGGGACTCAGAGAAGTAAGATAGGAGACATGGTATTCTAAATTATGGGTTTTCTTCAAAATGCTCATATAAGGGTTGAGGGGCAGTAGATGAGTGTTTAACTTTTTGCATTAGATTTTCTCCTGAGAAACGATGCATATTCCTGTTTTCTTTTCCCAGCCAGGCTTGAAGTCTTATTGTGGAAAGGGGACCAGGTTTTTAGGAGATGTTTTTGTTTTGTGTCAGGAGCAACTTGAGAAACTTCAAGTCACTTCTGGTGTAAGAAAATTGGCCATCTGCAAGGATATTGTCCAGGGGACACCCTGATGTTTTTGATGTTTTACCATCCTTGTGGGAGGCTTCTCTTATGTCCCCACATGGGGAGCTGGAGCTGATAGAGATCAACCCATTCTCCCCGGGTTTGAACCTCTGACCTGTCGGTCATCAGTCCTGCTGGCACAAGGGTTTAACCCATTGCATCTCCTTATTTAGGAGATAACTACCCTGAAAATAAGACATCACCTATAAATAAGACCTAGTAGAGCAGCATTTCTCAATCTGGGGGTCGGGACCCATGGGAGGGGGGTCGCAAGGGGGTTTCAGAGGGGTTGAAAAAGACCATCAGAAATCATATATTTCTGATGGTCTTAGGAACCCCTTTGGCAGAGAAGGCTGAAGATCTCTCTGCCTATCCTTCGCTTCCTTTTTGGAAACAGATGGCAAATCCTACCAAAAGCCGCCCTCTGTTGTGATTGGCCGGCCTCTCAGCCAAGGAGAGGGCTGTTTCTGAGACTCCAAGCAGGGAGGAAAAAGCAGGTGTGCAGTGTGTTGCACATGTGCGGGTAATGGAGATCGTGCGTGGATGGAGGGAGGCTCACACCAGCTACTGCCTTCAAGACATGGGGTTCTGTGTGGGAAGTTTGGCCCAATTCTATCATTGGTGGGGTTCAGAATGTTCTTTGATTGTAGGTGAACTATAACTGCCATCAACTACAATTCCCAAATGTCAAGGTCTATTTTCCCCTATCCCACCAGTGTGTACATTTGGGCATATTGAGTAGTCGTGCCAAGTTTAGTCCCAATCCATCATTGTTTGAGTCCCTCAGGCGCTCTGGATGTAGGTGAACTACAACTCCAAAACTCAAGGTCAATGACCACCAAACCCTTCTAGTATTTTATGTTGGTAATGGGAGTTCTTTGTGCCAAAGCTGGTTCAATTCCATTGTTGGTGGAGTTCAGAATGGTCTTTGATTGTAGGCTAACTATCCATCCCAGCAACTACAACTCCCAAATGACAAAATCAGTCCCTCCCCCAATCCCACCAGCACTCAAATTTGGGCGTATTGGGTATTTGTGCCAAATTTGGTTCAGTGAATAAAAATATGTCCTGCATATCAGATATTTACATTATGATTCATAATAGCAAATTACAGTTATGAAGTAGCAACGAAAATAATTTTATGGTTGGGGGCCACCTCAACATGAGGAACTGTATCAAGGGGTCGCGACATTAGGAAGATTGTGAACCACTGTAGTAGAATTTTTGCTGAATTGCTAAATATAAGGCCTCCCCTGAAAGTAAGACTGAGCAAAGTTTTTGTTTGGAAGTATGCTCCCCCTGGTGGCCGGAAGCTTCAATTCCGTCCCTGCTGTACAAGTGGTCCATGAACTGCTGTGGGAGATCATTACCGTCTCCAGACAGTGTGTGGGAGCCAGGTACTTTACAGCCCTTATTTTCGGAGAGCCAGTATATTTATTATATACTGACAACTACTGTACAGTATATAATAAATGTTCTTTTTTTTTGTTCAACAATAAATATGAATTCTGTAATGTTTTAGTTTTTTGGGCTATATGGCCATGTTCTAGAACAGGGGTGCTCATTACGGTGATCGGGAGCACCTAGGTGATCTTCGGGCCTCTTCCAGGTGATCTTTGGGCCTCACCAGCCGGATGGTGCGCTCCTGCCATGCGCACTCACGTGCGCTCCCCCCCTGCCTTCGCGGGGCTTTTGCCAAAATGAGGCTTTAGTGGGCAGGCCCTGGCGCACGTCTTGCCACGCACGGTGTGGTGACATGACCGCCCATTGGTTGCTGCTGGGGGAGCAAGGCGAAGGCATGCACACGGATAGGATGCGAGGCTGTGGGAGGGATGGAGGGAATGTGTGTGTGTGAGAGAGAGAGAGCCAAGGAGAGAAGAAAGAAATCTGGAGAACTTTTTCGGATCATTTTGCAGGCAGGCAGATGGGCACTGGAAGGAGAGAGGGAGAGAGAGAGAGAGAAAGGCGAAGGAGGCCGGGCAAAGTGGGGCAAGGCCAAGCAAGCCCCGCCGCAAACCCTGCCGCTGAAGCCATATCTGGCCGGAGCGCTGGCGGGTGCGCCTATAAATACCCTCCTGCTGCGTGCATGGGAGGGGTCTGCTGTGCACGCAAGAAGCAGGACAGGATGGGGTCTTCCTGCTTCGCGAAAGCACGCATCAGGAAGGAGGAAGGCAACGAAGACATTAAGAGAGAGAGAGAGAGAGCGCACAGGCAAGGAGGATCCCCTTCCCGGGTGTGCGTGGCGGCGAGTTCGTGGGCAGGCAAGAAAGAATCCCCGTGCGGACGGAAGGCTGCAGTAGGAGCATGCTCACATGCACAACGGGTGATCTTTTCAAATTGATTGTTCATATAGTAGCTCGCATGATGAAAAAGTGTGGGCACCCCTGTTCTAGAAGCATTCTCTCTTGACGTTTCATCTGTGGCAGGCATCCTCTGAGAACATGGCCATGCAGCCCGAAATATCTACAACAACCCAGAATTCACATTGTATTGTTGAAGGCTTTCATGGCCAGAAGGCCATGAAAGCCTTCAGCAATACAATGTGAATTCTTCTTCATGAAAAAATAAAACACTTATTTTTTCTTAGCGCATCTTTGGAAGCAAAAATTAATATAAGACACTGTCTTATTTTGGGGGAATGGGGTAGTAAGTCCTTAGCCTTCTTGCACTTATGCTCACCTTATGCTTGTTTGTCTCACAAGCTGCTTGTAGATCATTTATTCTTTTCACAGATGGACTCTGATGCTACGTATAAATAGATTTGATGAGAGGAGGGAATTACCTATGAGTAGCATTTTCCAGAGCTGATCATAAGCCTTATATACTACTGATTTTGTCTTATAAATGCGCCATATAGATTTCTTTTAATTTCTTTAATAGGGGCCTGAGACTTGTTATAAGTGAAGTAAAAGATGGAAAGTAAAGAAGGAAGTGTAAACACCCATTCCCACTGGGCAATTTAACACTGTTACCTCCACATATCCTTTCCAACCTTACTTTGACATTACCTAATAGGTTTAGGGGACCACATCATGGCTGATATATAGCTATTTTAATAACAGCATTAACTATATATTTTATATAACTTATCAAGTTGCTTTATTTTGATGTATTTATACTTTTCAGTGCAAATGGTCCAGAAAAGGATTCATACGAACGAGGTGGTGCATTACTGACTGGTAGGTAATCTGAAAATTGTTTGATTTTTTTCCCTCCAAAGTGCTGAAAAGTACATGCTATATTGTATATTGCTCAAGCCTATTGTGCACTGACTTGCAGAACAGCAGCCAACCTGTTATTACAAAAGTGATAAGTATTTAATATGTTTTGTAGAATTTTGTGTCATTTGGAAGTAGTGTGATCTAAATATGTGATTTAACAATGTTGTTTCCAGTTGAATCACGTGACTTTCCAGTAGGGGGACATTCATCTAAGTTGATTTAATTCTAGCACATAAGCAATAAAATATTACATATATTATGTCATTGGTGACTCTCAATTTATATTATTAATGTTACTCTATTTCTTCAATTTTAAGACACATATTTTCCTTACATAGACATCTCTGAAAATTAGGTGCATCTTATGTATTTTTGGTTGGTGCTGGTGGTGGCACTGAAATTAGGGTGCATTTTACAATTCAAGAAACATGGTATTATCATTATTATTTAGTTATATACCAATATCCCATCCCGCCCCCCCCCTTTCCCCCAGTCTCAGTAGACTCAGTGGCTGTTTTTAAACATTTAAATGTTCAATTTTTTTGTTCAACAATAAATGTGAATTCTGTGTTGTTTTAGGAAATATATCAAAATATATTTTCTTCAAAATTTTGTGTGTGTAGCTTCATGTGGGCTCCCTGGTGGCGCAGTGGGTTAAACCGCTAAACTGCAGAACTTACTGACCAAAAGTTGTCAGTTTTATTATGGGGAGCGGGGTGAGCTCCCACTGTTAGGTTAGCTTCTGCCAATCTAGCAATGGAAAACATGCAAATGTGAGTAAATCAATCGGTACTTCTTCTGCGGATAGGTAATAGTGCTCCATGCAGTCATGCTGGCCACATGACCTTGGAGGTGTCTATGGACAACGCCGGCTCTTCAGCTTAGAAATTGAGATGAGCACCACGCCCGAGAGTCGGACATGACTGAATCTAATGTCAGGGGAAACCTTTACCTTTACCTTATCTTTATGTCGAATCTTCTAAGGAAAGCACACACAGTTTTTCAGAGGAGTCCACTATCCCCAAAAAGTGTTAAGATACATTGCAATAGATCAGTGCTGTCCAACTTCTATGGGGTCCAGGGCCGGATAAGCGGTCACTGATGACCTAGGGGGCCGCTCGGCCCCGCCCCAGGCCCCGCCCCCAACCCCAGGCCCCGCCCCCTTCTAAAACGGCCGAAAAAGGGCAGAAGGCGGCGCCAAGAGCAGCGCGTCACAGGCCTGGCATGACGCGCTGCCCCTTGGCACCGCCTACTCCTCCTTTTCGGCACCCCCCTCCCTTCCTAGGGCGGAGAGGGGCGCCGAGGAGAGGAGTAGGCGGCGCCAAGAGCAGAGCGTCACGCCAGGCCTGTGACGCTCTGCTCTTGGCGCCGCCTACTCCTCCTTTTCGGTGCCCCCCCTCCGCCCTAGGAAGGGACGGGGGCGCCGAAAAAGGGCAGAAGGCGGCGCCAAGGGGCAGCGCGTCACGCCAGGCCTGTGACGCGCTGCTCTTGGCGCCGCCTACTCCTCCTTTTCGGCGCCCCCTCCCTACCTAGGGCGGAGAGCCGCCGAAAAAAAGGGCAGAAGGCGCCAAGGGGCAGCGCGTCACGCCAGGCCTGTGACACGCTGCTGTTGGCGCCGCCTTCTGCCCTCTTTTCGGCGGCTCCCGCCCTAGGTAGGGAGGGGGTGCGGCGAAAAGGAGGGTAAGGCGGCGCCAAGAGCAGAGCGTCACAGGCCTGGCGTGACGCTGCTCTTGGCGCCTACTCCTCCTTTTCGCCGCACCCTCCCTACCTAGGGCGGGGAGCCGCGAAAAAGGGCAGAAGGCGGCGCCAACAGCAGCGTCGTCACAGGCCTGGCGTGACGCGCTGCCCCTTGGTGCCGCCTTCTGCCCTTTTCGCGGCTCCCCGCCCTAGGTAGGAGGGGGCGCCGAAAAGGAGGAGTAGGCGGCGCCAAAAGCAGCGCGCCACAGGCCTGGCGTGACGCGCTGCCCCTTGGCGCCGCCTTCTGCCCGGCGGCTCCCCCGCCCCAGGTAGGAGGGGGCCGAAAAGGAGGAGAGGCGGCGCCAAGAGCAGAGCGTCACAGGCCTGGCGTGACGCTGCTCTTGGCGCCGCCCTACTCCGGCGCGGCGCTCCGCCCTAGGAAGGGGGGCGCTAAAAGGAGGAGTAGGCGGTGCCAAGGAGCAGCGCGTCACGCCAGGCCTGTGATGCGCTGCTCTTGGTGCCGCATACTCCTCCTGGCCCCCCTCCTACCTAGGGCGGGGAGCCGCCCGAAAAAGGGCAGAAGGCGGCCAAGGGGCAGCGCGTCACGCCAGGCCTGTGACGCGCTGCTGTTGGCGCCGCCTTCTGCCCTTTTTTTCGGCGGCTCCCCGCCCTAGGTAGGGGGGGCGCCGAAAAGGAGGAGGAGCTAGCTCTCTTCCTCCTACCTGCCCCCGCCCCCCCTCCCCCGGCCGCCATTTTTTTAAAATTTAAAAAAGTTAAATTTTTTTCAAATTTAAAAATGGCGGCTGAGGGCATAGGTGGGGCCGTGTCCAACAGGCTACGGGGCCGGATCCGGCCCCGGGGCCGCCAGTTGGACAGCCCTGCAATAGATAACAGAATAATCACAAATACTGTTGTAATTTCATTTTGTAGTGCATAATTGCGTATCGATACACTAGCATATAGACTGAATTCAGATGGCATGTCAAACCAAAATGCAAACTGAATTTCATACCATGGTTTCAGATCATACTTTGCCGCTTCCAATCGATTTAAGGTTGATTTTTTTTTCCACTTGGAAACAAGTTTCACTGACTTAGCATGATTTAGCAGTGTATCCAAACTGGATCAGTGAAAGAAGAGAAAAACTTTGTGTTCAGCATTTTATATCTGTTTTCTTATTTCTTCAACTCTATTTTTTTTCTTAGTTTTGGAAATAATTTGCTTTAATACATTGGTGTTTCCCTCCTTCTTTAAAATAAAATATACTTTTACAAATGACCACAATGGATTTAATGTGTTATTGCATCCATTAACATTTTCACGGGATCAACAATTAGTAGATCTTCGCAAGAACGTAGAAGCAATAGATGAAGAGGTGTCTATTACTTAACTTTTTTTTCTTTTCCCAAGTGTTGGACATATTTGTTTTCTGATAGTTTTCTGATTTTTTTGGTTCATTCAATTGCATATTCCGTAATGTTGATGTTTATGATTTTAAAGTGATAAAAATTGGGATGGGGGAACTATTAAGTATACAATGATAGAGCTGGATTCTGGTCGTTTTCATGTGCATCCAACACTTTTTTTTACAGGAGTTTTAACAGTTTTCTAATCCACGAAAGATCAACTTGTTGTGCTGCAAGGCTGAATGTTTTCCGTTTGCCGTTTGTGCTTACTTGTATTCTGAGTCAGTCTTCTCTTCCTTTTGTCACAGTGCCTTTGACTTGGTAAACATTCATCTTTTCCATGATGCTTCCAATTTAGTTGCTTGGGAAACAAGCCCATCGCTTTACTCAGGAATAAGGCATAAGGCCCTTGGTTATGTACTTGACAGGTAGGTAGAATGCTCTCTTGGCTTCTTTTGTTGCCTTGCATTTCAATGTTGCCAATCCAAGGAAAGACAAGCAATTAACATTTTTAATGAAAGAGAAGCTTAAAATTACAAGCTAGACATTCTAGAGCACCAACTGATTTGGTAGATGTTTCACTCTTTCTCAAGGTACATGCAAGTTATAAATTGGGACTTCCATACTGTTTCTGCAATTCACTAGCTTCCTTAAAAATACCATTCAACATATAAGAAGTTTCTAAGGGTGGAAATGATGAAATTCCATCAGCATCATGTAGATGCCATTCTGGAACCCCAGGTCTCGGCGGTGGCCAGGGGAGCTTTTGCACAGCTCAGGGTTGTGCGCAGCAGCTGCGGCCATATCTTGGGAAGTCAGACTTGGCCACGATGGTCCACGCTCTGGTTACATCCTGTATAGACTACTGCAATGCTCTCTACGTGGGGTTGCCTATGAAGACTGCCCGGAAGCTGCAATTAGTCCAGCGCACAACAGCCAGACTACTAATGGGAGTGGGGTACAGGGAGCGCACAACTCCCCTGTTGCGCCAGCTCCACTGGCTGCCAATTAGCTTCTGGGCACAATTCAAAGTGCTGGTGTTGACCTACAAAACCCTATACGGTTCCGGTCCAGTTTACGTGTCCGAACGTATTCTCCCCTATGAACCATCAAGAGTGCTAAGATCATCTGGAGAGGCCCTGCTCTCGGTCCCACCACCTTCACAGGCGCGTCTGGTGGGGACGAGGGACAGGGCCTTTTCTGTGGTGGCCCCCCAGCTGTGGAATTCCCTCCCAAATGAAATTAGATCCGCTCCCTCCCTCCTGACGTTTAGGAAGCAGGTGAAAACGTGGCTGTGCAATGAGGCCTTCGTAGAATGAAGGAGGAGATCATGAAGCGACTAAAGTCGCTAACCACTTGATACGGACCGAACATATGGATTAAGTTGGACTTGATTTTACTTTGGTGAAAGTCTTTTAAAATGTATTTATTGTACTGTATTTTATTGTAAATTTTATTGTAAATTTATGATGTTTTTAGATTTTAAATATTAGCATTGAATACTTGCTGTTTGCCGGTCTGAGTCCCTCTTTGGAGGTGAGAAGGCCGGGGTATAAAAGTTTTAAATAAATAAATAATAATAATTCTCTCCCACCAGAAGCTACATGCAGTTTCTCAAGTTGCTCCTGACATGGAAAAAATGCAGTAGCCTCAATATTTTTGAAATATTTTGATCATTGTTTCTCTTGCTGGTTACGGAATCTGCTATAGTCTCTTCCAGCCCATAATCGAGTTCATAGCCCTAGAACTAATAATTTAGTAGGCTATTTTTAGAATTCAAATGTGGAGATGGTTTTATTTCAGTTGTCTGTGATGGTGATGGACTGTCTCCTCCTCCAATCTATTGGGCCACTCAACTTGGTGGTTTAATATTATAAAGGGAAAATGCTCAGGATCTCTTAAAGTTGAGAAACATAATGTGTTCATGCGGGTGCAGTCTTGCTTCAGAACTACATAAGACTAGGGCCCACCTGGACCAACATTCTTTGCCAGAACCCTAGCAACCAACAAGCACTAGGTGGTCTACCAGAAATTGCTCAGTGGTCAACTGAAGGGTCACAATTGACCCTGTCTCCACCTTTCTGTTCTGAATGTCATGTTACGCTGCTGAACGGATCAACTAAGATGACTTTATGTGCCCATGGTAATATGTTTCAAAAAGAAAGTTTTTTTTAAATAAAAAAACAACCAATCTGGGATTTATTTATGTTACGTCTGCCTTTGTTGTGGTGGTGTAAGGAAGCTGACAACCCTATAGAGCATTGGGAATTATTTAAGATTGTCTGTTTTCTTTGGATGTTTTAGGAAATTGTCTGTTTCCAATCCTGTTAGTTGTAGGTCAAAGATGTCAGGGTGGTATATCATTTCAGCCTGACAGTGCCAAAATCAGACTCGGCTCCCTTGCCTTTTCAAAAAAGAAAACCCACAGTTTTAGGTGGCACCTACCACTGTGGGTTAGTATTCACATAGATGGCTCGTTTTTAAGAAAGCAGCCAGCCGCAGATCCGGACCTCCATAGTGAAAATGATGGGCTGGCCGGCACAAAAGGGGAGTTCTGTAAGAGCAGTGAATAATGGGAAACCCCTTTCATCAACACTGCTAACCTTTTGGCAGCCACCAGCAAACTCTATTCTGATCTGCTGATTGGGGAGGACAATACACTGAAGCTCACTTTGAATGAATGCTACCACCAACAGTGCCCCCATTCAGAAGGTTTTGGGAACCATCTTGGACCATTGTCTGCCATCACTCCTTCAGACAGTAGGAAAGGGGAAAGTGAGAGCATCTATAGGAAAGAAAGTACTTCTTTTCTTGGCTTTTAATCTCCCTTTAAAGCTTCATAGATCTCCACTTCCAGCTGAGCTGGAGGAGCCGATATGCTGCCAGATAAACACAGAAGAGAGAGGTTTCAAGCTGGGCTTTTAAATCCCCTTATCTGCATGCCCTAATAATGCAGATTTAGTGCTGTTAAAACCAGGGGCTGATAAGTCTTTTCCTCTAAAGCCTTTAAACTGCTAAAGAGCATTTAACGGCAGTGCAGTTCAAGCTTTGGGAACAATACTGAGAAGGAAAAGAGTTTAATGAGCTAAACCCTCACTGAATGAAACCGAAACATCTTTTCACAGTTGATTTAAGTCCCTGTGGGAGTAAGTGAAACAGTCCTGTCTGCTGGATGTATTTTGGCAAGTATGAACACTAGTTAATTGCAGCTATTTATGCAAGACTGAAGTGACCAGTCATAGACTGCATTCTGTCTTAATTATTTACAGAAAGAAATGGATGCAAATCGCCTTCTTCATATTGTTGTTACTGAAAGATGATTTTCAGTGTGAAGAAAAGGCATCACTATTACCAAAAACAAGCAAATAAACAAAACTCCAACATCAAATATTGTAATGATGTAAATGTCTCAAATTAGAGGTTTCCTTTAATATTAAAATGATGGTGATGGAAAATACTGGGATAGAGCCGAACAGAATAAAAAAATCCCAAGAGGAGAAACAGAGCAAGAATAAAAATTATGTTTTCGTTGTTGTTCAATTGTTTTGTGAGCTGTCTATTATGGATGTATTTAGCATTTTTATAATAATTATTTAGCTTAACTACTTCGAAAACAGTTTTAGAGATTGTATTAAAATTGCACTCAGAGCAATGTATTTCTTTTTTTCCCCAACAAATTTTTATTTTAAGATATATAAAGTGAATAGTATCAAGGAAAGAGGGGGAACAATATATGTATAGAAAAGTAGGAAAGGCTAAATAGGAGAGAGAAAAGAGGAAAAGTTTTTCAATCAAAACTTTATTATGGTCACAGACCAGCACAAAGCGGGCACAAGTGCCCTAAGAGGAGAAGGACAACTCCCCAGTAAACAGTTATTTAAAATCAGACTAGAAATCAGAAATCAGAGGGGGAACAATATATGTATAGAAAAGTAGGAAAGACTAAATAGGAGAGAGAAAAGAGGAAACGTTTTTCAAAAATCAAAAATCAAAATAAGAATGAAAAAATTTGAAAAAAAGAAAAAAAAGGTTGTGACTTCCATTCCAAACTTGCGTCTTCTCTTAATTTATTTGTCTTCTATCTCTTTGTCCCTTCTATATTTCATTAGTCTTTTCTATTGACATTTTTCCCCATATATTCTATCAAGAGGTCCCAATTTGTACTTTTTATTGGTCTTCCTTCATTTCTCTTTAATAAGAAAGTTAATTTGTCCATATCTTTTATTTCCTTAAGATTATTAATCCAGTCCTCTATCTCCGGGATGTATTTCTTATGGAAGCCACTTGTGTTATGTCCATCCCATAACTCACATTCCTAAGGCAAGGACAAACTCAGCAAACTTTGCGAGGTTGGTGAATTTGGCATCTCAGAAAAGAGAAGTTCAGTTCTCCATGAAAGGCATGATTATTGCTAATTATTCTAAGGTTTTCCCTTACCCACATAATCTCTGCTCAGGATGGGGTTGAGCATCTTGTCTCAGCGCAGGAATTAAAGGGTCCCTTATGAGCGTTCTGTGGAAATGTATACTTATGATCACACTGATGAGAGATTAGGTGGGAGCTGTTCTTGTGTCAATCTCGGAAACATTGTACATTTATCCAGACGGTGTCTCCCCACCCTGCCCTCGCCCCCTTCTCGTTGTGACAGTGCTCCTCTGTTTTCCCTCTGAAATACAACCTCGCCTGGTTCAACAGAAACATTTTTTTTACATTACAACTGTGAAATCCTGGCATAAAGCCCCCCCTTTGTGACCTCCATTATTTTCTCACAAATATAGTCCATTGTCACATAGCTGAAGTTAATTTGATCAACATTGGGACATTTAACTTTTATGTCCAGTCAAAGGAGCTGTTTCATGCTCATTTTGAGTATTCAAAAGAAATGATTGCCAGAAAAATAATGTTACTATTAACAATTCAAAGCAATTAGTTTTCCCAGGGTGACTCCATGTGATGCACAGGCTCCACACAGCCATTCTTTGTCATTTTATGGATGCTCATCAGTCAACTGTCACATCTTCTCAAAGACCCCTGTGATCTAAATGTTTCTCTTTGGGCTTTTCCCAGAACTAGGGGCTGAATGAGCCGAAGAAAAGCCACTGCGTTTCTAGGCAGAGGAAAACCTTGTGTTAAAGATCTCGGTCATCTGCGTAATTTGAGGACTTGAAGTGTTTGTAAACACTATTTTACAATACTCTTTTGCTATTTATATGATAGTGTAAAATATTTTTTTATCCTAAGCAGTGCTTCTTCATAGAGACGTTAAAGTATAGCCCAGTGCATTTTAACTTACACTTCTTAACTCCAAATAACATAAAAAGTTAATGAATATGACATGAAATAAATAAACGAATTCTGAATATAGTGTTTGAATTCATCTCATTAATATTTGCCCTAAATGCCCACCTTCTTGCTCTATTCTTTTATAGGGAGAATACATGATCTAAGAAAAGCGCTCTTTGTGGAATAGTTTTTTGTCTCATCTTTTTCTTTCATTTTCATTTTTGTCTTTTTCCTTCCGTTTTTTCTTCTTCTACTTGTTTTAATTAGTTCTTGTATTAGTTTCGGTTAGTTTCATAGATGCCCAAAAGTAGCAGTCATAAAGTAATGAACATTGCTAAGTGTAGTACATAGATCCCCAGGACAGCATCCATACATTGCATGGTTTCATTTTGAAGAACTATAAATTGTACCCAATGCAATACTCATTGGAAAAGTACAAAGATTCATTACAGCTGGCTGCATAGTCACTAAAAGGACAATTGATTTATGCCCCCAGAATGATGTACTAATGGTTTTAATAATGACTTGTGCAAGGATTCATAACATAATAGAAAAAGTCAAAATATTGTATTTTACATTTGTGAAAGAATTCATATTAGATTTCTGCAGATGATAGAAGCTTTGTGCCATATATCCCCAAGAACGGACAGGAAACCTTCATGCCCAGTCTGGCCCAGCTTACCTGTCTGAACGTATCTCCTTCTATGAACCATCTTGGAGATTAAGATCATATTGGGAGGCCCTGCTCTCAGTCCCACCTCCTTCACAGGCACAGTTGCTGGGAATGAGAGGCCTTCTCGATGGTGGCCCCTCGGCTGTGGAACTCTCTCCCCAGTGATAGTCGATCAGCTCCTTCTCTCCTAACCTTCGGAAAGAAAGTAAAAATATGGCTATGGGACCAAACTTTCGGAGAATAACTACAGTGCAATAAATGAATATAGAATCTGTGCAATGACAAGTGGAATGGCTCTGGATCATGATCTTGGACTGTGTAGTTTTAATAATTGATGTAATTGTTTAGAAGTTTAGATTCATTGGTTTTTAATGTAAATGTTTATTTAACTGTGTGTTGTTTTTATGGCATTGAATTGTTGCCAATGCGTGAGGCCGCTCTGAGTCCCCCTCGAGGTTGAAAAGGGCGGGGTACAAATGTAATAAATTATTATTATTATTATTTCCACCATTTCTACCCCGCTTCTTCTCAACCCCCTAGGGGGGGACTCAGAGCAGCCTAACAATGGCAACAATTCGATGCCAAAAACACAGTATACATATAATAAAACCCCCCAAAACAGTCAAAGTTAAAATACATTAAAATACAGTTAGCATTAAAATACATTAAAACACAATTAGCATTGTGTTCACATAAGTTAAAAACAGTATTCCATCCATAATAGAAGCTTTGGGTCATAAACAAATAATACACTTTAAAAAGAAATTCCCTTGCAAAACCTTAATACATTTCAGCAGCTTGTGTAGCCTTAGCTTAAAAGTTTAAGTTAGACTTTTTCTTCTGATCAGTAGCTGGAATATGTTACATTTGCTTCCATAAAGTGGAATTTCAGGACTGCTTAGCGTTCACAGATCTCCTACGATTATCCCAAGTTCATGTTATACAATAGTATGTACTCACACTTGTAATTTGGAAGCCACAAGAACCTCTGCTACCTGTGCATTCATGTGTATTCAGAGCAAAAAACAATCATTACAGTCTACATTAAAGGTTCATTTTAATTTGTATGCATGACTACCATTGCATATCTTTCAACCCATTAAAAGTTCACAAAATTCTATGGAAGATTAACAGAACTTTTCAACAGGCAAAGAAATATGGGAGTTGGGTGCACATGGATCAATTCAGGCCATTGAATCAATATTTGGTTACATTATTAATATGGAAGCTAAGGGGAGGCTGTAGACCAGGGGTCCCCAAACTTAGGCCCGCAGACCAGATGTGGCCCATCAAAGTCATTTACGCGACCCCTGCCCTGAGCTTTAGACTTAGGGTCTCCCTAAGTCTGAGATAACTTGAAGGCACACAGCTACAACAATTCTAATTAACTTGACTCACACCAGCCAAAAGCAGACCCACACTTCTGTGCATGGGGTGGGGAATTTTTGATGATCATGATGTTTTCATCTCCCAGAAACCTACTCAGAACATCTAGTTGTTAAAGTTTTGTGAGAGTTGTATAACCAAAATGCGCCGATAGCCTTGCTTATTCATTTACTTTTTGACTGAAGCAGTTATTCTGGCCTACAGAATACATAGAGTTATACTTTCAAGTCAAGGAAATCATTATTCTAAATGAACCGAATGCCCACAAACCTATGAACTGCACATTGGTTCTGAAGCCTTTGTGGAGTATAAGCATTCTGTTACACGGAAACAATTCCCATTTATAGCAGCCTCGCCCATTACAATGGGAGCAGTGTTTTATTGTACCAGAATTGACAAGTACTTATATCATTATACATATCTAACATAGCATTAGGTGAATGTCAGTGTCAGATAAGATCATGGTTTTGTCAATAGAAGGGAAATAGTGTTCAGACCAAAGAGCACTATTTTTCCAGCTCTAAAAATTGATTTTTATAGCCCTTCTTGTAATTTTTTCCTGGGATTACACATATATTATTGATGTGATCTTTCTTGCCATCTTATTATCTGCTGTCATGATAATTAATTTTTTGAGAGAGAGAAAATAAGTATAGAATTTTTTATTGTTCATGTAGCACTATATTGAAATTAAAAGTGAACTCGCATATTAGTTAAACAGCACTGGCAAATGTCTGGAGGATTAAGATGATTACCTAAGTCTCCTGACAACACCTTTCATCTCGTTGTTTGCTGTCTGACCTTTTGAAATGTTTTTGTGTTATTAATAGGTTTTGGCTATTATATCAAAAAGCAAGAGGTTCAAGAATATGATAAAGTTAAGCTTTTTAACAACATTTCAAACATGTCAGTGAAAGCACTTAGCATTAAACCTCTTTCGATTACTCTTTGACTGTCTTCAATTAATTTTTCCTTTATTAAAAGGATTGTTTCTATACTGTATAGATAGAACATGCTATATTTAACAACACACAGAGTTCAAAGGGACAAATGAAGGCAGATGTCACCTTTTTGTAAAAACTAAAGAGCATAGGAAACGCTATGCAGAATCATTATTCTACATTATTTTTAGAAGTAACAAGTTACAATTAGTATTGAGGTAATAGTAGTCCATTACTAGTGCAATATTTCAAAATTGGTGAGTTAATGATTCTCAAAATCGCTAAAGTACATTTTAGTTACTTTAAAAAACAAAATCTGAATGTTATAAGCATGTTACAAAATACCTCCCTTGGGGCCACTTTGTTGCCTTATGTTGAAGAAAACCGTGCAGGGAAAAGGAGATGGGACTTACTAAATGGTCTGGACGCAGCTTCCATTGCTGAAGAAGCAGCAATGCTCTGGATCTGGACCTGCCTTGGATTTTGTGGCTTTTGTAGATGAGCCTTAAGTTGGTGTCATCAGCACATCTTATGTTGATGATTTCCATATGTAACTATGTGCTCTGTGAATTATTTACATTAGCTTATTCTGACCCAACCAACATTGAGATTTGGTGTTCTGCTTTTATGGTTTCTTGGCTTTTCTTCGTGAACGAAGATTAAGGAAGGACTCATCCCACGCTTTCTACAAGCGCTTTGATGATTCGGAGGTTGGATGTGTCCTTCGAGCCTGTGCAATGGGTTTTTCTGGTGGAGCGCATCGTGCACAGAACTGGCCTCACCCTTTAAACCAAAGGTTTGTCTGCCGGGGCCTAGCAAGTTGGGCCAGTGGTAGCGAGGTCCTCAGGTTGTAGGTTTGGTTTGAGTTTCCTTCTCTTAGATGGTTGACCTTACAGGGTTAAACAAGCACCATCTGCCCGGATTTGAAATCAGAGTTTTCCTTCTCCTAGGATGGTTGCCAAAAGGCTAGAGAGCCCATCCTGCCCTTTGACGCTCTTTTGTCAGACCCTTTGGCTGTGACCTGTCTGGCATGGGAGGCCCTACCGATGGCTATTATGCCACCGCCAGCATAGCTCACAACTTAATTAGGGTACGCAAGCCTCTCCCCCACAACAAGGGGGCGCCAACGGAGAGGCTTTTATAGTAAGAGGGAGATAAATGTATCCTTATCTATTTTCCCCACATTATACATAATCCTATAGATCCCAGTTGTGTTACCTCCTCCACTTGCCTTTTTCACCTGAAAACTAAAAGAAGTTAATTTCTGTCATTCCTCATGGGGATCTAACAGTCCAACTCTTGGAAAGCAACAGACCTTCTCTTTTCTGTAACCTCTAATAGTACAAAGTGTTTGGTATGATATCATCACACTTTAGATTGCAGGTACTTCAGTGCACCTTCCATCACCTCTAACAGTCATGGCCTGTGACAGGAGTGACAGGAATTGTAGTTCTACATCATACATAGAGCTATAGCTTCTCATTCCATACGCTATGTCATAGGTAGAAGTAGGGACACACTCATGCAATACTTTCCTCTGCTTTGTTTTGATGTATGTTTTTGGTAACCAGAATCCCCCAAGGAACTTCTCAAAACCAAGATTGCCAAAGCCAGTCTTTATAAGAGGCTTCTGTGTTTGGTTCCTCACCCATATGTGTTTTTGATTGCTTAATTTCATGTATTGGTTGGTGGTTGGTTTAAGCAGGAGGCCTATGTTCCATGTCTCAATTGCTTTTGCTATGTCCATTAAGTTTTAAGAGCCGTTTGTCTTGGCAAGTGTACTGTTTTGGCAGCGGACAAGGCAGTGGGACTTTTAAAGCCAGTTTGGAGTCACAGAACTCTCATAGAAAGCTGCCTTATATAACAAGGTCAAACTGCTGGTCCATCTGGCCTTCTTGTGTATTCAGAGTGGCTTCAGCTATCTAGCACCGACAAGGAATTGCCTTCTACATGGTTTCTTCTCCATGCAAAGCACTGAGCTGGGATCTCTGCCCTGAATAATTAGTTTTTCTTTAAATCCAAAGTGCTATTTATTACTACATGTCTGCCTTTCTTTGCGTGTGTATGGGTGATACACCTTCCCCCTATATTCAAGAAGACACCGACACAAGAAGTTGGGGTCAAATATGGCCACAACTCATTTATTAATAACAGGAAGAAGGGTTGGCGGGCATGCATGGGTCTTGGATCGGGGGTCGGACAACCGCTGCTGTCTGAAGATACTTACATCCCTGTGTGCCACAGGCGCACCGCCGGTTCCCGCCAGTTCAGCACCCCAGGGGACCAGGCGTTATCCCCCCATCCAACCAGGGGCAATACACCACCCCGATCCAGGGGCCATGCCACACGCCAAACACGGAGTTGTGACAAGATAAACACACACAACAGCAAGATCAGCTAACAAAATACAGAGCAAGATGAACAGCAAACAACAGCAAGATAAGCTAACAAATGTGAAGCCATGCTACATGCAGGGAGGGTGGGTGGAAAAGCTGATGCAGGTCCAGTGCCTGCTGGTAGGCTTCGGGCAGCCTTAAGTAGGTTGCCCAGGTGAAAGAGAGGGCTGGCCCCAACTGCGGGCTTGGCCAGGGCAGGGCCAGCCCCACCATTGGCCAGCTGGCTCTGGTGGCGGGAAAATCTCCCGCCACTCAGGGAGCTTCTGGGAGGAAGAAGCCCCCCTCCCGCTCCAAAATGGCGGCGAGGACACCCAGCGCCGCAATCTCCTCGGCCCGGTAAGTCGGGCCGAGCCATTTAGCATATAGATCTAGGCAGGATACAGATCTTTGAAATAGAGTTAGTAGAGTTAAAGCATCTTCGTATCTAAAATGCTTACGACCAAAAGTGTTTTGGATTTTGGATATATTTCTGAATTAAGAAGTTCTCTGTTTGTGTAGATGTACATAATGAGATAACCTGGAGATGGGACTTGTCGAAACATTCATTTATGTGTTATGTGTACCTTGCACTCATAGGCTTAAGATAATTTTACAATGTTTACAATATTTTTAGTAATGATGTGCATGCATGAAACAAGGTTTCTGTACAATGAACTATTGGAAAGCAAAAAAAACCCAGGTGGTAAGTTTGGAGTTTGGGTGCTCAATCCTTATTTATGTTGCCTTTTGAATAGTTTCACAATGAAGTAGACACTTTACTGTCTTCTGACAGGAAGAAAGGATTGTTTGTGTGTGTGGAAAGAGGAGAGGAGGGAACACATTTGTCCCACCACATCCGAGTAAGCCCTGACTTTTGCAGTAGGCAGTAATTTGGGAAGGTCCATCAGAGCTTCCCTGGCAGATTTTAGGGTATGACTTTTGATAGAATGAGATGCTCTTTTAAGCATCTTATATCAATACACAACTATATTACCTCTTATTGGTAAGTGTTCCCTTTCCTTAGACATACTTCATATAAAAAGCAAAATTTAAATCCAGAATTTTCTTTCTGGTGAACTTTCAATGACCTTTGTTCTGATTCAATAGTAGGAGCCCCTTTCTTGTGTTCTGGCCAGTAGGATCCCAGAAACTTACTTTTATGTAAACATTTGTATTGTTATGTTTATCTAAACCGTCCTCTCAACTTTTCGGTGAGATTGTATAACGCAAAAAAGATTATTCTTATATACCGAGACCCATTGCAGCATTATTTCTGTTGTCTGAAATACACCCTTAGTTGAAGTTTGAAGAAGTGAAAATAACTTCAGCAAAAAAAAATTTCAGTGTTTCTCTTGTTTCTTTTCTTTTCGTGATAAAAGTTTTAGACTTTCCCAGTGCTTCCAGTCTATTTTATGTGAGCTATCTTGCTAAACTCTTCAGATTTAATGTGCAGAATGGAATCTTTTAAATGCCGGAAAGATCTTTCTCCATTCTGTTTTCAGGTTGTTTTAAAACCCTTGCCTCCACCACATTTCAACATGTGTCATTAGTTGCTGGTATTTGCTTGCATCTTACATTACACATTTACTTAGAAAAGGTATATTTTTGTGCTTTTTTTTCCATTATCAGCGCAAAATATTTTGCATCTCCTCTTAATTTCATTGCTTTACTTGGCTTGCAAGGGAAAGACATGGTGGGATATGTCAAGCTCAGAAAAGTTGAAAAGAAAACATAAGCGCACTTCTCATCTTAATCTTAGCAGCAGTTGTCGCATTTAATTAGCAGTGATTAATATTAATCTTCACCTTCCCACATTTTTGTATCGTTAAAAATTAAATGATGTGTTGGAATATATAAATTATATAATGTTGACCTCCGAGTTGTCTCTTTTCTAGAAAGGTGACAGTGGTACTCCTTTTCTCTCCTTCTATTCATCCTGTCCGGCCAGAGATCGGGGAGGTTTTTTGTTTTGTTTTGTTATGCATTTAAAAAGAAAAGTCAGAGGAGAACCCTCCTTTCAGCAGTGTCAAGCTAGGATGAATCGGCCAGGGGAAGCATGTTTATAGACTGTGTGAAGAACTTTGTCTTTGTGTGGGAATGTTGGTGACACTGTTACTGTTTGCCTGAATGAACTGCGATGACGTGGCTAATAAGGTACCCCGCTGAGTACCACAGCGGGCCTTTCTCAGACCTCCCACTTAATTCTATTCAGCTCCAGCCCAGTGTGGCTAATTTTTCCCATTCCCTCAATTCTTTTGGCCCCCTTACAAACAGAAAAGTCAACTTTTCACACCGAAAGCGAGATAAGTGCTTTAGGAAATAATCTTGTAAACAGAGTGTTACCTTCTGACCTGCGGCTGATACCTTGACTTGGGACAAAACCCGCTAGCCTATTGCATTAGACATGGCTATTAAAGGAATAATGCAACTGATCCTCCTTACAAAGTGCCCTGAGAAATGGTTTAGCCAGATCACTGTGCCTCTTGTCACACTGAATCATGTTCATCAGTTCCCAGTGCACACGTACGGATGCACACCCCGAATAACCGATATGTAACAGTGTCTGTCCCCCTCCTAGCATCCGGTCCATCTTAGTAATTGAACGAAAAAATGGTAAATGCAAGCGAAAAATGCTTGCATTTCTCCTTGTGTTATTGTTCACTTGGAACACTGCATGAACATGAGAACTTAATGCATGATTGCTTTATCCCAATAAAAAGAACATTCACAGATTAACCGTTTTGCTGGAAATTTTGAATGGTACTTATTGAATGCATTTTAATTATAAATGCATGTCTCTTATGCATATGAACAAATTGGCTTGAAAACATAGTATTTTTAAAGTGAATTTGAAAAAGACAGTTATACTATATTCATACTGCATGAAAATAATCCCAAATATTTACTAAAGTAGTAAAAATTTCCACTGGACGCAGTAGGATTTACTTTTAAGGGTATATGCAGAGGATGGATGTGTAAGTACTATAACCTAAGGCTCACAAGACTTTTCCAATTTTAAATTAACAAACATAGTTGTAAATGAGGAAGCATTTTCCATCTTTTGCTTAGACACATTTGTGTCATTGTTCGTGCTTATTTCTTGTGCTATATTCAGTGCTTGGATTGTAGCAGATGTTGAGATTCAGCCAGTGCCATGTAAGATTGTAGGTGTTACCCATTCTTTTCACTTTGAGTAGAAAATCTGATACATTCATGTTCTGGCTGCTACTCATCTGAAGAAATCCTTAAATCAGTGTTTCATAGGCAAATCCCAATTAGTCTTGTTGTTGTAAAGGGCTACCTTCTTCACTGGAAGTATTAGACTGAGGTTGAGTGACCATCTCACAAAAATAGCTTAGTTGCATGTTCCTGCATGGCAGGAAATTGGATTCAATAACTTTGCAGTCCATCCTAGCTCTATGATCATATGATTTTGATTCCCAACAGCCAGCCTTCATGTATCCCGAGTAGCCTACTTACACTAAGCAGTAATCCAAAAGTATTGTCTAATTTGACTAATTCTCAAGCAAATGTGTTTTATACAGAGCTTGAAATACTTGTTTTTAAAACGATTGGATTAACATTAGTTATTTTTTTTCTTTTACACTTGTAACACAGTACTCTACCCTGTGAGTACGGCATTAAATAATACATGATCAATAAATTACTTTTAATTATGATGTTGATTTTGTAGAAATGTGCATTGCAAAGCAAGTTCCAGAAGTCATAAGTAAACAGTATTCTTTACAAATAACAAGGCATCATTGATACATGCACATTATGCAGAAAGGTTCTCATTATTTAAAAGGGCAGACTTCCACACAGCTGAATAAAATCCCACATTATCTGCTTTGAACTGGAATATATGGCAGTGTGGACTCTAATAGCCCAGTTCAAAGCAGATATTGTGGGATTTTCTGCCTTGATATTCTGGGTTATATGGCTGTGTGGAAGGGCCCTCAGTCTGCTTTACAAGAAACCAATTGTAACTGGTTGTATAGAGAATTGGATCTCAAATCTTAATCCAAATTATATGTCGCGTGCCATGTTTCAACTTTGTGTTGAGGGCATTATATCTTCATTCTTTTTGTGAGTAACTACTAGAACAGTCACTCCATCAGTTGTTTGGGTAACTTGATCAGGTTAATTTGATCACATGTTTGGCAGCATCGTGTAATTGGGTTGTAAGTCTTGCAAATAGTTACAATTATTTTTGATAGTGTAACACAGACATCAGATAAGAACTACATGAAATAGCACTAGATCCTCCCACTGAGAAACATTAAATTAATGTGGGTGACATGGCTTGGCTGCTTTCTTTTTTACACCGTTGAAATTTATCACTCCACTGGGTGATTAATTGCAACCTTTTATAGGAAATTTTGATTCATGCCATGTTCAAAAGGAAATTGTAATGCGGGATTACAATAAAGCAACTTCTAAAGTCCCCCAGTCTTGCTAGGAAGAAGGGGGGAACCCTCCTGCATATATTTGATATTTGATGAGCCGTAGAGATTTACAGTTGTCAACAGCTGAAACCTAAAGGACTACATGTTTTCATATGTTGCTCATTTCAACCCATTCATCTCTTTGAGATCACTCACAATATCACAGGAAATGAATCAGGTGCCCAATTCCAATGTCCCACCTTCCATCAGAAGATTGTTTAATGCAAATACTTTCACTAACCAATAGATGAGTCTTTTATTCATTTCTAGGAATCTTTTGAAGCAGATATTTTACTTATGGGCAAGGCAGGTTTATTTTGTTAGGATTCCCATCGCTGTTGACTGGCCCTTGAAGTAATCAAACTGTTATCATATCAAACAAGGAAAATATTTTTAAATGAATTACCCATAAATCTCTTTTCAATTTTTTGCACTCGAGGTTGAAATTTATTTCTCAATAATGTATTTAGGAAGTTCGAGTAGTTGACTAATATACTGTAGACGTAGTAACATTCTTATTAGCACAGGCAGTCATAAAGTTATCTGACTTACAAACTAAAAATTCACTCCTGGAAGAGTCCTTATAGGGAAAATATATCTCCACTGAAGCTGCATCACCAATCCTTGTTTCCACAAGCCAAATTTTTCAAAATCCAGTTATCACAAGGACAGAAAGTGAGGCGAAATTTTCTGAACAGAGGCACAGGGAGCAAAACAAACACCATGGGAGTGTTAAACCTTGCCTATGCTATCCAAAGCTCCTATCTATCTATCTTTCTATCCTACATGATAGGAGATTGGAGTGGATGGCTCTTGTGTATGGATGGTGTATCATGGCCCATGCTCACCTATGAACACCAAAATTAGATGGGCTGATGATTATCAATAGGAACAATAACAAGAGATATGAAATACTACTGCTATAACTAGATTTGTAGTTTTGTAGGTTGGTTCTTAAGTTGAATTTGTATGTAAGTCAGAATAAGCACATTTTAAGTGTAACTCCAGATAGCTTTGGATAGCATAGGGAAGGGTTAATTTATTTATTAACCTGTTTATTTTAATTGTGTAAGTCACCCAGAGCACCTTTGGTGGAGGGCGACTCATAAGAAATAAAGTTGATTGATTGATTGATTGAACACCCCTGTGACATTTGTTTTGCTGTCTGTGACCCTGTTCAGAAGATATCACCTCACTTTCTGTCCCTGTGAAAATTGGATTTTGAAAAAAATGCGTATTGTGGGAACAAGGATTGGTGATGAAGCTTCAGTAGAGATACTTTTTCCCCACGATAACTCTTCCAGGAGTGAATTTCCCTTCCAATGGGTAGATTTCTCTCACTTCCTGTTGTTTCACTCCATTCTAAACTAAGAGCTGTTTGTAAGTCGGATGTTTGTAACTCAGGGACTGTCTTGTACGGTATATCTTATTTCACATGCATCTGAGCATACTACATTTTAATCTTTATTTCTCTTCTACCATTTCAGAATTATAGATCAGCGGTTTGAGAGAGTTTCGTATTTTGTCTTTGGAGATTTCAACTTTCGACTGGATGCAAAGTCAGTTGTAGAGGTAGGCCTTTCTCCATTCTTCACATTTAAGAGTCTCCCACTTTAAAATAATGCTTAAAGGACCTGTGTTGATGTTACGTTTGTAGAAAAACAATTGGCTATGAATAATGTCTTCTTTCATTACTACAATCTACTTAGTACTCCGCTGAAACAAATCGGTAAAAGTTGCTGAAGAATAATAGAAAGCTAGTAGTCAAATGCAAAGCATATGGTGCAATGTCTGAGGAAACTGGCTAATCTAGAAATCATTAGTTTGACTGCTTGATTTCTGCCTTGTTTCTTTCATGCGTTTCAGGTATGTGTAGGAGTGGTCATGAATACTTCACAATACTAGTAATGTTAAAGTCTAACACAGTGGTTCTCAACCTGTGGGTCCCCAGATGTTTTGGCCTTCAACTCCCAGAAATCCTAACAGCTGGTAAACCAAGTAGAATTTCTGGGAGTTGTAGGCCAAAACACCTGGGGATGCATAGGTTGAGAACCACTGGTCTAATACATCCCTCGACATGACTTCAGACAATCCAAAACTGAAGAGGGTATTGATGTTCCCATTTAGGTCAATGAGTGAGTTTGTAAATGAGATGATCTTTGAACAAGAAGCTTCTGGGCTTATATTCACTTGTCGTAATTTCTTGGATAAATCAGATATTGTTATTGAAAATACTAAAGCTTCCCGTCTTGAATGATTTCCAGTGGTGCACACAGCTGTAAATCTTATTTCTATCTTCCAGGTAAAAATCACTCTCATTTTCACAATATTAAAGGTGGTTTTTGTTTTACAGAATTGTTGTTTGCATATGAACAATTACATTATGTGCAAATGCAACAGTGTATTTGCTGAAAAGTTCTTAAATGCACACACACACACACACACACACATATATATATGGGGGAAAGTGTTGCAAATGCAAGTTTAAAATCTCAGTTGACAAAGAATTTTTCACATAGCATTTGCCCGGATTACCATACAAAGAAATAGCAACTTAAATTTTCAATTTAAAATTATGTATATCCTTTCTTTTCTCTTTCCCTCCTCTCTTCCCTTCTATTGCAATAAATTCCAAACATGTGAAAGGCACAGCAAATGTTCTGAAATGGAAAACAATCTCAGAATAATCTTCTTTAACCATGGAATCATAACGTTGGAAACGACCACAAGGACTATTCAGTTCAAGCCGCTGCCACAAACAAAGCATTAATGAGAGAGGTCATCCAGTCTGTAGTTAAAAACCTCTAAAGACGTGTGTAGTTTTGGGGTTTGTTTAGTTTCCATGTCCAGGGTTTGCTAAATCCATCCATTGAAAGTGGGGGGGGGGGGGAATCCAAATCCCTTCCATTCTCTTAAGAGGAGGACATATATTAGTTTTGATAAGAGGGCGGGTCAATAAGTCCGTGACTTTTTGAATTTCCCGCCTCTTAACTGAAAGGGCAACACTGCTCCTGTCAACAGGCATCTGTCAATTGACTCCTGTGAAAAAAAAACATCACTCAAACCAAGGCTAAGCTTGATAAATAATATGGGGACTCTGCACCATCAATTTCAGTGGTAAAAAGTGGTTTACTGAATTAAGTTGTGGCCGTACAAGCACGGAAGATGCCGAACTTTCTGGATGCCCAGTTTATTTATTTATTTATTTATTTATTTATTTCTTCGATTTTATATTCCGCTCCTCCCTACAGGCTCGGGGCGGGTGACAATAAAATACACCTGGGCAGGCCAAGTCTCGGCATGCTGCCCTACAATTAAAACAAAAGACAGTTAAAAACACGAGTTCAACATATCACGAGTTGAGATTTCTACACCCAAAACAATTGAAAAAAATTGAAAAAAATCATGATATGGTGTTGGCCGATTGGAGATTGAAAGTACGAGAGATTGTGGAAGCCATAGGCATCTCACATGGCTCAATGGTTTCAATTTTAAATGATCACTTTAGTATGAGAAAGCTTTCCGCAAGATGGGTGCTGCGTTTGCTCACAATCGACCACAAATGCAATCGTGTGAAAATTTTGCAGGAGTGTTTGGCATTGTTCAACCGCAATGTCGACGTGTTTTTGCGCCATTTCGTAACTGTGGACGAAACTTAGATCCACCACAACACACCAGAGACCAAACAGCAGTCAAAACACAGGGTTTCTCGGGGGGAATCGGTGCCAAAGAAGGCCAAGGTGGGTTTGTTAGCCAATAAAGTCATGGCAACCGTTTTTTGGGATGCACGCGGTATAATATACATTGACTACCTTCAAAAGGGTAAAACAATCAATGGCGATTATTATGCCAACTTATTGGGTCGATTTAATGAGGATTTGAAAAAAAACCATGACCGCATTTGGCCAAGAAAAAAGTTATTTTGCACTAGGACAATGCAATGTGCACTTGCCATGGCAACCATCCATGAATTGGGATACGAATTGCTACCTCATCTGCCCTATTCTCCGGATTTAGCCCCGAGTGACTATTTCTTGTTTCCAAACCTGAAGAAATGGCTCGGCGGAAAGAGATTTGACTCCAACAATGAAATCATCTCACAAACAAATACCTATTTTGATGGCCTCGACAAATCTTATTTTTCGGAAGGGATAAAAAATTGGAGAAACATTGGACTAAGTGTATAGAGCTCAAAGGAGACTACGTTGAAAAAGAAAATGATTTTTTATCCAAAAACCTGTGTTTTGTTCAAAAAGTCACTGACTTATTGACCCGCCCTCATATGTAACCAATCTCTGATAGTATCAATTAACATGATGGACTCAAAGTGTGTGTGTGTGTGTGTGTGTCTTAAGACATGGAGAATGGTTTCCTATCTACTATATCTTGCAGATGTTTCCTCTCTTCATCTTATTGCCCTATTCATTTTAAAATGAGACACCACTGTAAAACATTTGGCCATTGTAAGATACAGCAGTACTAGATTTTATACATCGATCAATTGGATCTGCCTATCCAAACAACAGCACAAAGCTATGTATTTCTAAAGCTATTATTAGCAGAGCTTCTGAAAGATATATGGGTTGTTTCAAAAATAGATTTTCTGTGCTCATATAAAGTGACATAAATCAAGTGGCGTATTATTGGCCATATTAAATTACAATTAAGAAGCAATAAATCATTATTTGACGGTTTTAGGGTGGGGCAGGGAAAGATTACTCCAAAACATTAGTATAACTTTGCTAGAAAATTCTGTTTCACTGTTCAGGAGAGCAAGTCAAGGTTACCCTGAACACATAGAAAGTCAAGTTTATGTTAGCAAATAGATCTTATTGATCTAGATAAATAAATATAATGAGATGTAAAATGGATCTTTGTCCTGGTGATCTACAACAGCTGTTCCCAGCCAGGTGTTCTCCAGATGTGTTGAATTGTTTGTGCATGTGTGTGCTTTTAAGTCACCTGTCAGTGTATGGTGACCCCCATGAATTTTGTAGCTTTTCCTTATCTAAGGAATAGTTAGATGTGAATTTGCAAGCTCCTTCCTCTGAATTACAGGCTACAGCTCCTGGTATTTGTTGGCATTCTCCCATCCAAGTATTAACCAGAGCTGACCCTGTTTATCTTCCAATCTGATAACTTTAGGGTATGTAGGCCTCACATATTGAGGTGTAACTCCCAAAATTCATTAGCATCTCTAATTATGGTACTCTTAAGAGTTATATGTAGGATGGTCAGAATTTATGTAATCCTACACATCTAGGCTTAACGTACATAATGATGTGGGAATAGGGTCATTGCAGGTTTATGGCAGGATACTGTTCAGTGGAAGTGACTAAACAACATATATGGAAATCTGTTCTTTCCATATAACAACAACAACAACTTTATAGGCTGCCCTATCTCCCAAGGGGGACTCATATTCTAATGGATGAAAATAATATTTATTTATTTATTATTTCGATTTGTATGCTGTTCTTTCCATGTTGGCTCAGAACGGTTTACAACATATTGAACTAAACAATGAGGCATAAAAACATCTAACAGTAAAATTACAGACAGAATAACAACATTCCACTACAACCAGAGAGAGTTACAGGTTGAATGCTTGTCGGAATAACGCCGTTTTACAAGCTTTCCGGAAGGCCGGTAGCTCATTAATTGATCGTACTTCCGGCGGTAAATTGTTCCACAGGTATGGGGCTACCGCAGAGAAGGCTCTCTGCCTAGTAGATGATAGATGTACAGTTCGTAGGGAGGGAATCTGCAGAAGATTGAGATCTTCGGATCGAAGGGATCTCTGGAACATATGGGAGTAGACGGTCCCTCAGATACACCGGCCCCAGACCATACAAGGCCTTGAAGGTCAGAACCAGCACTTTGAAGATGATCCGGTGCTCAATTGGTAGCCAGTGCAGGCGTTGCAAGATTGGTGTAATATGAACCCTGGCCGGCACTCCAGCCAGGAGTCGTGCTGCAGCGTTCTGCACCCGCTTGAGTTTCCGGATGACCGACAAAGGAAGGGTGTTACAGTAGTCTAGCCTCAAGATGACCGTCGCTTGGATTACCGTGACTAGGTCATTTCCGGAGAGGTAGGGCGCCAGCCGCCTAGCCTGCCGTAGATGATAGAAAGCGGATCTGCTGACAGCGGAGACCTGGGCCTCCATTGTCAGCAGCAGGTCCAACTGGACCCCCAGACTCTTTACTATAGACAACGGGCTTAGTGCCTCGCCGTCCAGAGTAGGCAGCCGGAGCTCACACACACACACACACACACCCGGGTTGGCCTGGCCAAAGGATCTCCGTCTTCGATGGATTCACTCTCAACCAACTGGCTCGCAGCCAACCAGTCACGGCTCCAAGGCATTGTTGGAAACAATTGGGTACAGAGTCTGGGCGGCCGTCCATACTTCTGTCCATGGGTCAGATGTGAGTTAGGTATTTAAATCCAGTTTCCAAGAATTAAGAAAACTTTTGGTCTCCCCCAAAATTTATCAGAAGTCTTGGTACAGATTTGTATCTCAGTAATTCTACAGTACAGTGTGTGTGTCTTCAAGTTCCCTATCAGTTCATGGCAACCCCATTAATATCCAGCCTTCTTAGGCAAAGAATATTTACAGGTGGTTTTGCTAGTGTCCTCCCCCCTTTAAATATAACCGACTGCACCTTGTATTTATTGGTGATGGTTAAAATGCTAGACTTGGAATAAGGGAAACCTAAGTTCAGATGCATGCTTAATGACAGACTTTACTGAGTGAGCTCAAGGAGGCTGCTATCTCTCAGTCAAACATGCTTCGTAAGGTTTTGGAAAGAAAGGTTAAGGAGAATGTATCCATATGGAGCAGCCACGCATATTCATCTATCTATCACTTTACTTTTAACTCACCATTTCTCTACACCAGTGGTTTCCAGCCTGTGATCTGTGGACCACCAGTGGTCCCCAAGAACTAAAATATGGTCCATGGCCTCACTGATACTACACCATTGTAACAAGAGCAACTAGTCTCGCAAAACCCTCTTACAGTGCCGGGGCAATGGGGATGTTGGGAGGAGAAAGGCTGACTACCCACGAAAGACCTCCTGAATGCTGCTTCTCCTCCTTCTCCCTTCCCTTGAGTGGAGCCATTCCACCTGGAAGTGGGGTTGCCTTGGTGTCTTCATTTTTAGGCCTGTTCCTAGGATTATTTGGGGGTGCTGATTGAGAAAATTGCATTGGATAGACTACATCAGCTCTAGATTATTAAATACTAGCTTGGGGACCCGGCCCTGCCCGGTCATTTGAGAAGTGCAGCAGGATGTAGAGTGGGTCATGGGGGCTCTGTGTGTCAAGTTTAGTCTTGATCCATCATTATTGGAGTTGCAGTGGTATCATGAAATTACTGTAGGTAGTGCAAGTCCCATCATCTCTGTGTGTCCCGTCCCCCAAAGTGTAGTAGGATGTAGATTGGGTCATGGGGGCTCTGTGTGCTAAGTTTGGTCTGTATTGGTGAATGGATGAGGGATGCATTGTTTTTCGGAAGTGAGTGAAGGTACTTCAAGTCCCATCATCCGTGGTCCGTCTCACAGTAAACTGCACCAGGCTGTAGAGTGGGTCATGAGGGCTCTGTGTGCCAGATTTGGTGTTGATCAGTCATTGGATTAGGTTTGTAGCAGGATTGGGAAGTGAGGGGAAGGCACTGCAAGTCCCATCATCCATGTTCTGTCCCCCTCCAAACTTCAGTAGGCTGTAGAGTGGGTCACTGGGGCTCTGTGTGCCAAGTGTGGACTTTCTCAGTGTTTGTTGGGGGCCACAGTGGTCTGTGGGAACAGAGGGTTGTAAAAGTACTACAAATCCCATCATCCATTGTCAGTCCTCCCCCAAACCTCACCAGGACGTGAAGGCAGTCATGGGGGTTATGTATGCCAAGTTTCGTCTCGATCAGTGATTGGATGAGGTTACAGCAGACTTGGGAAGTGAGTAGAGGCACTTCAAGTCCCATCATCCATGGCCCACCCTCCTCCGAACTGCACCAGGACGTAGAGTGGGTCATGGGGGCTGTGTGTGCTGAGTGTGGTCTGTATTGGTCCTTTTTGGTGGCCTCAGTGGTCTGTGGGAACCAAAGTCTTGGAAAGTACTACAAATCCCATAATACGTGGGTCATGTCATAGGGGGGGTATGTGTACCAAGTTTGGTGCAGGTCCATCACCCGCGCTGGTCTCTGTGGCCTGTGAAAGTGGCTGCCACATATCCGCCCTGGCCTGTGAAAGTATACCGGTGTAAAACAGAAAGGAGTAAAAAAAATGGGAAAGGCCTGCATGGAATTAGCAGTAAGGTCCAATGAGGCTGGGTGAGGGGGCTTTGGGCCAGAATTATTTATATAAGCATTAAAAAGCATGAGAGAAACGTGGGAAGAAATCCTGTTGAGTGAATGTAGAGGCCTGGATTCTGGGATGCGGCTTTTTCCCCCTCAGTGGGAAGAAATCCTGTTGTTTGAATGTAGAGGCCTGGATTCTGGGTTGCTGGCTTTTTCCCCTCAGTGGGAAGAAATCCTGTTGTTTGAATGTAGAGGCCTGGATTCTGGGATGCTGGCTTTTTCCCCTCAGTGGGAAGAAATCCTGTTGTTTGAATGTAGAGGCCTGGATTCTGGGATGCTGGCTTTTTTCCCCTCAGTGGGAAGAAATCCTGTTGTTTGAATGTAGAGGCCTGGATTCTGGGATGCTGGCTAATCAGTGGCTAGCAATGCCCTCTGTCTGGTGCCTTAGAATTTTGGAGTGACGAGGCTGTCCAATCAAAGGACTTTATGCAAATAGCTGCCACATATCCGTCCTTCCGCCCTCCGCATACACACATACACACAAACATTCCGTTTTATAAAGGTATACAGATGGTTTTCAGTGGGCGAGCAGATGGCAACTACTGGATGGCATATGTTCTGTATCAGAAACTAGAGCTGATGTGGTCTATCAAATGCAATTTTCTGAATCAGTACCCCCAATAGCCAAAATCTAAAGTTGAATCTAAAGTTGACCAAAAACTGATTTAGGTACTAATGTTGGAAAGTGGTCCCTGGTCAAAGTGGCCCCTGGTCAAAAAAAGGGTTGGGAACCGCTGCTCTACACTAATACTCAAGGTAGCTTAGAAAAGACAGAAAAAATACAATAAAAACCCTTATACAGTGTTCCCTCGCTACTTTGCGGTTCGCTTATTGCAGACTCGCTGTTTTGTGGATTAAATATATATATATATAATGGTATTTTTGCTGTTTTGTAGGGTTTTGCTGCCACCGCTCTCCAAGGCGCTTTCCCTCCTCAGTCCTCCCACCCTCCCTGAAGGGCCTTTCCTTCCTTTCCTTGACTTTATTTTAAGTTTGAAGTAGTGTATAACTACTAAAATAATGTATAAATATTAAAATGAATAGAACATTCCTACATTGTGGTTTTTCATTTATTGTGGGAGGTCCTGGAACCTAACCCCAGCAATAAGTGAGGGAACACTGTAGTTAAAAATGTACAAAAGTGTGTTAAGGACGATAACACAATGTAACATGATTTTTGTCTCTGGGTTACAAATGTTATTTCCTAATTGGTATTATCATAAAAAATGGAAAAAGTTTATTAAACTGCAAAAACTTTGTAGCGCACCCTGAAGCACGTTATGCTATAGTTTTTCAATGGATATCTCATCCAGTCTCAACCAATCCAACATAGTTTGTGGCAGCCGCAAAAACAAAGTTTCTAGCGTATAACAACAACTTTCAAATCAAGTACCGCACAATTAAACAGGAAATAACATTATCAAACCAGGAACAGAACTTTTTTTTTCAAATTTTGTAACATAGTGTAATTGGTTATCTCAAATATGTATATTTTCATGAGCATTTTTAGAAGCATGCTTCAATCTCAAATTTTAACTTAAAAATTGAAGTTCTTCTAGCTTGAATGCAGAAATCATGTGTGTGTGTGTGTGTGTGTGTGTATCAGTGAGGACCAAGTTATATTCTTCTCCTTCCTTGTCTGTAAAACTTTGTAGGAAAATTCAAATATTTGCCAGATTTTTTAAAAAAGAAGTACATCTGTTCTGAAAACAGAAACCAAAGCAATATACAAAGCTTTTTAAAATACGGTACAACAATACCATCAATTTTCGGAAAGTACTTCACTCAGTTTAAATTGATGCAGGAATAATTTGCTTAGAGGAGAGAATACCCATTGTAATGCAAACATCTGCCAGATTGTTAACTCTAGTAGCAACTGTGTTGCTGTAGCAATAAGCCACCAAAGTTTAACATGGAGCCAAAAGCTTGTTGGTAAATCACTATTCTACCCTAACTATATTAACAGACTAAAGAATAAACATCACTTCATTGCTTTGCTACCTTGCACACCTAATCAATTGCGAGATCCACTAGCCCACTCTTAATTGGTATCTATCTACTCTGTCACAGTTTAGATAATGTTTTAGTTCATTATTCTTTTAGCCATTCCAGCTGTGTTTGCTCTAGCTGGGCATAGCAACTTTCCTTGTTTGTACCAGTTTGTGGATTAAAGACAGCAAGGTTGAAACACAAGTAGTGTAAGAGCAGCACCTTTAGGTAAAGAAACTTACCCCTCCCTCAAATTACAGGTGGTCTTTGGTGCTTTCTCGGGCTATCCGATATGGGAATGGGAGGAGAGGAACAGTAATTATTGGTTTCCAATGGGCCAATAGCAAGCACTAAAGTTGCAGATATAGGGTACAATAATGCAGATATACAGTACAATAGGTTCTGTCTTTCTTGAAAACTTGTCATCATCCAATAGCTCACAGACGACCACTTTTGTAGTACAAGTTGAGCATTTCCTATCTGGAATTCCGAAATCCCTCAACCGCTGAGGATGCCTGCCACAGATGTGGGTGAAACGTCAGGAGAGAATGCTTCTGGAACATGGTCATACAGCCTGGAAAACCCACAGCAACCTAAATGAATTGTCTTTAGACATGAGTCCCATCTCTAAAATATTTCATTCTGTACATGTATGAAAAATCCTTAATTTGGCAACCTCTCTGGTAGATTACTGCAACAATGGTGGAGAATGTTGGGATCTATAACTCAACACATATGGCAGGGATCAGTAATCCATGCTGGGTCAGACCAATGGCCCACCTACTCTGGAAACAAGTTTTCAAAAGTACCAAGTCAGATATTTCTACAAAGACCACAGGCAGGGTATAAAGGCAATGGTGGGACATGGCATTCTATCTAGAATGAGATATTTAGTTCTCCAAAGTGGATGATAAAGATTTGGTAGCCAATACCCAAAACACTTGGGAAAAGAAGAGTTTTGGGTTGTTTTGAATTTTGGAATACCTGCAATCTCAGTGAAGGGAACTTCTTCCCCCATCAGTTCTTCATAATCACATCCCACCCCTGACACACACACACACACATATGTAAGTGTACACATATATGTAAACTTATCTTTGCATTACAACTTTGAAGAAGGCCCTGTTGTAGCCTCTGGTATTTTTTCTCATGTGTGCAGCGAATTGCAGGTTTATCTCTAAATAAGGTAGAACAATCTCTCTATGTTGTTTTCTTCTTTATTTTAATTTTTAAACTTCAAGATTTCTCTATTCAATAGCTAGCAATTTTGATTAATTTTTTTAAAAAAACAAGTAGAAAAGAAATCCATCCTTGTATACACAGGTCAAATTCAACATGTACATCTATTCTTCACATAGGAAGGACTATATTATGCCTGCTTGTCCTATAAGCCTTAAAGATTATTTATTTATTTATTTCTTTATTAAATTCGACTTGCTATACCGCTCTCTCTGGAGCCCAGAGCGGTTTACAGAAAGTGAAGCAGACATAGAAGGTACATTAAAATACAGTTAAAAACACATTAAAATGCATTAAAACAATTTAAAGCCCCCCAATAAACATGTGGCAGGCCAAAATTAAATAGTGGCATGTCAGGCGGAACCATGGACAACAGTATAGAGGCCAATTGGCTAAGGGCCAAATGCCATTCTAAAAAGCCAAGTTTTTATCGCTCTACGGAACGGCAGGAGGGCCCGAATGGCCCGGATCTCCTCGGGGAAGCCGTTCCACAAAATTGGAGCGGCTGCGGAGAATGCTCTCCACCGTGTGGTGGCCAGTCTGCAGACTCCGATGCTGGGCACCTCCAACAAGTTGAGCCCCTCGGAACGCAGTGATCTCCCAGGCACATAAGGGGTAAGTTGCTCCCTCAGGTACACTGGCCCCAAACCGTACAAGGCCTTAAAAGTTAGAATTAACACCTTGAAGATGACCCGGAATTCAATTGGAAGCCAGTGCAGCTCGCGCAAGAGTGGAGTCACGTGGTCAGATCTTAAGGCTCCTGAGAGCAGGCGGGCTGCAGCGTTCTGCACCAGCTTAAGTTTCCGGATCACCGACAAGGGTAGGCCAATGTAGAGCGCATTACAGTAATCGAGCCTCGAGATGACCGTGGCTTGGATCACCGTGGCTAGGTCGCAGCGGGAGAGGTAAGGAGCCAGACGTTTTGCCAGACGCAGATGAAAGAAAGCTGTCCTGCAGGCACAGCCAATCTGCTCCTCCATGGACAGTTGGGCGTCCAGCCGGACCCCCAAGCTTTTGACAGATGGTTGTGGGCGAAGAGCCGCACCATCAAACGCCGGCAGCTGGGTCTCTACCCCCTCCGGGCGGCCCAGCCACAAGATCTCTGTCTTCGCCAGGTTCCCCTTCAATTTACTGGCTCACAGCCATCCAGTAACGGCCTCAAGGCAGAGATGGAAATTATCGGGTACAGGGACCACCCCGGGGTCCATCCTCAGAATGAGCTGGGTCATCAGCGTACTGATGACATTCCAGCCCAAAACTCCGCACCAATTGGGCGAGTGGTCGCATATAGATGTTAAATAACAGCGGGGAGAGAATGGCCCCCTGAGGGACCCCACAAAGTAGAGGGGAGCCCCCTGAGACCATCCTCCCCACTTCACTCGCTGCAGGCAGTTTTGGAGGAAGGAGGACAGCCAGTTGAGGGCTGTCCCCCTCACCCCCGCCACCGCCAGGCGGTGTGTCAAAAGTTGATAATCAACAGTATCAAATGCTGCCATGAGGTCCAATAACACGAGCAGCGCCGATCCGCCTCGATCCAAGTGGCAGCAGAGTAGATCTGTGATGGAGACCAGGACAGTCTCTGTCCCATGGCCTGAACGGAAGCTGGACTGGAAGGGGTCTAGCCAGGTTGCATCATCCAAGAATGTCTGCAGCTGGTCCATTGCTGCCCTCTCAATCACCTTGCCCAGGTACGAGAGGTTAGACACTGGGCGGTAATTGGAGGGAGCCGCGGGGTCTAGCCCGGGCTTCTTCAGCAATGGACTGACCACCGCCTCTTTTAGCTCCTCTGGAAAAGCTCCTTGCTCAAGGGAGCAGTTGACTATATTCAACAGAGGGCCTCGTAACCCCTCCACGCAAGCTCGAAAGATGATAAACCTCTCGGGAAAAGATGAGTTGCAAATCTAATTTAGTTCTAAAACAATTCGATCTGCAACAATTCAAACTCAGATATTTAAAAGTTCAGTATTCTAAGCCTGAGACTGGATGGGCACATCTATTGGTTTCTCCCAAATTTGATTATTTCTTTGTACATTGTTTTGCGAACATCAGTATTAGCAAATTTACTAGAACAGTAATGGGGGGTGTAAAATGACCAAACCAGAGTTTGCATCTAGGCAGTGAGATGAATTTGAAATAGAAATCTTACTAGTCCGTTTTCTAAAAGTTTCACACAGGGATCTTACATTGTTCAAGGTACAAATACCTTCTCATTTCTTTGGCATTTATCACAAGTGTCTTGTTTAAAAAAAGAAAAATCACCTTTGTTGCATGTTTCTGAAGCAGAAGTATTTTCAGGGATTTGTTTAGCCTCCAGCATAGAACAATTAATTATGGTAAACAGAAAGAATTGACTACATTTGACCCCAATTCAAATAGCCTTTCAGGGTGAATAAAAGGCACAGCCGCGTGGATACTAATGTTGTCACCACACTCTCCTAAGGTGGTCTCTCCTCCTGGCTCAAATAATAAATGGAAGGAAGCCTGACTGGGACTTTCGGTCAGTCAGGCCACAATAGGGATGCCACTTTTTCATATAAGAAATAAGGGACATTTACAGGATTTTTCACAAAAATAAGGGACACTTCATTAAAAACTTGAAACTCAAACGTTAGGTATAAATAGTTTTATTAACAGAATAAGATAATGATTGAAACTCACAAAAGAAACTGACTTACACCCTCTTGACAGGACATGGTATGTTTCGGCATGTTTTGTCATGCAGAAAAAACATTATTAGAACTACCTTATTTTCTCCATCTGTATTTAGTACTTGACTTTGCTGACTTTAAAAGTGCACTGTCTAAACATTAAAATAAAATAAATTTTATAAGACAGTACATCTTCATTATTATTATGTCAATAGTTAATAGTATAGTATAGTATGGAATACACAGCATTGTATAGTATTGGGATACACAGCTAGGCCTATTTTAAGAGTAACTGTCAAGCAACCAGAAACTATCTTTATCCAACATGATCTAACATTCCCCTTGGGTAATGGTTAATTGAGTCTACTGTACTTTGAAAAAGTCCTGTATCGCCTCTTCCTTCCAACGGGGAGGCAGGCAGTCACACACTCGCAAGTGCGCGACTGTCAGCCTGCCCTGCGAGTTGGAATCCCCGGGCAGGCATTGCCATGGAAACCGCAGTGCGCGCCTTCCTCTGGTCAACCTCGCCCAATCCTGTCCTGTTTGTCAATAATAAGGGACAGGGCCTGAAAAAAAGGGACACAAATTTTAGGGCCAAAATAAGGGACGTCCCTTAGAATAAGGGACATATGGCAACCCTACGCCACAATTACTTATATCCTGTTATTCATATGTAAGCGTTTGAAAAAGAAACCTTCTATTAAAATGCGACATTCTTTGGGAAATAATTCTTTTAATTGATTCTAACCACAACCTCAAGACATTTTGCCTTCAATTTTTATTTTCTTATAATCTTCACCCTCTCCTCTGCCCTTCCTAGAAAAGGTCAGTGTTCCCTCTTTCATTTTTGTCCTTTGCACCTTAGGTAGGAAAGGTAGGAAAGTGCTCAAAATCTGCAAACCAACATACCCACACACACACCCCCTCGGGGGGGAGGGGACGGGACGGGACTGGTAATCAAATAACATTTCAAGTATTTAGAATACAGTAGAGTTTACTTTCTGTCTTGCAGAGTTAAAAAAACACCTTTTAAAGGAACTGCATTGTTCTTAGAAGAAGCCATGAAGGTTGAGCATCCTTTGTCCAGAATGCCAAAAGCCAAAATACTCCAAAATCTGAAATTGTCTGCATGGCTGGCTGAGTTATTGACACCTTTGCTCTCTAATGGTTCAGTGCATGCAAACTATGTTCATACCCAAAATTATGTTAAGCTATTGCATACAATTTGGGATAAGGGACTCTCAACCTGTATTCCACCAAGGAGTGCCTGCTTCAAGGCTCTCACAGTGCATCCTACAAGTCTTTTAAACAAGTTCGATCCATCTATCTATGTATATAAAAATGGACATGTCATGCTTAGGGGCTTATAGACAGCAAAACCACAAAATGCAGAAACACCAAATTAACCCACAAAACCCCCCACGGAACAAGGTGTGTTTAGCACCCAGAAAATTTAAAAAAAAACCAAAATGGCAAAAAAATCACAAAAAACCAAATGGGACTACAATTCCCATGATCCCCCACACTACCGCAGCACTGCGAATGTGCGGAAATACTTCCTGCGTGCGCAAACCCCTTCTCCCTCCTCCCCTCCCCCCACCAGCACAGAAAAAAGAGGAAGAAGGCCCGCCTTCTTCCCCAATGCCTGCAGCTCGATTGCTGCCTCAGGCCGGCCTCCCTGTCTCCTGCGGCGGACCCAACACCAGGCCAGCGGGGGAAATGCATCTCTCTGCGGGGTGGCACTGCCGCTGGCAGCGAAACACACAAAAGGAGAAGGGAGGCCCGCCGTCTTCGCCAAAGCCGGGGCCTCGATTGCTGCCACGGAGGCCTCCGGAGCCCGGGCCGCGACACCAACCGAGGCCCCGGCTTTGCAGAAGACAGCGGGCCTCCCTCCTCCTTTTAGGTCTTCAGCAGCCAGCGGCGGTGCCACCCCACAGAGAGACACATTACCCTGCTGGGCAGCTTTTGGTCCACCGCAGGAGAAAGGGAGGCTGGCCCGAGGCAACAATCGAGCTCGGGACCTCAGGGAAGATGCCGGGCCTTCCAACGGCTCCTGGCCTCCTCCTTTACTCCACCCCCCCTAAGGAAGGAAGGAAGGAAGGAAGGAAGGAAGGAAGGAAGGAAGGAAGGAAGGAAGGAGGAACCCAAGGAAGGAAGAAGACAACGTAGAAAAGAAAGAAAAATGACGGGCAGGAAAGAGGTGAAACACGAAGGAAACACGAAGGAAGGAGAGAAGAAAAGTAGGATGAACAAAGGGAAGGAATGAAAGAGGGAAGGGGGCAAGGAAGGAAAGAGAGAAGGAAGGACGGAAAGAAAGAAGGAAAGAGGTCACACAGGAGGGAAGAAGATAAAACAGACAGGTAAGAAAAGGCAATACAGGAGGGAGAAGCCGGTGAAGGAAGCAGCAAAAGGAAGGAAAGAAAGGTAGGAAGGGAATGGAGGGAGGGAAACAAGGGGAGCGACTGATACAGAAAGGGGAAGGATGGCAGGAAGGACGAAAGGGAGGGAGGAAAGGAAGGAGGAAAGAGAGAAGGCAAAAGCTGAAGGATGAGGGGGAGAGGGAAGAAAGGAAGTACAAAAGGTAGGAAGGTATGATACTGTTGGTCTTCGCCACATGCACACACTTGTATACATACACACACATATACATAAAGACATACACACATATATACATGCACAGAAATATACACATGCACACATACATAAACACATCTGTACATACTGTACACACATCTACACATATACACGGATATACTGTACATATACAAACACACACCTATACATAACTACACACATACACAATATACATATACACATATACACACAAACATAAGCACACATATGTACACATAGACTCACACACACATACAGTATATATACACACACACATACATACATATATACACATACAAAACACATATATACAGACTGGGCCACAGGAAAAAAGAAAAGATGGAAGAGGGGAAAACAGGAAATAAAAAGTGAAAGAAGGAAAGAAACAAGGAGGGAAGAAAGGAGACTAAGAATTAGAGAGAGGGGGAAGGAAGGAAGGAAAGAGAGAAGGAAGGATGACACCAAAGAGTGAAAGAAAGAATAACAAAAAGAGTCAGAGAGGGAAGAAAGGAGAGAAAGGGGAAGAAAAAAAGGGGGAAGGAATAGGTAGGTACCTCTCTTTCAAAGTACTCCAGATATCTACCTCTACTTTGAAAATTCTTGCTTAATGTTATCAACCAGAGGCAAAATGGCCATTTGACAGGAGTCCTTTGATTGTGCTTCCCCACCATGTGGGTATAAGGGGTTAGCTACAGACTATAGCACAGCAACACGTGCACGGGTACAGCTAGTAGTTACTAAAATAAAACCTGAACCAAAATGCAATTGCTGTCCTCCTTACTTTTTTCTTAATTTCCTTCCTTAATCATATAACAAACACTCTCTAGATTTGTTTTACCTCCTGATTAAACTCTGGGTGAACCCTTGCTGTTGTGATAGCTCTTTATAGAGCACAGCCGAGACCTCCCCTATCCTTGTGTGCCCCTGCCCCGTGACCCTTCTCTAAGAATGTCTTTTGTTTGGTGCAGCCAAAGACCCACAAGGGATAATATACAAAGCTTTGGATCTGTCTAGCGGCCACTTGAGGCACACACTATTTAATGCTTATAGTAGAAGTGGGGAATATACCTGCAAGGATAGTCAAATCATCTTCTTATTCTCTCCACAGGCCAGGTTTTTCCTCTTTGCTTTCTGTGTGCCATGCCCCCAATTCGTGTGCCATGCCATGCCCCATGCTGCCATTCGTCAGTACACCTCTTTTGCAGATGTGGGAAACTTAGCACACTCCCATTTGGAGAGGATGTGAACAGCCAAAACATTGAGTAACCCCATCACCAGAAGCACTCTTCAAGGCCACATAGCTCATTCTCCTTAGTGGGGCAAGATGTACCACATATATTTGTGTATAAGTTGACCTCATGCATAAGTTAAGGGTCGGTTTGGAGGCCAAAATAATGGATTTTGATATGACCCGTGAATAAGTCGGGGGATATTCTGTGGAGAGAAAAGGTACTAATGCCACCCACTGCCACTTCCCCATCCAGGCATTCAAAAATGACAAAAGCAGTGCAATGGCGGGAATAGTAGAAGGGGTTGATGCTTCTTTTACGTTATTCCAAAGAGTCTAAATTCTTGCCCAAAGAAGAAAATAGCTTTTTTTTAAAAAAGTGTTAATGTACAGTGCTTACATTGACCCATTGATCAGTCAAGCCAAGTGATTTCAGTTGATTTCTTGACTAAAATGTCTAGACTTATGGATGAGTATATAGGGTAGGTACTATAGCACTGAGCCATGCATTCTCATAGATGATAGCATCTTCCTAGCATCTTGTTTCAGTGCTTCCTTCCCCAACAACTTTGCCAACCGGGGAAGGCATAAGGCAACCAAGATGTCGTTTGACTGCAATGCCCAGTGTTTCTCATCGTCAGCTACATTGGCTAGGGCTGTTGAAAGTTGCAGTCCAACAGCATCTGGAAGGCAGATGATTCCCATCCCTTCATCACCTTAACCCTTGGTAGCATCCAACAGTACATTAAGCATAAACAAGACATTAAAATAAGTATTAGAAACACTCTCATTAAAATGTTGCCAATAAAGCATATAAAAGCAAATGCATAAAATCTCATGTCACACTGAAGACAAAGTCAGAACAGTCATAAAATTACAGACTTAAACAGAGAATATCTTTGTACTTAAAATTGAGGTTTGTCTTTGGAAACCTTCCCAGATGTTTGGGAATCATTACCAATAAAGGATTGATTTGAACCCAGATAAACTCGCTAAGGAGAAGGAAGGGACGAAAAGTGCCTCCACTGTGCAACTCAGTGAATGGGGACAGATGGTGCTTCCTAAATGACACTCTCCTGTGCAGGTTTTTAGAAGTAAACACATTTACTTTGGTAAATGTAATGCTCTCATAATTACTACTACTCTAATGTAGAAGAGATTATTAATGTTACTAACAAAAAATAATATTACTACATTTACTAATAAATAATTACTTAGCTCCCCAGTAATAAGCCCCAGTAGCACCTGTTCCCATTTAGGTATTTGGAAGAATTTGTGCAAGTCTGCACTCCTCTCCACACTAATTTAGAGTAAACTCCATTAAACTAATTAGAGCACAGTCCAGAATAAATATTTTCAGAATTGCTCTGTAAATGCATTTATCCTTTCATCCCTATAAATGAAATAAGCATCATTTTCATTGTTGTTTCTCAAATGGACTAGATCAGGGCTGTCCAACTGCCGGCCCTGCAGGTGTTTTGGACTTCAAATCCCAGAAATCCTAACAGCTGGTAAACTGGCTAGGATTTCTGGGAGTTGACGTCCAAAACACCTGCAGGGCCGGCAGTTGGACAGCCCTGGACTAGATGGCCTATGTGATCTCTTCCAACTAAATTCTATAATGGATTGTGTTCCTAATCAACATTTATTTCTTTATTTATCACATTTCTATACCGCCCCTCTCAGCCCGAAGGCGACTCGGGGCGGTTTACATAAGGCAATCTCTGCCCTCCAATCAAAACACGAGTAAAACAAACCAAACAATAACCAAATAACACAACAATTAGCAATTAAAACATACAATTGCAGTATCAGCGTCTGTACTTTCCGTCACATCGTTGTCATTCCATATATCTAATTAAACCGTTATATTTCATCATCAAATGCCTTCTCAAACAGCTAGGTCTTGACTTTCTTGTAAAATGTCAGGAGGGAGGGGGCCGATCTGATGTCACTAGGGAGGGCGTTCCAAAGCCAAGGAGCCACCACTGAAAAGGCCCTGTCTCTCGTCCCCGCCAATTGCACCTGCAAAGCAGGCGGGACCCAGAGCAGAGCCTCTCCGGATGATCTTAAACATCTTGGTAGAATACCACCAGTGGCATCCAAATAAGTTCACTATCCACTGATTGACTTTCCAAGAAACATATGCTTGGTCTGTAAAAAAAAAGTCATCTGAAGTTCCCTTGCCCCTATTTTAGGTTGTATTTTGTGGTGAACATGGGACATTTGACCAAAAGATCTTTAAGTGGTATGCTGCTTGTCACATTACCTTTTTGATTTGCCATAATGTAGTTATCTTCGTCCCATGATTGTAACAGCTGGCTGAACTAAACCAATGTATGAACACTACTCCATGTTGCAAACACAATTGTATTTAAGGTAAACATATAATATAATGTTATTAAATTTAAATGTATAAATATAGCCCCCAATAAAGGATGGTTTTATTAGTGTGGGAAAATCACATTCTTTCATCTGAAGCACTTGCTAAATATTCAATACAAACTACAGTTCTGGGTCTTCTAATGAGTTACATACCATATTTCATCCAATCTTAAGTGCACCCCCTTTTTTAAAGCTTCAATATTAGAAGAAATATTTTTTTAAAAAAAATATTAATTCTTTATCAGAATTACCTATGCCTCCCCAGCAATCTTACCTCCAAGAGAGGAGGAAACAGCTCTGCCAAACCCCCCTCCCCCATCATTTTGTCCTCTGCCAGTCTGACTGAGCTAAGTACCAGTTCCTGCTTCTGCTGCCTTCTCAATGGGCCCATAGACTTACGACCTCATCAGATGGGCTAAAATACAGTGCCGTATGCCAGTTCCTTTTCAGTTTTGCCACAAAGCCCACCGGCTCCCATCCCATGATGTGCATCTAACATCTACTTCCAGTGGGGCTTCATGTGAAAACTGAAGTGAAACTAACTTACTCTACCACGGCAACACAGGAGTTTCCCTTGTGGGTTGAGGCAAGGAGAAAGCCAGTCAATGCAAGGCGTGGGGTGACGGGTCAACCCCCCCCCCCTGCTGCTGAGCACTGCCGGATTCGTCTTGATCTCTGGCAATTCCAGAGGCAGATGTGATGAGGTCCCTACTTTAAAAGACACAGGCAAACAAGTTGACTTCCGGGCTGGTTTAGGACAAAATAGTCAGCTGTTCCTCCTCTGTCCAAAATAAGTGCACTTGTTTCCTGTTTTAGGGGCTTCAAAACCCCACAAATCTAAGGCATCATCGATTGTAAGGCGCACTCTATTTTTGAAACGCCTAAAATGGGAAAAATGTGTCTTACATATCATGAAATACAATATTATAATCAAAGTTTTAAAGGTGTTGAGACTGTTTTTTCCAAATGATTACCTATTAGCTTAACATAATTTTTATTGTAATTGTGTTTATTTTACTGGTAGCAAATCATTTTCCATTATCGCTTACGCACAGGGTGTGAATAATTTTTTTTTTAAAGATCTCTCCAGTCTGGTTGATTATGGATGCAGCTACACTGCAGAACGAATGCAGTCTAACTGTCATGGTTTAATCACTTTCAAAGTGTTAGTTCTTACTTTCAAGGCCTTATATATTCTGGGGCCAGTGTACCTACGGGATCGCCTGATCGCCGAGATCACTCCGTTCTGAAGACCAGAACCTTCTTGCCATTCCTAGTGTGAAGTCTTTCCATCTGACTTCGACGCGGCGCAGGGCCTTCTCTATCATTGCCCCAGCCCTCTGGAATTCGCTACCATCTGAAATGCGGGCCCTACGAAATTTGACTTCTTTCCGTCGAGCCTGCAAGACACATTTGTTTAGATAAGCGTTTGGAACCCTGTAACTTAAACATATTTTATCTACTGTTTTATGTATATCTTATTCTATGTTTTTACCCATTGTCTGTTACTGAGTTGTGTTGTAAACTGTTCCGAGCCTTTGGGAGTGGCGGTCTACAAATCCAAATAAATAAATAAATGTAGTTTTACAAAGTATTCATAAATTCTATACTACGGATGCGCTCTTAAGTAAAATTATTGAACCCAGGTTTGTAAAAAAAAGGTCTATTTTCCCTGTGCAGTCCTGCCTTTCCTCTTCATACAGTAAAAGATGCTTGCTGGCTTAAAAATTGATTATTATAAATGGAGATGAAGGTCTCTATATTATTAGTTTTATGTGTATTTATGTATTTAATGTAATATTTTGTATTAAATATAAGTGACAAGGGCTTTTGCTAGGTAGGGCTGGACTCAATCATACCGATTACCCATCTTTTCAGCTGTTTTTCTGACACATCCAGTTCCATGCTGTTGTGCTCACACTTACTGGCAAGATTCATTGAAGGTTAATTAAATCTATCTCCAAAACAACGAGGGGCCAATGAGCCGTATCCTCTTTGCAATAGTAAATTAAATGATGCAATTGTTTCTATCTCTATCAGGAAGGGAGGGTGGCCTTGAGTGGATTGTTCTTCAGCCGCCAGCAGTAGAGCCCGAGAGGCACTCAATTGCATGTCGTTGTAAACCTGCTTTTAATTTGTGGCTACAGGAAAAGATGACACTGTTATCAGCAGGCATGTGAGTTTCACTCAGCATCATGATGTGAAAGATGGCACCATTTAGGAAATGGAAAGGAGGGCTCCTCTCCCCCCACCTTCCCAATCGGGAAATAACTTGACTCTTCTCCCTTGCTCCAGATTAATACAAACCTGGTTACAGAGCAGAACGGAATGCAATGATATTCTTGATCAACTTTTTGGCACCACTTGCGGGCCATAATTAAGAGAGTACACAAATTAAACGCAATTACTGCCTGCTTTCTAATAGGGCTTGAGCGTCATTAAACTAATTAATAATGCAGCTGATGCGTTCTGTGCTGCCACAATTGTTCCAAGTGTATGTTTTATGCCTTGCATGGCAGCAACCAGCAGCTGGGGGACTCAGCTGGCACCGGGTGACAGAGAGTGAGAACAGTACCAGTAGCTCTCGTCTCGGCACAGCCCCACGGGGTAGAGATGGCTGCTGCCACACCTGCCATTCATCACCTAGATGACAGTGATTGTGATCGATGGCTTTTTGGAAGCCATCTCCCCTGTGTTACAGCTGTTGGGCTTGTTTTATTATTATTATTGCTTGCCATTTACTGTCAAAGATCTATTCCACACCGGGCATATTTGCAAGCAGATGCAAAGTTGTGGGTGGATACATTTCTGAATTCAACAAGAATGGTATCTGAGCACAGGGTGAAAAATCATTATATAATGTTCAGTCTTTTTAAAATCTTACAACATTCCTGAATCATATTACAAAATGAGGTATGTTTTTAGGATCAAGACGTAAGAATACTAATTTTTTACTGCCAGTGCATTGCTGTGAGATTGGCTCTGCTAAAACGAGCAGAGATGTCTTCCATGTAAAAGTATGTGTATTATTTCTGGAGCTTTGACTGATTTGGATGAAGTTTGCAGAAATAGACATGTGGTTTTCATTGTGAACAAATGACAGACCTATATAATTGTGTGATTGTAAAGACAAGAGATGGCAGGCTTTGCTTGAAAGAAAGCAGTGATAACAGATCTGTGAAAATGTTTTGCACATTTAAACATATGCTAATATATCATAACAAACCTTGGAGCTGCTTCATGTGTTATTTTTACAACATGGTGACTGCTGTCTTGTGTTTGGAACCACAGTATGACGTCTGAACCTAGCAACAAGTAGCTATTACCACATTCATTCCTGAAATAATATCTTATCACCTTGGATGTACCTATCCAGGCTTGTCAGAAGTGAGTGCTTCATTGAACTGTAGGAGCTGTGGGAGAGGTCAGTTGAGTCCTACATTTAGGAAGGGAATTGCTTCAGAATGAACTACCTGCCTTTTCGGGTTATATGGCTAGGTTCTAGAAGCATTCTCTCCTGCCATTTCGCCTGCATCTATGGCAAGCATGTGACTTCCTTCTGAGAAGACATGATTAGAATGGCAGATTTAGATCCTTGTTATAAGACCCCGAACACCACTTTTCTTGGGGCTATTAAATCTGAGAGATCTGAATCAGATGAATTTTTGAAGACTTCGTACTGGACGGAAGAAGTGAAGACTTAGTGTTGCACTGCATGGGGACTCAAATAATGTGAAACTATAATAATACACTTTATTTATATTCCGCTCTTCTCACCCCGAAGGGGACTCAGAGCAGATTACATTACACATACGGCAGACAGTCCTTGCCGACTGACATACAATTACAATACATTGTTCAGACAAACATGTGCAGACAAACATGTGCAATTAGAAGGATTTTTTTCTCTTCTGGCTGCGTTGCGGATGCGGTTGCTCCATTATGTCACAAGGGGGTGCTGTTTCTTCATCCTCAGACGAGAGCCTCTGGTTCCGCATTCCACCTCCAGCAGCCGATCTTCCTTATTTTTATTCAGGTGTTGTAAAGTCCTTATAAAAATCCTTCCCCGTTGAGCGGTCCCTAGTTCATCTACTCACAGCTGGCTTGTTTTCGATCTGTTAGGTGGACAGTGGACAGGGCTCACAGCTGGGTGTCCAGACCAGACCAGGAATCGAACATGCAACCTTCTGATTGCAAACACAGCTGTTGTTACCACTGTGCTATCTATCCGGCTTTTGTCAGTATAGTAAGAATTTGTATTTCATTATGGCCCTATCTAAAACGCCCAGCTGGTCCTCTGATTAGGCAGAGTGAGATACCCGCCTCAGAATGCAAGAAACATCATATCAACATCAAGAGGGTTGCTGCTGTTACTCTAGACATCTGGGCTCACCGGTTTTCATTGTGGTTGTCATTGTCCTCCAGAGCAGATCATTTGAAAACTGAACCAAATATAAATAGATGGTTTGTGCTCTTCAGAGTTGGCCAGGTCTCCCAACATGTTGCTCCTCTAGCTGTCACTGCCAGCATGTGGAAATATTGGCCAGAATGCTGTGTTGGTCTGAGTGTGCGCACGCAAGCAGTGGTATGCACATAATCTGTTCTGTTGTTGTACTCTTTTCATTCTGTTTTCAGGTCCCCCCCCCCCCCCAGTTCTGTTTTTAGAAAGATTCTTCCCGAACCAGAAGCAAAACTCTGGGTTTCAAATTATGAATCTAATTATGATTCTCCCAGAATCTTTCTGAACACAGAATGGGGGCACCCAAAATTCAAACTGAAAACAGAACGGATTCGCACACTCCTAGTAAGGACCATAATTACACCGCTATAGTGAATTCCAATTTCACACTCATCCCCATGTACCAGGCAGTAACCATTGCAATCAACTGTGATATTTTATTATTCATTTATTTATTTATTTTGGGATTTATTAATCACCCATCCCAGATATGTGCACTTCTTGCTCAGGAAGCAGCTGGTTGCCATTTCCACTTCCTATCATAAGCAATCCTCATTGTAACAGCTAGAAACAGTGTCCCAATCATAATTTCCTCCTGAACTGGAGCTTGTTTGCACAAGTATATGTGTGAGAATGACAACCAGTTGCTTTCTGATTGTCTGGAGAACAGAGCTCCATCAATTGCAGCAACAGTTTCTTAGTAAGTGGGGTTGGCAGGCTTCCACAAAAACAAAATATCCCCTACACTAAGATCCATCATAAAAGTCACCAGTGTGTGACTGCAGGTTAGACTATCATGCAGAATTCTGGACTATATGTTGGGCATCCCAGGACTGCACACGTTTCTTGTGTCATCAAGTTCCCAGACCTCAATTTGTTGATTCAATTTGTTGACTAAAGACAGGGCCAGGCTGAGGGATTCCTCCCCCCCCCAAAAGACATACCTGTGCATCCCCCCCCCCAAGGGCTTTGTCTTTACTCTTCCTCCTTGTGACTGTCTCCTCCTTCTTTGATGATGTAGCAATGGAATTCTGTGAGGGAACTTCTTTTTTAAAGGTATTTTTATTGCCCTGGGGTTGACCATGTGGTCTCCACTATTTTGTCTCTTCTGCCTTTTCTTACTTCCAGTAAGGACACATTTTGCCTCTCTCTAGGCAAAATGTAGCTGCATGGATCTTTTTACCTTTTACCTCTTTAGCAGATGAGATTTAGAAAGCTAGTTTGCCCCAAGACCTTTTTTAAAATCAAGAATGTATTTCTTTTACTTCAATAAATATTTTTGAACCTATATTCTGACTCTGCAATCCTAAGATATAGAAGGCTATCCCAGTTCACCACATGTAAGTTTCTGCTGGTTATGAAGTTTATTTGTGATACTCTGCTGTATTTATGGTGGGATTACCCTATCTGAGGGTTATTTTGAGTCTTAACAGCTCAGATTCTCTAACACAGGGGTGCTCATTAGGTAGATTGCGATCTACTGGTAAATCGCGTAGGGCATCCTGGTAGATCGCAGGCAGGGTGGGAGGAAGGCTCAGTCCCGCCCCGCAGGCTCCCGACGCCGCCCAAGTGCTGCCGGCCCTGGGTTATCTGAGGTGCTTTCCACACAGTTGAATAAAATCCCATGTTATCTGCTTTGAATCAGATTATATGGCAGTGTGGACTCAGAAAACCCAGTTCAAAGCAGATATTGTGTTATATGTTTCACATTTTTGTAGTGGGTAGGTAGATCATTTTGACTTGGTTGTTTTATAAGTACCTGGCATGCTGAAAAAGTGTGAGCACCCCTGATCTAACACTATGTGTTACTCTGGAGGAAAGTGAGAGAAATGGGCAATGCCATTAATTATTAGGGTTGGTTTTTGTTAGTGAGACTGTTTCCTTGTTCAAAACATAATTTGTGTTTTTGTTTTGTTTTTTGAATTTAAAAAAGTAAGCTAACTTATTAATATTTTACTAATAAGTAATAAATAACAGATTACTTTGTTTTTTTTAAAAAGCAGCTCTTGCTGATTAATAGCAGTGGACTACTAAAAAGAGTGCTAATTTTATTAAGGCCCTGTACTGTCCTATGTGTTGCTTGCATTGTGAAACAATTTCTTCTATTGCTTTCAAATGATTTATATTTAAGTCATTTAAGTATTAAATATTTAAAATTATTTCATTTTTGTTTTTCCATAACAGTTTTAGCTAATTTCTACTTAGTTGTGTCCTGAATTAGTTCTCCTCTCCTATAAATTTTATATAATTCTTTTTTTAATTGCCTGTTTCCACTATTGCATACCTATCCATCAGCAAGTTATTGAACTGTCCTTTCCAGTAAAGAAAAATTATGGATTTTGTCCTCCTTCACCAGTAAAACAGCTTTTTGGAAGGAAACTGTAGCGACAAAAGAGCGTGCTGGCACATAACATCATAATTCAGGCCTTCAGATAAAATTATCTTTCAGTCTTAGCTCTTTAATGTTATTTTATAGTTTAAAAATTAAATTTCTGTCTCAATGCACAAGCTCTATGTTTAATTGTTAATGATACTAGTCTCTTAGCAAACAGATCTTATCTTAGGACAGCTGTTTCTCACTAATCCAGAAATTACACTACAAACATTATAAAAGTTTTCTCCCTTCTGAATGAGTTTACAAGCTTTTTTGTGTGTTTTTTTTTACATTTTGGTGTCTTTGGGAGGATTTTTTTTCATGCATGTAGGTTTATTTTGCACATACATCCAATACATTGTGCAGAATGTCTTAATTTTATACAAAATGTAATGTTTTGATGCAAAATTTCACCTGAAAGTCCCCATTTTTTTAAAAAAAATCAAAATTTCACAAAAACTCTAACAAGATGGATGTCAAGAAAATATCTAGACACCCTTTCGCAGTGAAGATAAGGAGATAATGTAATTTGTTAAACATCTCTAGTGGTTCAGATAGCTCATCCATCCCTTGTAAATGTGCGTTGGAAAAAAGCACAAGCAACAAATGGGCAAAGCAGGATTAATTATTCAATTATTTATCATTAATATTGCAATGTGTATTTTGCACTTTCTGGGACCATGATGCTTTCTTTTGATAGATATTATTACATCAAAATTGTTCAGTTCTCTTTTGAACGCACTATACATACTTCCTACTATATGCAATGACAGTGGTGACTCCATTCATAGTCTACATAGAGAAGTCTCTGTTTTGCTTTTTGTGTTATTAGACAAACCTCAGTGACAGTGTTGTTTCTTCCTATTCACTTGATGGACAGCAAACCGTTTAGAATAGTTAATAACCTTATCTCGAAAAGTGCACCGTTTTCATCTGAAACAGTGATAAGGGAAGCAGATTCATAAAGACCAACAAAGAAGTCATTAAAACTTAAATGGGCTCAGTGTTGAGCAAAAGAAAGCACTTGGTGTTGTCATCTGACATAATGGAAAAAAATCCCAAGCAGTCTGCAATGTTTTAAGATGAATTGTTATACAGGAAATTAGATTAAGGTGTACTCTACTTCTGAAAATTTAAAACTGGCAATTGCGTGGATCTATTTGCCAATGAAATAATATGGGTTCCTTGTGAAGCAGAGAACAGAAGTGAGTAATTGCAGACTTTACGGTAGCAAAGTTGATTTTGGGGGGGTGTTGCACAAAGTATACTGTCACTAAAACATCCAGTAGTATAGGGTGACTATTGTTATCTATCCAAAATGCATGAAATCTGAATGCTTTGAATATTGGGTTGGGTTTTTCTAAAATTAACTATAGTTGCAAATACATACATAATGAAATATTCTGGCGATGGGAGCCAAGTCTAAACACAAATTTCATTTATGTTTTATATATTCTTTATACATATACCCTAAAGATCATTTACACAATATTTTAACAGACAAAGTTTGTGTTCTTGGAGCCATCAAAAACCAAAAGTGTTATTACCTTAGGCACCATGTGGACAATTTTATTTTGGAGTGTTTTGGAATTCCAGAAACAGGACGCTCAATTTGTATTTTTCATGTTAGCAGAATCCTCCACAGGCAGGCAGAGCCTCACAATTATCTGATACAGGATCCTCCTATTAGCTGTACGCATGAGGTATTCAATTATTATCTAAAATAGTTTTTTTTGAAGTAACAGAATTATTCTTTCACACACAAATACACATTTTTTTAGAATATGATCATATGGGAATATGATTAGGAATCAACTTCCTGTATAAGCCTGTAGCCAGGGTGGGGTTACGTGTTCAATCCGCCACCACCACCACCACCACCAAAATATTTCAGGTTTAAAAAACTGGCTTACTTGTGAATTTTAACTGGTTAACCAAATCCCCATGCTAAGTCTATGAGAAGGAAAAATTAGCATGCCTCCAGAACTGCAAACACTGTCTTAACCAAATGTTGATAATTTATTCACACTGTCATTAACAACCTTTCTGCCAATGTACACTGCAATAGCTGCAATAGACAACATAGTGGAAGTGACCAAGTTTTGACCTTGCAGGTGTTTAATCAACATTTTTGTTGTGAACACAGCATAATCCACCGAAATTGACATCAAAATCGGACTCCCCGGGTTAAACTGCATAAGGAAAAACTTAAGTTTAAATACAGTTTACGATGTTTCCAGTTCTATAGCAACTACAACATTTGTGCTTGCTTTAAAAGTGTATACTTTAATTTTTACTAAACTATCAAGTGTTTTTGAATAACTAGGTACCAGATTAAAGGTATTTTATGTAGTTTCTAAAAAATGTAATAATATGTGTGGGTCATACATAGATCTTGACTTAATTTAAAATTAAAATATAAGTATGGGAGATCTTTCAGAATGCTATACCTCTGATTCTAATTAACATTTTTCATGAAATTTGAACACAATTACAGATTGTATTATGTAATTCCAATTGTTTTTACCCCATGTAATTATCTTCAATAGTTTTGGAAATATTATTTTAAAATATCTGAAAGTAGTCACATCACTGGTCTCCTCCTCTTCCCCCTTTCAAACCTCTCTCTTATGTCCTCCTTCTTGCTTCTCCCACTAGGGTACAAAAGGAAAGCAGCTGTGGGTCATTCCAAGCACAGCTGTCGTACTGTGCAATTATCTGATAGTTTGAGTTACTCTTCTGAGACTTAAAGCCCTGTTAGTTGCTGTTAGTGTTTCCTTTCATCCACTTGACTCCAGAAGATGCCTAAAAGTCTATCAAAGCAACTGAACGTTTTTGAGTTCATGGCAAAAAAGAAAAAGCCTAATTTTGAAAATAAGAAGCCAGCAGGTTGAGAACCATTGTGGCAACTGGTACTGATGAAGACCACCACAACATGCTTACCTGGATTGCAGGTGAAAACTGAGGAAACTACAGTGTCTACCACTGATCATCTAATCCAGGGGTGCTCATTAGGTAGCTCGGGAGCTACTAGTAGATCTTTGGCCCTCTTGCAGATGATCTTCGGGCCTCACCAGCCGGATGGGGCGCTCCTGCCATGCGCGCACACAACCTGCGTGCATGCGCGCTCCTGCTGCTGGCTTCCGCTCTCGCGCTGCTTCTTTCGCCTGCGGGGCATTGCAGGAAGAAGGAAGCACGAGGCGGGGCCTCTGGAGGGAGCGCCCTGCCTCTCTCTCGTCCAGAAGCAGCTGTGCAGCCTCCGAGACAGGCAGGGCGGAACACTTCCTCTGGATGCCCCGCCTCATGCTTTCTCCTTCCTGCAATGCTCCGCAGGCGGAAGAAGCGCTGCGCGAGCAGAAAACAGCAGCAGGAGCACGCGCGGTGGCAAGAGCGTGTGACGATGGGAGCGCGCGGGAGCGCACGGCGGCAGGAGCAGGTAGATCTTTTGGACTTGGTTGCTTTAAGAGTAGCTCGCATACTGAAAAAGTGTGAGCACCCCTGATCTAATCCAATCCTTGCCAAAGAAACCATGGAACAGGAGCAAAGACGAGAAGTTGTGTTACTGTTAGACCTTGGACTTTATATGAACAAGAATGTTTCTGATGACCAAGTGAATGCTCAGTTACTGCAGAGTTCACAGACTCTATTGCCAGGATATGTATTCTCCATGATTCGCTAAAAAAAATAAATTGTTTCAACCTGTCCACCCGCCATTTTTTAAATGGCTACGAGCCTGTACCAATATAGAATTATATAGTTGGAAGAGACCACATGGGCCACCTAGTCCAAAACCCCTGCCATGCAGGAAAGGCACAATCAAAGTAATAATATAAATGCCACTTCTTTGTCTGCAATATAGTGAAGAGCGTTTCATCTTTACTTGTGGAGAAAAGAAAAAAAGACTGACTGATTGACTTCTGGCATATCACCTACCCCAGTTATTGTTGAGATAGTTCTCAAAATGTCCAAATCATTATTTTTGTGTTTCTTGAACCAAATACTTTATTAGTTTCTACTATATTTCTGAGCTCAGAGCAAGATGATGATTCGAACCTAGGATATCTTTATTCCTCCTTCCATAAACTTACCTGTAATTTGGGACTTCTGTCACATATTTATGCCACCACCTTGAGAGTCTAGCTTCAGAGGTACACAAAATTGGATCTTTTTAATAGCATTTTCCTAATTGTAGAGATCCTCTTTGAAGTCCCTTGTCATTTACTTGTAATATATTTAAGAAATTCATGTACATTTGCCATAGCATGTATCTTGACTTACTTACTTCAAAGGAAAGATGACCTGGACATTTTTTGGGAAAGTATATATAACTCTGTAGAACTATAGCTTACTTTTTTAGTCTCTATATTTATGAAAAATAAACTATGGTAGGTATAATAAAAATAGCTCATGTAACTACTATGTTGTTTTATGTAGAAGGCTTCCATGTGAAAATCCTTTGAGGAAAAGTCTCAGGAATTCATTAGCATAATATACTGGAGCTGTTAATGAGTTAAAGAGTGAATCTTGCAAGCAGAGATTATACAATCTTTATCACATGTTGTTTATCAGTGCAGCACTTAACAATTTAGAACAGCATTATTCCAGGAAAAAGAAGATTTGTTTCAGATACTGACATAAACATCTCCTCATAATAGTGGCTTTTCATTTACTGCATTGCAATGTACCGTAAGCTTTAAAGCACAACAGATTCTTTGTATGCTTCAATACTGCTTGTACAGAGTGATGTCAGTCAATTTTGACCTATAGAGTCTGGTGTTGTTCCCAACAATTAGTAATAGATTTTTCTTGTTCTCCCACACAATCTGGGGGAAGGGATACCAATACAGTTCTTGAAATAGATCATCTTCTTTTGTGATGTTTTCTTTTAGGAAATACAAGGTAGTGATACTCCTCGAAATTCCAGCAGAATCCATTCACATCCTCCTTTCCTTTTCTCCTGGCTCGTCTTGTATAATTTTTATTAGTTCCACTAGTTTCTTGAGACAATCAGCAGATCAATTTAGAGTTGTACTGACAGAGCAGTGGGAATTATGCAGCCTTGTTGTTTTAAAGTATGAATTGACTGGTTTTCATATATATTCATTATATACTGCTTTAATAAGTACTATATTTTTAATTAGTTTTAGGTGTTTTTAACTGATGTAATGGGCATAGTCTATTGATATATTTCAATCTGCTCTTGATTTCCACCTCAATGCATAGAGAGAGTAAATAACAAAAGTGTTGTTGTTGTTGTTCCAACTGTTAGCGTTAGCTGGCATATCAAATGGTGAGCAATACTGAGAATTATAATCCATCTGCTGGGGATGGAAAGAATATTTTAAAATAGTTGAAAAAAATGCCAAAAGCATGTTTTTTGAGTGTTGAAAAACCCAATCACAAGAATCTCAGACTGTTGAGAATATTACAGTGTGAGACAGAGAGATTTCCATGGGATTGTTTCCCACTTAAAACAACATTTTCTTCACATGAAACTTTTTTGTACAGAAAAAAATACAGGCAGAAATATGATTTACTGTACAGAAAAAGTTGCAATTGGGGACTTACCGTACTCCATGCAAAATTCACTTATGGTTGATTTTTGCAGAAGGCAACATTTTCCAGTAAGGAAACAGAATATTATGCAAATAAAAAGATGTTTCTGTGCAGCAATATTAATTGCTGCACAGAAAAGGCTGCTTCTGACACAAAATAACTGTCTGCAAATTTTGTTCAGTAAAAATCTGAAATTGAGAATAGGCTTCAAAAATTGTGATTTTTGCAGTCTTTCTTGCCGCAGGAAGAACATTGTAGCAATTACTTTTTTAATTGTTGCTTTCTTCAAAAGGATAATTAATGAAGCCTGTGTGGCAATGCTCCAGACGCATTCTCTCCTGATGTTTCGCCAACAGCTATGGCAAGCATCCTCAGTGGTTGTGAGGTATATTGTAAACTAGGCAAGGGAGGTTTATATATCTGTGAAAGGTACAGACATACATTCATGCCAATGTCTCACGAACCGCATGCTTCCTACCACTACACTAACAGAATGCTACTAGAATTGTCTATACAATAGCCATCAACCCCAATGCACGTTTGAAGGCACCTGGGGGATTCCACATCAGAGGAGGACTTGCTTCCCATAAACTTCATTGTATTCTGGCCCTAATCTTTCTCTTCCCCCGCCTCCTGTAAATCAGTTTGCAGGGTCTTATTCCTATACATACACTACATACAGTGGTTTGTGCATAATTTAGGGTATTAGAGTTTTAAACCTATACTTGCTAAATAAAATAATCCTGAGATATTTGAGCAGCAAGTATTTTCAGGACACTTTAGTGTAACAAAGCCAACAGTCTGACTTCTTACTCTTTTCCTTGCTATGATGTAGAAGTCTCAGTCCAGCATGCTCAGGTCTGGGGGGAAAAACACAGAAAAAATATTAGATTAAAGAATGGAAAGATTTTTAATGTGTAGGCAACAAAAACTTAATGCCCCCTCCCTAAACAGTATTTTTGATACCGTTTTTGAGAGTTGCATCTTAAACACTGGTATATTTGACCACATGCATATTTGTAATGCTGTTATTGATGATGATGCCATCCTTTTTGTGTATGTATGCTGCATAAATAAGAAAATCTATGTAAATGTGAAAGAGTTCGAGTGAGGGCTACCCCTACCAGTCCATAAGTTATGCATCCTCTTTTGTGCAAATTTTTCAAGGATTTTTCCACCCCATAATGACTACATGAATTTTGTGCACTGAAGCATACTGCTAAGGCTTTTGGTTAGCAGGCTCAGCAAGAAAGAGGAAGAGGGGCTTAATCACAAAAGCAGAAATTTCCCTCCGAAAAGTAATTCTGTACTTTGTTCCATTTGTAAATGGCGCATATTGCCTTTTGTGAAACAGAACCTCGATTCATGATGACGGCGCTTCATAGACTCTTCACGTGCTCCCATCCTTCTTTTTTTCCCTTCTTGAGCCCAAAATAATGCCCATGAAAGCCAAAGAAACCGGACATAATTTGGACCTAGTATTAGGTCTTTTTTCCAATCAAGATTCCCTGGGCCTAACCTTTTATCTTGGTGCTCGCTAAGCCTCTTTTTCAGAACTAACGGCTTTGGTTCCCATTTCAGAATGAAACAGAGTGGTTTCAATATATATCAAAGTGCCCCTGAAATTTGAAGAGATGGTTTCCCAACGAGTTAAACTGATTTCATAATACGTATCAAAAATGGGAACCGCAGACCTGTGAATTACATAGAAAAGTTTTAGGAATCCCTCTCTTGGAATTAAAATGGGAAAAGGGATGGAGAAGGAGTTCTTTTGTTATTTGTTTTTTGTTTTAAATGAGGAAGAAAAATGTGCCATTGAAATTCATGGCAGCAACTCGCTTTTTAGTAAAGAGATTTATCTGCCGAAAATCCATCTAGCTTCACCTAGTCTTTTATTCCAGATTCCTCACCCCATTCGCCTTCAGTTCCATTTCTTTTACAAGCTTTTCCCTTTCAGCTTGCTCAGGGATCGGGTCTTATAAACATCTGTTTGTGGCTTTATAAAAAAATCAGACAGGACCAGCCAGTATCTTGCCTTTTCCAACTTGCTTTTGTTTCCACAGGCCATTGTTTCCAATTTCATGCTATCAGAGAAGCTGCATGTTTTCTTCCGTGAAGTTGTCAGATAGATAAAAGCTCAGGAGCAGGGTCACTTTTAGAGGGATGGGCATGAAAAATTGGTAAAATGTATCTTGGAGCCCACCCACCCAACCAGTCCTTTGCGTAGAGCAGTTCAGAAATATGGAATTGTAATATCATACTGAAGTTCCACGTTGAGGAAACATTTTGAGTTTCAGCTCCCAAAACTGATAGTTGACTTTGAAATGCATTTGTAGCTGAACTACTGCAAAGCGAGAGTGAATAGATAATGCAGTATCAATACAAGACCTAAATACTCTAAAGCAGGGGTCCTCAAACTAAGGCCCGGGCCGGATACAGGCCTCCAAGGTCATTTACCCAGCCCTCACTCAGGGTCAACCTAAGTCTGAAACGACTTGAAAGCACACAACAACAATCCTATCTCATCAGCCAAAAGCAGGCCCACACTTCCCATTGAAATACTTATACGTTTATATTTGTTAAAATTGCTCTTCATTTTAATTATGGTATTGTTTTTAAGTGGGTTTTTAAAATTATAATCTGGCCCTCCAACAGTTTGAGGGTCTGTGACTTGGCCCTCTGTTTAAAAAGTTTGAGGACCCCTTGCTCTAAAGGTACCAGATCCTGTCTGATATTGGAGGCTAAGCAGTGACAGCCCTAGTTAGTTTTTGCATAGGAGTACACCAACAAATACTAGGTGCTGTAAGCTATATTTCAGGGGAAATATAGGGTAATATAGGAAATACAGGACCACCTCAGAGCATTCATTGTCTAAGAAAATCTTATTAAAATCATAGGTCAACAGGTGACTTGAAGGCATGTTCACAAATCTATATGAGGAAAATATCCAGTAATTAAGTCAGCAGTTGTTGGGTTTTGTTTATTTTAGTTTGGAACAGTTGAAGTTGAAAAGCTAGGGTTCCATATTTTTACACTATTACATTTAAAGCCCTATATGGTTCTGGCCCAGCTTACTTGTCAGAACGTATCTCCCCTTACGTCCCACCTCAAAATTTACGATCTTCCAGAGAGGCCCTTCTCTTGATCCCATCTTTGTCACAAATATGTTTGGTGGGGATGAGGGACAGGGCCTTCTCAGTGGTGGCCCCTCACCTGTGGAACTCGCTCCCCAGCAAAATTAAGTCAACTTCCTCCCTCCTTTCCTTTAGGAAAAAGTTTAAGACGTGACTATGGGACCAGGCATTGGTTAGACAGTGGGATAGCAGGCGGTCAGTAAAATGATGACAAGATATAGAAACGGACTGTGGACTGGTTTTGCATTAAGTGGTGACTGTAGAATTTGGACTATTTGCACTTTTCAAATGCTTTTTTAATCTGTTGAATGTTGTTATTTTATTATGTAATTGTTGTTTTTATTGATTGTATATATGGGGCATCGAATTGTTGCCGATGTAAGCCGCCCTGAGACCCCCTTCGGGGGTAGAGAAGGGCGGGGTACAAATCCTCGAAATAAATAAATAAATAAATACATTTGCTCTGATTCTGTCTAAAATTGGGTATCCTGCACTCTATTTTCCCAATTAGCAATGGATAATTTTGACAATTTTTATGTATTATACACAGGCATGTTGCCCCTTTCAAATTGATGCACTAAAACAAGCCAGCTTCCTTTCTTTGGCTAAATATTTCAGGTAGTAAGGACATCCTCATACAGGCTAGCCACATCATATCTTTCAACCAAAAATATGTTTGGTCTAGAGAATGAAGAGGAGTAGATACAAAACTATTTTACAGATTTTTCTTTTAATATAAATTGGTTTTAATGTAAAGCAATGTCCTAGACCAAGAAGCTATATAATAAAATGTTTTTCAAGCCAGACTAAGTATGTGCAACATAAATAAGGTTTATATGAAGCATGACAAAGCATTCCAAGATTGATTTTCAGATGTATACGTTTAATTTAATCCTCATGGTTTATCAATGGCAGTTCAAGGCCAAAGAGGCTCTGAAACTACAACTGCATCATTATTTCTGTATGTCATATGGCAGTGATCTCAAGTTATTAATGGTGTTATTACCATTTAGGACTATTATTTTATTTGTACAAGCTGCATGTACCATGAGTGGTGCTACTGTGCTATACAGAAAAGAGGGGAGGGGGTAAATCTCTTATTAAGAGAATCACTCATTAACTAACTTTGCTTTCATTAATATAACTCCCTTCCCCCAAATGCCAATATTATTAATTTAAGAATTCTAACAACAACACAAAAATTTTGAGCAAAGGATTTCTTAATATACCATGCTGAATGGAAGGAATGTATACTATGATGTTGAATTTATTCCAATTTTGGTAAGGGACCAGTAGCATATTTATGACTATTGGTTGGTACTGTAGTTCACTGCTCAAGTTTTCTGTGTTGTTAAATTAATGATATTGGCATCAAAGTAATTGTCCATAGACTAGTGACAGTCTATAATCTATCAGCTTCTGGTCCCTCACCAGTATTTAGGATAGGAAAAAATAGCCAATATCCAACATAAATGGGGCGACAGAATGTTGGATAAGCAAAAATGTTGGATGATAAGGAGGGATTGAGGAAAAGCCTATTAAATGTCAAATTACGTTATGATTTTACAAATTAAGCACCAAAACATCATGTTTTACAACAAATCGACAGAAAAAAGCAGTTCAATACACAGTAAAGTTATGTAGTAATTACTGTAATTACAAATTTAGCAGCAAAACATTGCAGTGTATTGAAACAGCTGTGGATCCAGGCAGGAGGCAGATGCATTGGATAATACAGAACATTGGATGAGCGAAGGTTGGATAAGCGAGGCTCCACTGTATATGTAAACATTTCTTGGGGCTCCACAAGAAGCTACAAAAAGGGCTCTGTGGCTAAGAAATATTGAGAACCCCTGATTTAGGAGATGGGGTACTTGGGGGAGAGGTATTTTGTAAACAATTTTTAAAATATCAGTTCAACATGTAATGTGTTGCTACCTCATAATTAATATATTATTTTAAAAGTTTTTTTTTTAAAAAAATAGAAAAGTAACTTCTGAATTGCCAAATAATATGACTGACGCTCAGGCTTTGAAAATAACTTTTTGGAACGAAGCTTAAGATCGAAGCTTAAGAGGGGGGCCCTGCTTTCAATCCCACCATTCTCGCAAATGCGGTTGGTTGGGATGAGATACAGGGCCCCACCAACCACCTCCCATCTGTGGAGCTCCCTCCCTAAGGACATCAGGTTGGCCACCTCCCTCCTGTCCTTTAGAAGACAATGGAAGACTTGGCTGTGGGACCAGGCGTTCGACTAGCGGACAGCGGCAATTGGAAAGGAAATTTAGGACATCAGAGACATTGGATTTACCCGACTTGGTCTTGGTTTTAATCAGCCTGTTTATTGTTTAATGAACTGTGAATGAATTTGTATAATGTTTTAATGATTTTTACTGTTTTAACTGTAATTTTTGTTGTTATATGCTGACAGCATCACATGATGCTTATGTGAGGCCGCCCTGAGTCCCCCTTCGGGGAGAAGGGTGGGGTAGAAATGCATGAAATAAATAATAAATATACCTACCTGGTAGGGCAGGGCCTTTTTTAAGGATTTTCCCCACTGGAAGAAAAGACAATGATTGCAGTCTGAAACATAGATCTCAGTCCAATGCCTGGTCCAATCTGGATTAGACCCAGTGATTCAGGTTCTGATATGACATTTATCTAAATCCCATTGAGTCCTTGAATCTATACTTTTGGGGACTATCAATTGGATTTAAGTCATAGAGCTGGGATAGGAATCACATGGTCCCACAAATATTGTTGAACTGCAGCTCTCTGTTTCTCATATCATTGGCTGTGCTGACTGATATGGCTGATGATATTTATGGACTTTCAACAGCTGAGGACCATACCCACCCCATCCCTTCCATAGAGTATACATCCACTACATGGTTACAACCCTTGAGTTGTAATGGCTTTACTCTGCAGAATCCCTGGATCTGTCATTTGGTGCGGTTCTTAGAATTCTCTTCCAGGGAGCTGTAGTCTCCCATATCCCCTGAATTATAGCACTAGAGTTCTGTGGCAGAAAATCAAGCCGCTATAATAGCAGTGTAACGTATAGAGAGTTAAAGTTTAAAAGCGGCAAAATCAATAGCTTCACTGGTCTTCTAAAACTGGAGCTACCCATTGCTGCTGTTTCAGTCGGTGGTAATGACACCATTTGTAGCTCTGTCTCAGGAAGCAAAATGTGTTGATTAACCCACTCTGGACATTCCACAGATATATAAACCCCACTTGCTCAGTTTCCAACAGACCTCACAACCTCTGAGGATGCCTGTCATAGATGTGGGCGAAACGTCAGGAGAGAATGCTTCTGGAACATGGCCATACAGCCCGGAAAACTGACAGCAACCCACTGTTGGTTACCCATTTCATGATATAAACTATACCTACATTTACGTTTGTATGCAAAGGGACTTTTACTTGAGAGGCTGAGAGAATGAAGTTGATAACAAAGTATTGTAGACTCAGGGTACTTCTACACTGCAGTTTGACACCACTTTAACTACCATGGCCCAGTGCTATGGAATAATGGGATTGGTAGTTTTATAAAGTCTTTAGCTTTATCTAAGAATGCTGATGCCTCTCAAACTACAAATGTTAAGATCTGTAGCACTGAGATATGCCAATTAAAGTGTTGGTAAACTGCATTCAATTTAGATGCACCTTTACAAACTCATCATATGGGGTAAATTTTGCCGGCAATACCAGTTCCTCTTTAGTTTTTTGACAGATCCCACCAGCTCCCATCTCACAACATGCAACTACTTTTGACAAGGCTCTGTCACAAAACTAAAGAGGAATTGGCACATGCCCCCACCATGGCAACACCGTGTTACATTGATATCTATGGGGGAGCCAGGCAATAGACACTCCCCCCCCCATGTGATGAGGTAGGGGGAAGCTGGGCAGTGTGGACCATGGGGCAGCGGGTTTCCCACACTGCCAGATTCCCACTGCCAGATTCACCATGATCTGGGGCGATTCTGGCGGCATATATGATGAGATCCTTCGTTTACGAAAGCTTATGCTACCAACTTCAGTCTCTCAGTCTCTAAGGTACACAAGATTCCTTTGCATACTGTTATTTCACACTCACACAACCATGACTTTGAATTCTTCATTCACATGTGTGCAGTTAACACTCGCGTAGTGATCCAAGTTCCAAAAACCCCACAACTATTTGTCTGCATATTTTAAATATGCATTTCCCATTTTATCACCTTTATCAATACACTTTTATTTCCTGTTTACTTTTTATTGCAATAAGAAAAGATAGTACAACACATTACAAAAAAAGCAAAAGGTGAATGTGCACAGCTGATGTATACGTAAGTATTCAAATGACTGAATATGCATGTCTAAGAAGCCTGCTGAGCCAAGATTTTCAGGACACGCTTATGTCGATGTTTGAGACTTGTATGCATCTTTTCCATGTACATGCCTCAGAAAATACCCATAACAACGTGAGACTATTGAGCCCTAGTTTATCACTTTAGACTGTGTTAGTATAGGCAAAATATGTATTAGCTGTCCTAAGTTGGACCACATACTTGACTTCTACCAATGTTCCTTTTTTTTAAGCGAGGTGAATTAAAAGCCCATCTTAAACCTCATTACGGTGTCCTTTGTCCTTGGGCGAAAGTAAGTGAAATAAAGAAGGCTGCATTAGAGCCTTTGCTCCTCTCAGAGTGGCTGTGCGGGGGGAAGCTTTCTGTATGTTAAACAGTCTTGCGGACATCTGGCACGATTGGTTTTAATCTGCCGGCTAAAACGTCAGGATTAAATCTTGCTTTACACCCCTTTGTACCACAGTCAGTAAAATGACAGAGGTACTCTGGAACAATGACACTACTTATTCGACCCAATATGCCATGTGGTAGATCATCCCCCCTCTTTCCACTTTTCTCTCTGATTTTTCCTTCTTTCCTTTCCCCTTTTTTCTTGTATCCAGCATTACTTCTCCATAAAGACAATGAAGCATCTGGTGGGCTTTTCCCCGTGTCCGAAATGCATCCTATTTATTTATTTATTTTTGTCGGTAATTTCGGCTCAGCCAGTCTGCTTCCTTCTCCCCTGGTGCTACTTTTTGAGACTGGGTGTGCCAAACCCCATGGTAAGAGGTCAAGAGGCCAAAGTGATGAATTTTTATGTGCCTGTTCCTTGTGTTTCTGCTCAGTCACGATTCTTCGGGGGCTGTGCTGCTCCTGAAAAGCAGCCACTGTAGGCAATTTGTCCTCCTGGCCTGGAGAGAATAGGGAAGCAGACGAGTTAAAACAGCGTGTAACATTGGGAAGATATAGCAGAGAAATATGTCCCTACCATGGAACAGAATGCTTCTGTCTTAGAAGAGCGTTGGAGATGGCTCGCGATTTGTGGCTTCTTGGCATCTGATCAAGTGACAAATGTATTTAACGGCTCTTAGAAGAAATAGAAGAAGGACATGTTGCTAGAGGCTGTATTATTTCACGGTTTAGTTAACACTCAATAAAACTTTTTCTACTCGCACCTCTTTTCCATCTGAGAAATTTTTATGTCTTTATAGGTATATAAAATAGGTATAAAAATCAAACAATTGCTGATAATAAATCAGTATTTGCAAGATTCCCTAAACAGGCTGATATTCCTTTTTATGAAGTACAGCTGAAGCATCTTTTGCAGAGTCCACGGTAAATGCTGCACGTAACAACGTTACACATTTGTGTAAATGAGTGGCATTCAGAAACTTTTTTCGTGTTACCAAAGTATTTGTGATCCCAACATTGAGCCAAGGGAACCCCATTTGGGGTCAGGACCCACAGTTTAAGAAACAATGCTTTAGATAGTAACCATTACTAGATAATTCAGGAGATGAACACGAATTACCAAATTGTAACCCCTTTGGATATGTTAGAGATGATGAATGGCAGCAGCCAACGGCGCATTGACAAGGGGAGTAGTATAATCCTCAAAATATAGTTTGTATGGTTTTTTTACATAGGCGTACCTCAGTTAAACAAGCCTCTGACAAAGATGTTCCTGTTTCCAAAATTTTGATGAGAACCCACTTCATCCTTGCCTTGCCTTGCCTTGCCTTGCCTACTATCTGGCTAGAATTTAGCCACTAGACACAGTGGTTCTCAGCCTGTGGGTCCCCAGGTGTTTTGGCCTACAAGTCCCAGAAATCCTAGCCAGTTTACCAGCTGTTAGGATTTCTAGGAGTTGAAGGTCAAAACATCTGGGGACCCACAGATTGAGAACCTTTTTGACTGAGAGAGCCATAAAAGCAAAATATTTGGAAACTTATTTCAGTGAGAGCCATATAATATATATAATATATAAAAAATACTTTAAGACTGAATTCAACTAAATGTGAGTATATGCGTACATACTATGAGAAAAGGATTCCACCGGTAGAATGACTGGACACTTCAGACCTGGCTCTGCAAAAGGCACGCTCAGGACTCTGGGAAGGAAGAGAAGATGGAAGGAAGGAAGGGGGAAAGGAAGGAAGGAAGGAAGGAAGGAAGGAAGGAAGGAAGAAAGAAAGACAGACAGAGGAAATAAAGGAGGGAGGGGGAGAGGAAGAATGATAAGAACAAACTATGGAAAAGGAAGAAAAGAAAAGCAGGAGGGAGACAAAGAGGAGGAAAGAAAGAAGGAAATGAGAAGGGAGGAAAGGAAAGGGTGGGAAAAAGAAAGGAAAGGGAGTGAGGAAAAAGTAAAATAATGAAGGGAAAAGAAAGAAGGGGAGAGGGAGGGAGTGAAAAGAAAGGAAGGAGAAGGAAAGGAAGACTTGGGGGAAAAGAATAGAAGAGGAAGGAAGGAAGAGGGAGGGAGAATGGAGGAAAGAAGGAAGGGGAGAGAGGGAGGGAAAGGAAGGAGAGAAGGAAAGGGTGAAGGGGAGGAAGGAAGGAAGAGGGAGAATGGAGGAAAAGGGGGAGAGAGGGACGGAAAAGGAAGGAGAGGAGGAGGAAAGGGTGAAGGGGAGAAAGGAAGGAAGGAAAAAGGAGAATGGAGGAAAGAAGGAAGGGGAGAGAGGGAGGGAAAGGGAAGGAGAGAAGGAGAAAGAAAGAGTGAAGGGGAGAAAGGAAGGAAGGAAGGAAGGAAGGAAGGAAGGAAGGAAGGAAGGAAGGAAGAGGGAGAATGGAGGAAAGAAGGAAGGAGAGAGAGGGAGCTGCATACTGGGAAACCGAGGCCCGGGCTGCTCTGGAGAGCCAGATGCAATCATGAAAAGAGCCACATCTGGCTCCCGAGCCATAGGTTCCCTACCCCTGCACTAGAGGATCATTTGCCACATTGGCATGGGAGAAAGGTAAAAGAGGGCTGGAGAAAGGCAGACTTTCAGTGTTGGACTGCTGCAGCATGTCTATAGAAAACAATGCAATAAAGCTAGACTTAGGAAAGAACAGAGGATTTTACTCTAAATCATTCTATGGGCACTGCGTGTGCACTTATGTTCAACAGGCCAAAAAAAATTCCAGCTGCTTCCAGAAGCATTTATTAAACATGTGAATAACAAAATGGGGAAAACAGGAGAAATCATATTAACCTGCCCCCTCAACTACCTTGACATGTTGAAAATACAGATCCCTACATTATACCACCAAAAATGCCAATAGAAGCTGTTAAAGAGGAGATATTATATCAGGATGGTGTGTGTGTGTGTGTGTGTGTGTGTGTGTGTTGCACTACAGGCACCTATCCTTATTCTTTCAATGTTGTTTCCATGTCTGGTACTAAAATTTAGTTACAGAAGGCACATGTCTCATGTACCTAGATTGATACTGCTTCAGCTATGACGTTCTTCCCTAAATCTGCAACCGGCCGAATCTTTGAGACTATCATACAGAAAAGAATATGGCTAGATGTGTCGTGGGGCAATATGGGGCCATTGCCTCAGTTGGATCAGGGAAAGAGCCAGGGCTTATACCTGGTAGGCATTTGTCTTATGCTTGACTCGTAACATTGTTGGGCTCTCCATCACCCTCCCAACAGATCCATGTCACTGACTGTTCCTGTCCTTTCACCTTAGGACATGACTATTTTGTCAACTGTGGCATTTCACATTTCAAGACCTGCTTCTAGCCTTTCAGAGTATCTGTCCTGCTCTGAAGACAGTGTCCTCTAGTTAGGCTCTGTAGGCAGGGGAGCCTTGGAGGTACTTTCTTGGAATGACGTCAAATGCTATTTTAAAGTCAATCTAACATTTAAAGTTACCATAAATTGCTGTTATATCTCTGGAGAAAGTTCTTCGTTGACTATGACATGAAGGGGTGGTATGGCTCAAGAAGCCTGATGATGCCACCCTCAATAGCAGAGGAGCAAAATACTGTATTTCACTCATTCTAAGGCTGGATCTGTACTGCCATATATCCCAGCATCTGATCTCAGATTATCTGCTTTGAACTGGATTATATGGGTTTCCACTGCCAGATAATCTGGGATAAGCAGATAATCTGGGATCAGGTCCTGGGATATAGAGCAGTGCAAAGAACATTAGATGTACTTTTTTCCCCAAAAAAATGAGGCTCAAAAAAGGGATGAATCTTAAAATTGAAAATATTTATGTTTTCAAACTTGGAGATTCAAAATTGGGCTACAAACTGCAATTGGTGATACAATAAATGAAACGCAGTATAAGATAGAAGGAGGGGGAGAGGGATATGTGAGTCTAAAATAGCATATCGTCTTGCTAAAGCATTCTGTAGAGTTTAATTCTGGTGTCATAACCTACTGATTTTTTAAAACTAGTTTCCTTTTTTCTCCCTTGTTCCAAATCCCTTTGCCAGTTTTTAAACAGTATATTAAAAATTTTGGTCCCATGTGCAGGCCCTGACTTTCTATTGAACTTTCTAAGCTGCTCTTGGAGCTTATTTCAGCAAAAGGAGAAGAGTAAAAATTATTTAAATAAATCAACAGAATTATGTGGAAGAGGACAGCTTCAGTATATAGTTCTCCTTGCCAGATCAAACCCAGGAACCATTATAGATCAACCATCTGTGCACAGCCAAAATTGGCCAGATATAATTCATTTCTCCGAGCATCCTCATTCCTTTTTATCAAAAAACATATTATAGATAGATAGATAGATAGATATATGCATTGTTAACATACAGATGAAAAGGTAATGTATATATATATATATATGACCATTTATTTTATTTTTTTAATGAACAGTTCACTGGAAAATTGGCAAATGAACAAGGAAGACTCTTGAATCAGAATTCAATTGACTGACCAGTGCTTCTGTTTTATGTCTAAGCAAACTGGCTTTTCCCCCCAATATAACTCTAGTTCATTTACTATGTTCACTTCCGACTTTTCTCCTTCACTGTCAGTTGGACTCCATAGTGAGAAATCCATAATTATGGAGGAGAAGAATTCATATAACCATTAGTAGGCAGTCAGTAACAAATTATAATAACAATAATTTTGGGATCATTTTGACTATTCAAAATAGGAATGCATCAAATCAACTCCCCCAGCTTGTCTTTGCCAGCCATGGTTGTTGTATAATAATAATAATAATAACAATAACAACAACAACAACTTTATTTATATTCCGCCCTATCTCCGCAGGAGGACTCGGAATGGATTCCAACATACAAAGGCAAACATTCAATGCCACCATAGAACAAACAAGTACCAACATAATAATCCCAGAAAAACCCCAGATATGAAAACAACAACATTATAATAATAACTTTATTTTTGTATCCCGCCTCCATCTCCCCGGAGGGACTCAGGGCAGCTTACATGCGGACAAGCCCAATCAACATAGTTCAAATACAACACACTAAAATACATTTAAAAATCCCAACATAAAACAGAATAAAACAACATTATAACAGAATATAAGACCAACCATCAAACCCACAATCAATGAACCTGAAATAATAATCTGTTTCTAGGCACGGGTGATGTTAGGACCTAACTTTACTAAATTAAACAAAACGTAATCAAACAAAAACTATATAATGACATAAATTTCTGAACATAAAACATCCACATTGATTTACAAAAGCCAACCAAAGTTCACAAAGTTATGTGGGTTGGTTGTGTGAATACTGAAGAGAGTTATATTTTCCAAGTGAAGGGACATCTCAATTGATTTACTAGATTGGTTTGGACATTAAGTTCTAGAATTCACAAGCCAGCCTGGCAATTGGCCATGCTGGCTAGTGGCCTCTGCAAGTTGTAGTCCAAAAAGTCATTTTTCCTCACTATGGCTTTCTCTATCAGTCTGTCCCCTTGGGTATTCCTTCTGGTGCTTTAAATTAAAGTATCCGTGTTTGAAGCCGCTTGCTTTAATTTAAAGTGCCAGAAGGGACTGTGGGGAGGGAAGAAAGAGGAAGGCAGCCTTTACTCTCACAGATGGCATTTATTTCCTTTTTTTCTTACTATTCTTATTATTGCACTAACCCTTCATGCCAATTTAAGAACCCTTTCTCCCATGAACTGGAAAAGTGGCTGCCTTTCATTTTGTTGAGAAAAAAGTCTTGCCACAACTAGGGTGTAAACTACAAAAGTGGAAACTAAATTCCCAGCTCCTAGATTAAAGTTGGATATCCCCCGAGTCATTTTTACAATGTGTTTTAGGTAGGTTCACAGTATCCCCAGATTGCATCAAGTTTCATGGATCAACATACCCTTTGTACATGTGTCCAAAGAACTGATTTTTTTTCTTGTTTGAAATCCTTTTTGGTAAACATGGGAAACGTGATTAATATATTAATTTTCATGATACAGTATAGCTGAAATTTCTTAGCTGGGGACCTGGAAGAAAAGCAAATATGGATCAACCCAGTAAATTTCAGGACTTATTTTTGTGTTTCCAAAACGCAATGTCATGTCTGCTATACTACGCAAATGCATAAAGGCACATCATATAAAATTGGGATGCTATTTGGAGAGTTGTAGTCCAGAATAGTGACTTTGGTCTCGGCAGTACTGCCTTAGATAGCAGCTAAGGGTCACAAGATGTAACACTCATGGCACAAAGATATCAAAGATTTTTTGTGGGGGTTTTGATGTCAGGAGCAACTTAAGAAACTGCAAGTTGCTTTTGGTGTGAAAGAATTGACATTGCCCACGGGACTCCCATCCTCTGGGAGGCTTCTCTTATGTCCTCGTTTGAGAAGCTGGAGCTGACAAACGGGAGGTCACCCCACTCCCCGGATTCGAACCGCCAACCTTTTGGTCAGCAGTCCTGCTGGCACAAGGGTTTAACGCATTGTGCCACCGGGGGATATCAAAGGTGAACAGAAGATAGACAGGGCATCCTACATACCCCCGGTCACTCCACACTTTCACTTGTATAATGCCTGCATAGGGCTACAAAACATCAAGTTGGTGGGATAAGGCAGATTCGCATTCATATACATAGTAATTAAACTTTTAACATAACAAAATTAAAATGGTTGTCGTCGTAATTGAATTGAAAAAAAAACTTGATTGGTAAAACAAAACTGACTCTTTGGATGACTATTTCCACAACAATATGATTGCAATTATAACCTTTGATAGAACACTCTAGTCCCCGTGCCAAAGGCAGACGGTTGTAACCCTACAAATGGTTTTGGCTACAACACTTACCTATTCCATCGTGCATAACCCAATGGTGCACGATTATGAGCCACAGTTGCCCACAACTGCCTTGTGCCAAAGGGTAAATAAATCAAATCCTTTCCATGATTTAAACCATGTACCCACTGTCTAAACCACAAATACAGTTTGTTTGAATACCATAGACTTTAATGGGTTTAGGATGAGCATGTAGTTTGAAACCTTATCCCAAGACACTTTCAATTCTACCTTTCCAGAGACTGGGAAAATAACTTTTGTTGTTCACAAGCTTCTAGAATATGCCTGCCAGCATGGGCCATGAAGTATCTGAGACCTTGTAGTCCAAAAACTTTGTCAACCTCTGCATATTCCTAAATGAAATTGCATTTCAATGTTTACAGCTTTGTTTTATAACAGTTCAAATGTCTGAGTCCAAATTGTGCTTCTCCATCCTGTGGGAGATTTCCTGATATACACCCTGCCATGTAAATTTTAAGCATTTTTTTTATTCCCCTGCCCCTCAAAAAATTAAAATGGCAGTTTTCTATAGGAAATTGTCTTGAATTAAATGAGAAATCCCCGTTATTTTATTCTAATTTATTTGTCGCACTTTTTTTTTTCAAAAAGTACCTTTCAGTGAGGTTTTTGTAGCATTTTAATTCCTCCTCCCTTCAACAAAAAAATCCCTTCATAAGCAAGCAGGCTTGCCTTTTAAAAGCACATGTTTCTGAAAGTTTTCTGCTTGGGTGACTACGACTTTTTAGAAACTGAAAGGCGGCGGAGAGGAGAAAAGGAATGCTCCAGCTTGTATAAGAAATGAACCTTTGCCTAATCACTTTTTGTTTGTGAATAAGGTCATTTTTTGTCTCTGAAATTTGAAAGCGGTCAAATCTTGGGACCCTTTGAGAACCTACTAGATTTTAAAATAATATTATTATTGCCGTCATTAGAGGAGCCTGAAGTTGCAAGATATAATAAAGCAAGTCTTGGGGGAGGTGATGGAGTGGAAGAGGGGAGTGTTCCCAAGCACATCTGCCTTTAAGAGACAGAAATCATGAATTTCTTGAATCCCGACCACTCTGGAGGTGGCTACAATGACTTTTCGACGGTGACAGTAGCTCTGCCTTGTCTTTGCGAGCCCTCCTTCAGCCCATTCACTCTGGAAAGCTGCTTAAACGCACTTAAGCGCATTAGCATTTGGATGCTCTGGGACCATATTGACCCTCATTTGGAAGGTTTAAATGAGTGAAAGATGGAGCGATTTGTTAGGGCTTTAGAAAACCAGCTTTAGAGAGCGGCGGGTTTTCCGCTTTGGTTTGTTCGGGTGCTTGTTCTAATCTGGTGCACTGTTTAAAGGCAAGCAGACTGATTTGTGACATATGAGTCCAAAGGGCCATTTTTGGGGGGCTTGACCTGATTAGCTAATTTGTGCTTTGAATTTCAATGGCCGGTATCAGAAGGGAGCGCACTTTGGGAATGGCTGGCCGGTGGATTACCCTCACTGGTAACTGCATACAGACACAGATGGCAAAATGTTAATTACTTGTCAAAAGAGACAAAATGGGATCCGAGGCAAATTGTGGGGATGTGTGGAAAAAGTGATTAGCCCAGGGTTAAAGAGAAGAAAATAAAGGCAGTAGCTATCCATGAAGACTCACTGTGTCATCATTCCCCTTTCTTCTCTGCCTGGCCATATACTTTTACTTGTATTCTCAGTATGGTCAAACGGCCAACTGTAAAGTATGTGCAGCATAAGAAAACCCCATTAAATGGCTGCCCTATGTTAAAGTATTCTGCATAATGTCTTCTTGGAAACTTATTGTTGCAATTACCAATATTTCTGTCCTCAGTTCTGTTGGTTGAATTCACCACCAGGTAGTAGAAATCTAAGTTTGAACGGCCAGATAACTTTTTTCAAAAAGTTATGATGGCTTTGTAAAGTTTTTTAAAAGTATTAATTTTCTATGTTTTACATCCAGGAGTGCATTTTGTAAAACACCAATGCAGTAGAGTCTCACTTATCCAACCATCGCTTATCCAATGTTCTGTATTATCCAGGGTGGGAGAAGGAAGGAACCCTTGTCTGTTTTGGTGCAAAATTCATAAATACTACTAATTCCGCCTTATTATCCAACATTTTTATTTATCCAACGTTCTGCCAGCCCATTTATGTTGGATAAGCGAGACTCTACTGTAAATGAAAAAAATGTTTTCCAAAATAATTGTATTTGTATGAAAGTCTTACATAAGGCTTATAATTGAGTTAGATGTTGTAAGAGAGTAAAGCAGGCAGAACTAGAACACAAAATATGACATTTCCGATTCTTTTTCTGCCTTACAATCCGAGGGCATCATTAGGGTAACTCCCTTTGTTAGTCTGTCACAGTCCTCATCTGGGAAGCAAGAATAACTCTCTGGGATATCTTTTGTGTCTCTTTGAGGAGAGATTGTGGCACACTTGTTCTTCATGCAAAAGATCCCAGGTTCAATCATGGCACCTCTGATCAAAAGGATCAGGTGATGGGAAAGATCTCCATCTGAGATGCTGGAAATGTCCTGCTAATCAGAGTAGATAATACTGGAATAGATATTTTACCTTACGTAACACAGCTTCTGGTGTTCTGTTCGGATTGCTAAGAAATAATTCATATGAAGAATTAATAGTAAGAGTAAAGATTGTCAGATATTACAGTAAGGAACCTCCATAAATCACATTTTACGCTCAACTACACACACACACACACACACACACACACAGATATATATATATATATATATATATATATATATATATATATATATATATCCCAGAATCCCCATACTGGATAAGGTATCTGGGGAGCTGTGGATAAACAAGCAAAGACTCCACAGCCCTGAGTCTACAGATGCTGAGCAGGACCGTTAATGATTGGATAACTTGAAGGTCTCTAATTCATAGGGTTGCCATAAGTGGAAGTCAACTTGTTGGCAGTTAATAATAACAGCAAGGTGTTGTCGAAGGCTTACAACCCAATAACAACAAGAATCCCCCCCCCAAAAAAGAGTAACATTTCCAAATCCTTTTCCATTCTCCCAATCTCCAGTCACTGGTCAAGGGAAATCTGTGTCGACACAGGATCACATCAAAAGAAACATAAGTGATTCCCATGTCCTCTTTTTACTCTTTCAGTATAGCATCTTAACCAGGAATTCGTGTATTTTTCTTGTTGGGGAGATCGAGCAGGTGTAATGTTTTTTGATAGACACTGTACTGTAGGCAAGGTGCCTATTTTCCCTTTGGATGTTCTGCTGAAGATATAAACAAGATTGTACAGCTGCTTGCATTTCTAATTACTTTTTAAAAATCAGTGGAAACAGCAATGGAAAAACAATTATATCTTGAGAAATTAACAGCAGTAATGTTAAAAATAACAAAACTCTCTTTATTTAATGTAAGGAAATAAGAAAAAATAGGTGAATGAAGTTGCAGAAACACACCTTTTTTATGATGTATGAGAATGTTGACATTTCTGAACCATTGCCCACTTATTGGGAAGAGTGAATCGGGCCAGAGAAAGTTGCTCTTTATCTTTCTAAATCAACCAAGATGCAACAAGGTTATGTTTTACATCAATGTGTTGGCCAATTAATATTTTATAAAAGAGGTAGAATTTTTCTCCGTCTAATTGTTAAAAAATATTTAAACTGTTTTTCTTCTTCTCTCAATCTCTCTCTCTCCAAACCCATCCTTTTACAGACACTTTGTACAAAGGCTACAATGCAGACGATTCGGGCTGCAGACACTAATGAAGTAGTCAAGCTAATATTCCGTGAATCTGATAATGACCGAAAGGTATGTAATCAAAGGCAAAGTCTTACTGAAGAGCAAACATGACATCTCAACTGCACCATGGTTAATCTTTCAGTCTGAAGAACAAAACATTTATTGATTTAAGTGGAATAGTACTTGGATGGCAGCTTACCCAAAATATATGGTACATTTAATGAATCCTATGCACAGCACAAGCGCTCCATTCACACTGAGGTTGTAAATGGACTTTCCCAAATCGCTGTTACCCTCCGGTACGGATATCTATTAAAATTATAGCAAATATCCCTAAGAAAGTAAGTGTATTTCCTCATGGGTGTCATTTAGATCATGTGGAATGGCCTACACTGAAAACTGGCAAAAGTCACAATCTGGGCACTGTGGGGAGAGACTAAAGTATGAATTAGTGTCTGTTAAAATCAAATACACCATAGCGGAGTTCATCACATGGAAATTATCCACAAGAGAGTGTATCAAGTGCCTTCCTTCTGTCTTGCTGTTCTCCTTTTGCTGAGAGGCAATTTTGTACACATAAGTTAACATGTATGGAGCTGTTCTTTCTATTTCAGTGCTTCTTTTGTATTTATTCAGACATTTTTGGGCTCTTAAAATTACTGGGTAAAATGGTAATGAGAAAGAAATTATGAATGCATAAGATTTTCTTAGATGTTGACTAATTAGCTCTAAGTGGATTGCTGGGAGTCGGCGGTCGAGAAGTCCCAACAAATAAATAAATAAATAAACTTAGACCTTATCAGAAAGTGTCCTGCTTTACCTGGCTCCCGCAAGGAAAGAGGGAGCAGTGGGGCAAATCTGTTGCGCCATGCACAGCTCCCTCTTTGTGGTTTCCCCATCACATGGAGAAAGTGTTGCTCTCACAGGGAGGCCTCTAGCGACACTTTCACCCCGGGTAGGGGCAGGGCCTATCCCAGAAGTCCCATGAAGTTGTGTGCTGTCCGGCATGGGCCTCTGTTCTCCAGGCGGAGTGAAAGCGTCCTAGGTCGCTGATTTCACCCCATCTGATGAAGTTGTAAGTTCGTCTCAAGGATGGGTGAGGCAAACATCAAAGAGATGGAAATTCACAATACTGTTTCTCGCTTCTCTTCCTGAAGAGGGCTGTAATTTGGTGATGGAGGGTAGCAAAGGGGTTAGAAAGAACGCTTATGAAGTAAATCCAGACTGTTGATAAGACAGAACTTTTGAGTTAGATCTTTATCCAAACTTTAGGTTTAGATCTTTATCTACAATTTAGAAAAGGAGTGGAGCAAAGAGGCATCAAGAAGTGTATTTGAGAATAAACTTGTAGTTCCAAAATGGATTCTTTTCTGATGATCTTGGTCACCCCTAATTTGGCCCAAAATCCCCCTCTAAGCAAATCACTTCCGGTGCTAGGTCCTTCTCTAGTAAGAGGCACCCTTTTTATAGTTTCACTTCTGAGATGATAAACATGCTTCTGTGCTGTTGACCTCCAGGTGAAAATCCATATATTTGACTATTCCTTCATGCAATGCATTCACCCAAACCCTCATGCTTGTATCTTTTTTAGTGTCCCAATTAGAATACCTCCATTGAATTAAGTTGAATCCTAAGTCATCTCTTTTTTGAAATCCACAGATATAGCTTTAGTAGGTACTACAAATAGGATTGAGCCATTATACTCCTTTTCCAGGAATGAATTTTGACTTTCCATTGCATGCAATTTCAGAATATTGTTTTTTAAAATCATTTTTATTCAGAATATTGTGTTTATTAAGCGATGTTCATATTTGCCTGGTATCTGTACAGAAAGTTGACTTGCTTGTTTCCTCACACTTTTGTTAAACAGAAGCATAATGTGAGAACTGGCACTAAACATCCCCTAAAGACCTCTTTCTTTACTGTTAAAATTTGTTTTTAAGATTGTCTTATGAAAGAAAAATTGACATGAAAAGGTACCCTGAATAGAAATTAACAAATAGTATTTGGAAAGACTTTTAATTTAATTAATTTAATTAATGAGACGCTGATATTGTTTTTTTAACGTTGAATGCTAATTTGTATATGTTGGAATTGTATTGTATTGATGATTGTTGATATGTTTGTCTTGAGCAGTTTTTGCTGTTGTACACCGCCTCGAGTCGCCTTCGGGCTGAGAGAGGCGGTCTAGAAGCAAAGTAAATAAATTTCCTACAATATTTTTTAAGGCTTGCTTTGTTTTTGTTTTTCTTCTTCTCCAGGTTATGCTACAGTTAGAAAAGAAACTCTTTGACTATTTTAACCAAGACGTTTTTAGGGATAATAATGGCACTGCGGTAAGTTTTCAACCTTACATTTGATATACAGTATACATATCCAAATACTCTCCTTTGGAGACCTGGTGCTCCAACAAATAAGATTGAAAAATGTTAGTGTCATCATTATGCTGAGTACACATGCTTTTATTGGCTTGTTTTTAATTGTATATTTTAAACTTGCATTTCGGCTTTCAAAAATGGACCAAGGTGATTCACATTATAGTAATTTAAAATACAGTCCAGAAAGAAAGAAACAATTTTTAAACAACTAAGAGTGTATGAGTGATGACATCACTTCTTTCTGAGTCATACTGAATGTTTTTTCTCAGTTAAGACTTTTTCAATTTAGTGAATTATGGGCATCTTAGAATTTATTTGTTTTAATTTAATACACAGCCACCAAAAACCAGAAAATATATAATCCTCTTCTCATGTTTGGAGCTTGTTTCCTAAAATATTTGTTCCTTTCTTTGTATCACCAAGTAGCCTATTTTAAAAATCAGTTACTGAATTTTTGCCACCTCTTTCTCTTGCGACTTGACAAAAGGCTTTCAACTTCTTGCAAGAAACTAACAACCTTAGTTACGCGGATATACACCTAGGAACAAATAAGGAGACATCATTCTATCTTCTCAGTATCATCAAATATGGTGCCTTTTTGAACCACTTAGTTCAGTGCTTCTCAACCTGTGGGTCCCCAGATATTTTGGCCTTCAACTCTCAGAAATCCTAATAGCTGGGAGGGAAAGGGATGGTAGGGGTTTGGGGTTAAGGAAATACAAAAGGGGGGGTATTGAAAGAAGTGCAAAGAGTAAAACAACAAGTAGGGCATAACAAATTAATTCCCGATGTTAACAGCAACATTTTTGTTTTTCATCCTTTCTTGGCAACTTCCAAACATCCTATGGTAAAAGAGAATAAGAAGTGGCTTAAACAGAATTATTTATAAACTTAAATATATTTCTTTCATATATTCATATATTTTGTCTATACACTAGATTAACCTCTAGTCTTTTAAGTCTATTGTGACATTGTATTCTTTACTGCAGTATTTTGTGAACAGTTCATAGTTATTTACATGGATGTTTTCTTTTTTTGTATTTTCTCTTATTCTTTCTGTTAATCTCTCCATTTGTATAGTATCTATAATTTTCGAAATCCATTCCTCTTTATTCGGGCTTTTATCAGATTTCCAATATTTTGAATATACCATCTTTGCGGCTGTTGTTAACAATAGAAAGAGGTTTTTTTCTATTTTGTCAAACTCAGTTTCTATTATTCCCAATAAGAATAGGTCAGGTTTTCTTATTATGACTTTACCTAGTATTTTTTCCATTTCTTTGTGGATCATTGACCAAAATTTCTTTGCTTTCTCATTACAATACCAGCAGTTGGGGCTTGCAATTTTATATATTTTTGCTATCTTTGCCGGTGCTAGATGCCACCTATATATTAACTTTACCCAATTTTCTTTGTAGTTTTGGCTATAAGAAATGTTGATGCTATTTTTCCAGATCGATTTCCAAGTATCTGGCTTTATTTTATAACCTACATTTCTTGACCACTTTATCAAGTGATCTTTAGGTTGGTCATTACCTTTTTCCAAACTCTGAAGAACTTTATAGATCTTTCCCACCAGTTTTTATTTTTTATTTATTAAAAGTTCCTCTAGCTCGTTATATTGATGCTCGAATCCTACTTTTTTGTCTACTTTATATATGTTGTCAATTTGTAAGTAAGGGAACCAATTGATTTTTATGTTTTATGTTTCTCGGCGGAAGTTTTATCACCAATACTTGTTTTCACAACAAGCTAGTTTTTTCAAAATCCTATGATCACAGGGATAGATACTTTTGAACTGTGGTGTTAGAAGAAAGCTCTGAGGGTGCCTTGGACCACGAGAAGATCCAACCAGTCCATACTTCAGGAAATAAAGCCCACCTGCTCATTGGAGGGAAGGATAGTAGAGGCAAAGAAGAAGTACTTTGGCCACATCATGAGAAGACAGGAAAGCTTAGAGAAGACAATGATGATGGGGGAAATGGAAGGAAAAAGGAAGAGGGGCCGACCAAGGGCAAGATGGATGGATGGTATCCTTGAAGTGACTGGCTTGATTCTGAAGGAGCTGTGGGAGGTGACGGCCGACATGGAGCTCTGGTGTAGGCTGGTCCATGAGATCACAAAGAGTCGGAAGCGACTGAACAAATAAACAACAACATTATCACAGGGACAGAAAGTGAGGTGAAATCTTCTGAACAAGGGAACAGATAGCAAAATAAACATCACAGTAGTGTTAACCCTTCCCTATGCTATTGAAAGTCCAAAGCATATGCTTGTGTGTGTGTGTGTGCGTGTGCACGCGCGCGCATATGAAGCTACGCTTAAAAATGTACCTGTTCTAACTTATATACAAATTCAACTTAAGAACAAACCTACTGAACCTATCTTTTTCATAACTTGAGGTCTGCCTGTATATTCTTTTTCTTACCTATGATCACTGGCTTCTGGAATGTTTCATGGTTCAGTTACATTCCCCATACCTTTAAATCCTTGAGACAGTTCAACCAGGGGTTTAGGCTATTGCTATTCAGATGTTATGCATTTCCATCTTATATTTCTGTTCACATTATCTAAAGAGAATTCCCGAATAGGTATCCAGATTACATTTTACATTGCATGAGAGCAAACGAGCTGAAGCTCAGTGGAGACAAGACAAAAACACTGCCTGAGAAACCTGTGGATCTGGGCTGGAGTTTGCAAGCTAAATATTCATAGAGTAGCACTCCTCTTGAAGACGAAGGCTCAGAGCCTTGGCATTCCATGAGATTTGTACTATCTAGGGAGGTACAGGTATCACTTGTCAAGAAATGCCTGTTTCAGTTATCTGTGCCAAGTCTGGGGAAAGGAGACCTCATCATGGACCCTCAACTACATCCAGACAAGGCTACTAGAATGGACTACACATGGTGCTGCCTTTAAAGATAAATTGGAAGTTACAGCTGATGTGAAATGCTTCTAGTCTGGCTGCTTATGACTTGGTTATCTTAGGATGAATCTTAAAAATCTATTCATTTGGAGCAGATTTTTTATTGGTCTGTGAAGTTTTTTTTTATTAGTCTATGATTTTAACTACTGCCTCTTTTTTATCTGTAGCATAACTGTCTTATGGTTTTATTGTTTTATGGTTTATGTTTTAATGTGTTGTTTCAATTATAAACTTCCTCAAGCATCTAATCCTGAGTTAGCCATTAAAACAATGTATAAACATAGACACATGCTTGCATAGGGCTGCATATAAACTTTGTACTTTAGTGAAGAAGATAGATTGTTTTGATTATTTGAGACTACTTTTTAGTGTCGCATGGAAATGCTTATAGGATGATCACGTAGATAGTCTGATGTAAGGCTTTCAACAAGGTCCCCCATGACCTTCTGGCAAACAAACTAGTCAAATGTGGGCTAGGCAAAACTACGGTTAGGTAGATCTGTAATTGGTTAAGCAAACAAACCCAAAGAGTGCTCACCAATGCTTCCTCTTCATCCTGGAAATAAGTGACGGCCGGAGTGCCGCAGGGTTCCGTCCTGGGCCCAGTCCTGTTCAACATCTTTATTAATGACTTAGATGAAGGGTTAGAAGGCATGATCATCAAGTTTGCAGACGACACCAAATTGGGAGGGATAGCCAATACCCCAGAAGACAGGAGCAGAATTCAAAATAGCCTTAACAGATTAGAGAGATAGGCCTAAACTAACAAAATGAAGTTCAACAGGGACAAATGCACTTACTTAGGCAGAAAAAATGAAATGCAAAGATACAGAATGGGGGATGCATGGTTCAAGAGCAGGATGTGTGAAAAAGATCCTGGAGTCCTTGTGGACAACAAGTTAAACATGAGCCAACAATGTGATGTGGTGGCAAAAAAATGTTAATGGGATTTTGGCCTGCATCGATAGGAATATAGTGTCCAGGGAAGTCATGCAGGGAGATGCAATTGGCCAGAGCTCCCTCAAATAGAGTAAACAGTATACATATGGCATCAAACTGATGTGTAAAGCTATTTCTAGCATGATGGTTTATACTGTGTACACTAATATCCCTAGTGAATAAATGAAATAAATATTGTCTCTCCTTGACAGCTCAGGGCCTTCATCTAGTTCAAAAATGGTGAACCTTTCACTTTCCAGATGTTGTGACCTCAGCCGGCCCCTCATCATCAATCAATCATCGATCGATCAATTTTTATTACTTGCTTAGTCGCCCTCCACCAGCGGTGCTCTGAGTGACTTACAACATAAAACCAATAAAACACTTACAATTAAAACAACTAATCAAATGCTCTGCCAAAGAGCCAAGTCTTCAGTGCAACAGTAAAGCATCTCAGTTCACGCATGTCTCGGATGTCGGGTGGCAGAGAGTTCCACAGTTTTGGGGCGGAGTCTGAAAAAGCTCTCCGTCTAGTGGCCTCCAGGCGGATTTCTCTAGGGCCCGGTATATGGAGGAGATTCTCTTGGGAAGAACGAGGTGACCACTGGGGTTGATAGGGGGAGAGGCAGTCCCTAAGGTACGTCATGTTCAGATGGGACTATGGAAGCTATAATCCAAAACATATGAAAAGCCAAAGTTTATCCAGTTCAGTTCTGGTCTATTTCCAAATAAAGTGTGGCTATAGATTTAATGATTTACTTATTATTTTGGAGTGCAATAACACAGCCCAACAAAAAAAATCGATGTTTTTGTGTTAAGGCCTGTTCCTGGGGTTATCTTGGGTGCTAATTCCAAAATTTGCATTGGACAGGTTGCATTGGCTCTAGTTTCTTAGATATGGCTATCATAGTTTTTCATGGGAGGGCAGATGGCAACTGCTAGATGCCAAATGTTCTGTATCTCAAAAGCTAGAAATTATATGGAGAAACAGGTGCCATTTTTTGAATCAGAGGGTCAAATATATCCAGAAACAGAGCTAGCATTTGAGGCACCAAAATGTGACGTAGCAAGTGTACTTTATATCTTTCATCACTGCACACTTTATGATATGCAGAACCATAACAATGTACAGATTCAGTTGGTGGGGCTACCAATATCTAACCTACGTCCATTCTTTTAAGTGGATTATCACCCCCTTTCAAGATTCCTGCTACACTTTGGCTTCTTATCTTCCTCTTCAGACATCCCTAATAGTCATTGAAGGATGATGGGGAAGGGTGGAGGGGGAGACAGATGAAGTCCCCATACTTGCTTCAAAATGCTCCCTACCACAGAGTTTACAACAGAGATTATTCTATCAGGAGATGACAGCTATATTTGGAAATAGGGAACCTGCTGACACCACCTTGCCATTATATGTGAGGACATGTATAAGTATGCAGCCTGAGGACGGTCCACAATCTGCAGTATGTCTACCTAGGGACTCATAGACCTAGAGTTTATATTCTCTGCTAAATGTATGAGTAAATAAAAAGGAATCATTGTTGACTATATGCTTATATGGATAATTCCCACTACACAGAGGGAATGGAGGATTCATGGGCATTATGTATAAGCTATTCTTCAGCATATATTTTTTAATACGGCACTCTCACTGGTGATATGTCTATAAATAAAGCAAGAAAAAAACTTTTCCCCTTTTGGTTAGCATGTGTATGTTTCTGCTTGTTAAAGTAACATAAAAATTATAATTACATTCATGCCATGGTTTTTTAAAAAGAAAATACTGAAAATGATTGGCAAGTCTTGCTCTGCTGATGACATTTCAAACATCACTTGGGTTAATTTTCCTTGCATACCTTTTCACGTCTTGGCTTGCAAAGGCACACATACAGACAAACTGCTTTAAGCACATTATATTTCAAAAACTGTTGCCATTTCATTCACGCACCAGCAGGCAGGAAATCTTCCAGATCATGAATGGAGGAAAAAGATAAACGATATAATGAGCCATTGGAGATAATCTAATCTTCATGGTCTAGTTAAACACGCAGCACCATGATCACTAAAAACAAACTACCTATCTGAAAGGATAAATGTCCCTGAGCCAAATTCAACCCAAAAAAATCCATCGCATCCTTCATCACCCACCAGCCTTGTACCAGCCTGACAGAAATTTAATTCAAGCTGGCTCCTGAAAATAATTATTGTATTTTAAGAGTAGTAATCATTGGTCGGGACATGATTGAATGTGTCCATGCCTATTGACTTTTTCTATGATTTATAGCTTTGTTTAGTCGATATTCCCATCGAAATTGTATAATTAATTATAAGTGGGGCTGTCAGGTCTGCAGGATGGAGTGCCCTGATGAGTATTTGGGAAGATTAAATTTTCCTTAGCTGTACCAATGCAAGGCTTGGGAATTTTCACAGCAGAATGCCTGTTGGATAGAGATGTTTTCTTATGTGTACAGCAACTGCTTTAGCTCAAGATCCATTGATTTTCTTCAGAGCCACCTTTTTATCAGTGTGGTGTGTCTTCAGCAACAGTGGAATTTGTGCAGATGTGACAACATCTGACAAATATTTATTATCAACAGGCTACTTTATCATTGTCCGTACACTGCTATCTCTTCTTTTTTTTAACACTGTAATCTAGAAGAAAAAATTCTCAAGAAAGATGTGGAAATGGTTAGGATGCACATGAAAAATCTAAAATACATGCAAATGATTAATTCAACAGAAATGCTATACATTTTCTGTTCAGGGTTGCGTTTTCCTTGGGGCTACTCCTTATTTCTCTTTTGGCCTCATTCTAATATGTATTGCAGTCATTCAAAAACCAATGGTGCTCAGTCTTTTTCTAAAACTTCTTTTTTATGAAGCTGAGAGATTCCCCACTGAATAAATCTATGTGAAAATAATTTCCACTGAAGACTGCAATGTTTTGAAAATCAGTAATCCAATTTCAGGACCTTCAAACCTATCAGAACACTTTCCAGATTCTTGGAAGCAGGTCAGAAATGTGGCTGGTGCTAGAATTCTATGCTCTGCCACTTCCACAAGACTTTTTTCCACCAAAAATAATAATAATAATTATTATTATTATTTGAAACACAACAAGGTGAGTCCACAGCAGGCAAGATCACTCTGCTGGCTGTTGTATTGGATCACACGTCAGACACTTCCCAAGTGTCTAGGACTGTGTGATGTATCGGCTAATAATGCGTGCAGATCCCAGTAAGGTGACCTTCTGCAGCAGGCAGATGGCAATTTTGTCAGCGCTGATTGTGTTTAAGTGCAGGCCAAGGTCTTTAGGCACTGCACCCAGTGTGCCGATTACCACTGGGACCACCTTGACTGGCTTATGTCAGAGTCTTTGCAGTTCGATATTTAAATCCTCATATGGTGTCAGCTTTTCCAGTTGTTTCTCTTCAAGCTGCTGTCGCCTGGGATTGCAACATCAACGATCCATAATTTGGATCGTGAGGTCAGGAGTATTGTGCTCCAAAACTCTGTCTGTCTGAAATTTATTATTATTATTATTATTATTTTAAAGGGTCCCCTCCTTGCCCTGCCTCCCACCACTTCAGATAATTTCAGGGCAACTACATTACCCTGGAAAATAGTAAATCCAAACCAGGTTTGGGCTATCTTTAAAGAAGCTGTGCAACTTGCTGAATTTATTTTAGATGTACAGTCCAGAACCTTGGAAAGCTCCCTTAAAGCCCCTATTAAAACCTGGGGTGGATTCACTAGCCCACTGAAATGAGGCTCAACAGCTGTCAATGTTTCTCTTTGACATGCTTCCCAGTATCATTATCACAGTATCAATATCAAGATGGGAAAAACTGAGAAAAGTTTAAAAACCCCTTTTCAAGGACAGGCCTTTCTTGCCACCCTTGGGGGAGGATCCTCTGTAACGCTATGTAACAAAATTTGGAAAAAATCTATTCCTGTTTTGAAAGTGTTGTTCCTGTTTAATTGTGTGGTACTTACTTTGAAAATAGTTGTTATACTCCAGAAACTTCTTTTTTGTGGCTGCCATAAACTATGTTAAATGGTTGAGATTCTATGAGATATTTATTGGAAAAACTATAGCAAAATATGGTGTAGGAATGTCCCACCAAAACAAAGTTTTTGCAGTTCAATAAATCCGTCCAGGTTTTTATGATAGGACCAATTCAGAAATGACATTTATAACCCAGAAACAAACATTGCATTACATAGTGTTATGGTTCTTTGGACACCCTCACAGGACAGGAAGATTGCCAAATTTGGGATGGGAAAGAAAAATGAAAAATATTAAAGAGAAGACCTCTTTAATAAATGAACAAGACCAGTTTTACTTACTTACTTTTTACTTAGACGATCCGTCATTGTCCAAGTATGATGGCCTTCCAAGTGTAGTGTCTTGGCGGTGGATACTTAGGTGACTGTGGAGTCCTATGTTCTTCAACATTGGTTGGTTTCCAGGTAGAAGGAGGTCCTGGTCAGGGTTGGCTTGATGTGCCTTCCTCTTGGCACATTTCTCCCTTTCGCCCTCCATTTTTGTCTTCTCAAATTCCACAGGACTGCTGGTCACAGCTGACTTCCAGTTAGAGCGCTCAAGGGCCAGGGCTTCCCAGTTTTCAGTGTTTATGCCACAGTTTTTAAGGTTAGCTTTAAGTCCATCTTTAAATCTCTCTTTCTGTCCATCTACATTCCATTTTCTGTTCTTGAGTTGGGAGTAGAGTAACTGCTTTGGGAGACAATGATCGGGCGTTCGGACAGCGTGGCCAGTCCAGCGGAGTTGATGACGTAGGAGCATTGCTTCAATGCTGGTAGTCTTTGCCTCCTTCCAGTATGCTGACATCTGTCCACCTATCGTGTTTCCCGAAAGTATGACACCCCGATTGTAAGACGTATCGGGGTGTCAGAAACAAACTTATATAAGCCGTACCCAAAGTAAGACGTACCTCGGGCGGCAGGCATGGCGTGGCTTCCTGGCTGGGCGAAGAGGCTCCCAGAGGGGCTCAAAAGGGGCCCGGAATCCTCCTCCTCTTCGTCCTCTTCCTCCCAGCGGCGCCTTCCATCCTCCTCCTCTTCCTCCCAGCAGCGCCATCTCCCTCTCGCCGGTTCCGCCCCTCCCTTATGTGAAGGGAGGAGGGGCGGAGCCCGCCGGCGAGGGAAGAAAGCGCGGGCGGAAGTCCTGCCGGCACGGGCGGCTCAGGCGTCTTTCCCCCGCCGCCCGGCTTGCCGCGCTCCAAACGGGAGGAGGCGGCGGAGAAAGCGCCCGAGCTGCCCTGGGGCGGGACTTCGCGGCGCCTTCTCCCTCTCGCCGCTGGCGGAACCGGCGAAGGGAGAAGGGAAGACAGACAGGCGCAAAGGGCAGCCCCTGTTGCCTGTCTGTCTTCCCTTCTCGAAGAGGCTGCTGCAAGGAAACCGCGAGATCCCCTTGCAGCAGCCTCTTCGGAGAAGGGAAGACAGGCGGCGCAGAGGGCTCCCCTTTGCGCCTGCCTGTCTTCCCTTCTCCAAAGAGCCGGCTGCAAGGGGATCTCGCGGTTTCCTTGGCAGCGGGTCTTCGGAGAAGGGAAGACAGACAGGCAACAGGGCTGCCCTCTCTGCGCCTGTCTGTTTTCCTTCTCCAAAGAGCCGGCTGCAAGGGGATCTCGCGGTTTCCTTGGCAGCCGGCTCTTTGGAGAAGGAAAACAGACAGGCGCAGAGAGGGCAGCCCTGTTGCCTGTCTGTCTTCCCTTCTCCGAAGACCCGGCTGCCAGGAAACCGCGAGATCCCTTGCAGCCGGCTCTTTGGAGAAGGGAAAACAGACAGGCGCAGAGAGGGCAGCCCTGTTGCCTGTCTGTCTTCCCTTCTCCGAGACCCGGCTGCCAAGGAAACCGCGAGATCCCCTTGCAGCCGGCTCTTTGGAGAAGGGAAGACAGGCAGGCGCAAGGGAGCCCTCTTGCGCCGGCCTGTCTTCCCTTCTCCGAAGAGGCTGCTGCAAGGGGATCTCGCGGTTTCCTTTGCAGCAGCCTCTTCGGAGAAGGGAAGACAGACAGGCAACAGGGCTGCCCTTTGCGCCTGTCTGTCTTCCCTTCTCCCTTTCGCCGGTTCCGCCAGCGGCGAGAGGAAGAAGGCGCCGGCGGAAGTCCCGCCCCCCAGGGCGGCTCAGGCGCTTTCTCGCCGCCCGGCTCCCGTTTGAGCGCGGGCAAGCCGGGCGGCGGGGAAAGACGCCTGAGCCGCCGTGCCGGCAGGACTTCCGCCGGCGCTTTCTTCCTCGCCGGGCGGCTCCGCCCTCCTCCCTTCACATAAGGGAGGGGCGGAACCGGCGAGGGAGATGGCGCTGCTGGGAGGAAGAGGAGGAGGATGGAAGGCGCCGCTGGGAGGAAGAGGAGGAAGAGGAGGAGGATTCGGGCCCCTTTGAGCCCCTCTGGGAGCCTCTTCGCCCAGCCAGGAAGCCACGCCATGCCGCCCAAGGTAAGTCTTTCGTCTTACTTTGGTACCGTCGGCTAATGTAAGCCATACCGAAAGTAAGCCGTAGTGGGATTTTGGGGGTCAAAAGAAAGTAAGACGCTGTCTTACTTTCGGGGAAACACGGTATCTTCTCAAGAGATTTGCAGGTTTTTTCAGATGGAATTCTTCCAGGAGTTGAGTGTGACGCCTGTAGATTCTTGTCCACATTTCGCAGGCGTATAACAAGACCAGTATTTTTGAAATTAAACAGTTATCATTAACTGTCCAAACATATTGCATCTCTAAATAGCACTACAGTGTGTGTATAGGTTTTGTATACACATGAAAAAGATGATACCATATACTCTCAGTAACTGGAATTCAAACAATCAGAACTTTGAAGCAAAGAAATAATACTTTCAATTTCAAGTATAGTAAAACAGTAAAACTGTGTTTTACATTAAGTTAGATTTGTTTTTATGAGTCTTAATTTGCTTTTAATGATTGTATTTCAATATTAATATGAAGTCAAAACAGAGTTTATGATGTGGTATTGTGTGGGGTATAAGTATTAGTCATCCCTGTTTTTAATAGTAACTCACAATCAACCAGAAATTACATTTATCCAGTACCTACCAATCCCTGTGGGTGCCAGTTAACTGAGAGTCTGTGGTATTGTGGTCATTCCTAAGATCTGTCTAACAGTGATTCTGGTGAGATCAAAAAAGCTTAACATGTCTCCCTTTTAATGTAAAGGAGAGTTTTATAAGATACACAGCATTTATCGAGTGCTTGACTTCATGCTCTGGGGTAAACCAGTGTTTCTCAAATTGTAGTATTCCAGATGTTTGAGCTCCTAGAGTGTTTAACTATGCTGGCCATGTCTTCTGGTCCAAAACGTGTGGAGATCCAAAATTATTGGGTTGTGCTAACCTAGTGGGAAAGTGAAAGTAAACTTCATTTATGGATTATACTCCAAAGAGGTATTTCCAAAAAATTTCCAGCAAAGAGTAGATGGTGGCTTTGATTTTTGTATCCACTACATGTAGTACAAGAACAGATATCTGGGGGGGAAAGGGCAGCTGAATCTCCCAATTTTTACAAAACTATAAATGCCCAAAAGGCAGTTTCCAGTTTCACAAAAGTTCCATTTTCCACCTAAACAAGGTATGTTTGGGAGAAAAACGAATCACACTTAAATCGTGGTGGGCCACAGCAGCACAAGACCAATGCTTACCCTCTCAACTACATACATTGCTTAATTTCCAACTAAGAGGGGATCCAGTGATGGCCACAACACGAAATCTTTGTATGACTCTTCTGGGGGGGAAATTGTGTCAGGAGTGACTTGAGAAACTGCAAGTCGGCTTCTGGTGTGAGATAACTGGCAGTCTTCAAGGACATTGCCCAGGGGGCGCCCAGATGTTTTGCCATCCTGTGGGAGGCTTCTCTCATGTCCCCACGTGAGAAGCTGGAACTGTCAGATGGGAACTCGCCCCACTCCCCAGATTCAAACCAGCAATCTTTCGGTCAGCAGTCTTGCTGGCACAAAGGTTTAACTCATTGCATCACTGGAGGCAATTTAAAACATCTTAATGGTAGGTAATGCTCCTGAAAGCTAAATCAGGTGCGGTGTTATTCATATGTATATAATGCTTATCTGCCAGGGGGAGGGTTATAAAAATGTAACTGTAGGTCAAGATCTAACCAGATAAGGAATATGATATGTGACCAGGACCTTAAACACTTTGCAGTCATTCCAAATTGCCACCCCGTTAGTGCTTCCACCAATTAGTACTTTTTGTACATGGGGGCAGATCTACTTCACCCGCTTTGGCCATCTGAAAGAATGTGTCCTTGATTTGTTCTGTAAATTCATTTCCTTGTTTTGCCTCCTCTAATGCAAGCAATAAGATTGCATAGACTTTCCATTTTTGTGCAAATACTTCCTTCCAATTCTTTGGTGTTCAGCTGGAATCTATATCTAGACCAAACTGTTTTCTGATCATATGAGACATTGTACTTCATTTATTTATTTATTTATTTGTCAAATTTCTAGGCCGCCACTCCCGGGAGGCTCGGGGCGGCTCACAACAGGACGAGGTACAATAAAAACACAACTAAAACACAGTTACATACTCTAAAATAACATAGGTTAAAAGCACAGTATGCTGTACGAGGTACAGCGCACAGCATAATACAGTATACAGCAGATAACCAGCAAGCTGAAGCGCTGATGGCGTCTTATAGGCTGAAAGCCTGCTGAAAAAGGAATGTCTTGCAAGACCGTCTGAAGGACATGAGGTCTTGGAGGGCTCGTGTCTCGGCCGAGAGAGCGTTCCACAGAGTTGGAGCAATCACAGAGAACGCTCTCCTGCGGGTTGCAGTTAGCCTGAGTGTCTTGGCAGAGGGGATTGCCATTAAGTTGGTGTTTTCTGACCGCAGTGATCTCGTAGGGCAATATGGGGTAAGCCGGTCCCTCAGGTACATTGGCCCCAGGCCGTGTAAAGCCTTAAAGGTGAGCACCAACACTTTGAAGGTGATCCGGTGCTCAATTGGAAGCCAGTGCAGATCCTGCAAGATGGGTGTAATGTGACAACCTGCTGGGGAACCAGACAGGAGATGGGTGGCAGTGTTCTGCACCAGCTTGAGCTTCCGGGTCACCAACAGAGGAAGGCCAACGTAGAACGTGTTACAGTATTCCAGTCTCGAGATGACCGTGGCTTGGATCACCGTGGCTAGGTCGTTCCAGGATAGATAGGGGGCCAGTCGCCTTGCCTGTCTTATATGGAAAAAAGCTGTTTTACTGGTCATGGAGATTTGGGTCTCCATGGTCAGTTGGGAGTCCAAGTGAACTCCCAGGCTCTTTACAGAAGGCGATGGGCATAACGCCACACTGTCCAGGGTCAGAAGCTGGACATCCCCATCACCCGGACGGCCCAGCCACAAGACCTCCGTCTTCGCTGGATTCACCTTCAACCTACAGGCTCGCAGCCATCCAGTAACAGCCTCAAGGCAGCGTTGGAAATTATCGGGTATGGATCCAGGCCTGCCCTCCATCCTCAGAATGAGCTGAGTGTCATCAGCGTACACTCCAGCCCAAAACTCCACACCAGCTGTGCAAGTGGCTGCATGTAGATGTTAAATAACAAGGGGGAGAGAATGGCCCCCCTGAGGGACTCCGCAAACTAATGGGGAGCCCTTGGAGACCATCTCTCCCCTCCTCACTCGCTGAAGCCAGTGATGGAGGAAGGAGGTCAGCCATTTTAGGGCTGCCCCCCTCACTCCAGCCATGGCAAGGCGGTGGATCAACAGGTTGTAATTGACTGTGTCAAACGCTGCTGTGAGGTCCAATAACACAAGCAGCGCGCGTGTTATTGGACCTTCAGGTGGTCTTGCAAGACATTCCTTTTTCAGCTGGCAGCGGAGTTGGTCTGTGATGGAGACCAGGACCGTCTCCGTCCCATGCCCAGAACGGAAGCCGGACTGGAAGGGGTCTAGCCATGCTGTGTCATCTAAGAAGGACTGCAACTGCTCCATTGCTGCCCTCTCAACCACCTTCCCCAGGAACGAAAGATTCGACACTGGTCGGTAGTTGGAGATGGCAATGGTCATCTTTTCCATTAATAGTTGTCTTTGCATTTGAGGTCTTCTATTCTACTCCTTTATTATGTAGATTTAGCCACAATCATGATTATGGGAGAAAATGTTACATATAAACAAAGAAAAAGATGGAATTGAACAGTTAGTTGAGTTGCTATGATGTCACAGAATACTCTGCTACATGGAAAATTTAAATAGGGGCAGTTGAAAAAGCAGAGCTGAAAAGGAATATAGGGGGGAAAGGACTTAATTATACGTGTTCTTTTGAAGATATTTATAATTCCCAATGGCTGCTTGAGGTGTGGAGATGTGAGACAATTACAATTCAAAATAAACGTTTGTGCACATTTTTCCCTCTAATCACAAGCAAAAGATTGATAACATCTTCTAGGACATATTTTAACATGTTTCGAGAAATAGGCATTTTTGGAACACATGCTAATGATTTAAACATCGTTCAGATAACCTTGATTATGAATTATTGTTTTAATGAAATATATAAAAATGATTTACACTGTAGTTGAAATAAATTCAGTTTGCACAAGCTGGATTGACAAAAATTAAAATAAATGCATATTTTCCCCCTTTAGAACCCAAGGGTTTTTCAAAGTAATTTAAAAAAACTGTTTAGGTTAAAATGTATTATTTTTAATAGCAGAAATCTTAGTAAAATCGAGATCCTCGTCATCCCCCGTCAACATAAAGCTAGAGAAAAAAAATGGTTAGAGAAGAGATAAGAGAGCGTTTCTAATCAACAAAAGACCTTTTATGAAGCTTTACTAAGCAAGTGTGTGAATGGGTGCACATGAAGGTTAAGGAACTGGCATCACTGAAAATGTATTAATCAAGAAACACGATATAGCACAATGCACTCTTCCCAATGGCCTTGGCGCTGACCCTTTTAAAGATAATGGGAATACTGTCCACTAAGAACTAGATTAGGACGATCAAATGCATTTCATCAGGGTTTGACTTGAACCCTGATCCCAGAGGTGAAAAGGCAGAGGTTTATCCACTAAGCCATCCAGCCCTGTCCAGATAAAATCTTGAATATGATATATAAGAGGTAAATTAGGATAAGGAGAAGGAACTGATGGCTCAGCACCATGATTGGGGAATGGAGAGGGATACAGAGAGACATCAACCCTGGTGGTGTGCTCATCTGCTTAAGTTGTAGCAATGCTGTAAGGAGACTGTGCCAGATAATAAGAACTCAGAGTGTAGAAGCCATCATTTCATGTGGAGTACATCTTAAATTGTAGCCTTCTGAATTTAGGGAAAGTGTACATGAATGAATCGCTAGACCAGTGTTTCTCAACCTTCCTAATGCCACAGTCGCTTAATACAGTTCCTCATGTTGTGATCACCCCCAACCATAACATTATTTTCGTTGCTACTACATAACTGTACTTTTGCTACTGTTCTGAATCGTAATGTAAATATCTGATATGCAGGATGCTTTTTCATTCACTGGACCAAATTTGGCACAAATACTTGATACGCCCAAATTTGAATACTGGTGGGGTTGGGGCGGGGTTTATTTTGTCATTTTGGAGTTTTTGTTGCTGGGATTTATAGTCAACCTACAATCAAAGAGCATTCTGAACTCCACTAATGATGGAATTGAACTAAACTTGGCACACAAAACTTCCATGACCAACAGAAAATAATGGAAGGGTTTGGTAGCCATTGACCTTGAGTTTTGGAGTTGAAGTTCACCTACATCCAGAGAGCACTGTGAACTCAAACAATGATAGATCTGGGCCAAACTTGGCACAAATACTCAATATGCCCAAATGTGAACACTGGTGGAGTTCCCATACAGAACCCCCTTGCCTTGAAGGGACTCACTGGCGCGAGCCTCCCTCCAGCCTTGCACGCTCTTCCTTGCCTGCACATGCGCACCATGCTACCATGCGCCGAGCATGCCTGCTCTCCCCTCCCTACTTGGATTCTCAGAAACAGCCCTCCTCTTGGCTGAGAGGGTGGCCAATCACAGTGGAGGAGGGCTTTTGGTGGGAGGATTCGTCGTCTGTTTCCAAAAAGGAAAAGAAGGACCATCAGGAGGTGTTCAGCCTTCTCTGCCAAAGGGGTTCCTAAGACCATCAGAAATATATGTTTTCTGGTGGTCTTTGACAACCCCGCTGAACCCCCCCCCCCCCCCAGGTCTCGAACCCCAGGTTGAGAAACGCTGCCCTAGACCAATCCAGAAAAGTGAGAATGAATAAAATGCCATGGGGAACAAAGTTGTTCTATTTATCTAGATAGCTCAATTGGTTAGAGTACAGGGCAATCTGGGTTGTGAGCATTTTAAACTTCAGCATTCAGAGTTAAAAATCACTGTTGTTGTCATCATCATCACTGCAAGAGCAGCTTTAATAACAAAAATGCCCAGACCTGCTACTGAAATCAATTAAAAGACCAAAATCCAAAGCATAACTCAGTCAAACGAATGAGATCTTGTACTGGATGAGAAACTGTATGACAGGGTTGAGGATTATGCTCCAAAAGACCCAGGCCAGCATAGTCAATGGTCCTGAGTGCTGAGATCCTCTGTTCAACAATATCTGGAGGACCATGTGATTTACACATCTGATGTGTGGGATCCTTGAGTTGTCAAAACATAGGCGATTCTCTTATTATCATTCCTTATCATCAGCAGAGATAGGCAACTTCAGGAAATCCGGGAGGTAATTGACCACTCCTATGACCCGCCATCCCCCTGAGACACAAATATAAGGACCAAAAATAATGTAAATTAAAACTTGAAAGAACGTAGAAGACATTTCGGTTCTCTAAAATATTGGCCAAATAAGACTATGTATGTGGTACTACCTGAAGTATAATCCATATATTAAGGCTGTAGTTTTGTTTTAGAAAGGTATAATTTAGTTGGTGGCACCAAAATGGGTTGCAGCTTTTGGCCTCCAGGCCACATGTTGCCCTCCCCTGTCATAAACAGAAAGATAAATCTGGAATCCTTCTCCAGTTCAGGTTTACAAACTCCAATACTGACAAGTTTGGATTTGATTAATTCCCTCTCTTCCTGTAGTTCTGTTTTAGTACGCTACATTTAACTTCACCTTGGGAAGTAACCACAAGCATACCTGAGCTCTACAGAGGTCTTAAATAGGAAGACAGAAATGAGGAAGAGTGGGATTTGATGAAGAAAGACCTACTTAATGCCATGTGAGGACAATTTCCTTAGAGTTAGATAGAAAGGAGAAATAGAGTTGGGTGTCACCAACATTTTGGTGACATCAGACTACAAAACTCTGGCAAATCTCTTCCAGCAGTTTCATGTCTACATTAAATAGCTTAAGGCAGTGTTTCCCAACCTTTTTTGAGCCGCGGCACACTTTTTACATTTACAAAATCCTGGGGCACACCACCAACCAAAATGACACTCTTAACACAGTCATACATATAGTTAATAGGAATTTACCTTGAGTTTTGGAGTAGTGGTTCACCTACATCCAGAGAGCACTCTGGACTCGAGGCCGGCGAAGCAGGCAGGAAGGAAGGCGGCAGCGGGCAGGGATCCAGAGGGAGTCCGAGAGTGGTTTCGCACGCACCGGGGAGGAGGAGGGAGGGGCGGGGCCCTGCGGGGAGCCGTTCTCCCGGTTTGCGGCTCCGCCAAGCTTGGTCGAGCCGCGAACCGGGAGAAAGGCTCCACACAAAGGAACAGGCCCTGCCTGGGAGCGGGTTTGGCTGCCTCGTATCTCCCGCGGGGCTCCGGCAGAAGACGCAAGCCGGCCAAACTCGGCTCCCAGGCAGGACCTGGGCCCTGTGGGGAGCCTTTCTTCTGAGGCTCCCCGAGGTGCCCAGGACCTCCCTGGCAGCTGGGATGGGCCAGCTGGCTGGTGCACGGAGGGGAAACGGCCGAAGGAGGCGGCGCCCCAGTCCTTTCTTCTTCGCCACCGCCCGGCCCTTCCTCCTCCTCCTCCTCCCCCAAGTAGCAGCAGCAGGCAGGAGGGGGAAGAAAAGTGGGGGGAAGAGACGTTTTTGCGGCACACCAGATGATCCGTTATGGAACAGTAGTGTGTCGCGGAACAGCAGTTGGGAAACACTGGCTTAAGGGATGTCATATATCAACAACTAGTGAGCCTTAACTGGAATCCCTCAGTTGCACCTTCTGGATTGTTCCCACTATAAAACAGGGCCCTCTAAGACCCATCTCAGTGAGGCAGCCTAAAAGGGCTCCATAGTTTATTATATGAAAGCTTTTTCTCTCAAGGCAGAAAATTCTTTCTGCTTTGAACTGGGTTATCAGCCATGCTATAACCCAGAAAATATTTAAGAACAAGGCAGAAAAGCCTCAGCCCATCTATCAGCATTCTGAACTGGCCCACCAGTTTACACGGGGATCTCGAGCAGAAGGGAGGCAAAAACCTGACCTGCTATCTAATCCAGTTCTAAGCAGAAAATGTGAGATTTTATTCAGCTGTGTGGAAGGGGCCTGAGAGGTCCAGCAAAACCAGCAGGGATGGTTCCCAACATAGATGACTGAAATTCCATTACCCACTAGAGCAGGGCCGTAGCCAGGATTTTGATTCGGGGTGAGTTTTGTATTGTTATCCCAATAACCCCATGAATGTGGGATATAATGAGCATGGTGATCAGATCATGATATGAATAAACATAACAGTTTAAATAATGTACCAGTAAGGCCTTCTCGTGGACCACCCTGAGAATTTCGGGGGGCTGAAGCCCCTAAGCCCCGGCTACATGCCTGCACTAGAGTGGTCAAAGCTATCTCTGGTCTCTTATTTAGATCTATTTCATTCAGATGCCAGACTGAAATAGAGCTAGGTCTTATCCAGGAACTCTAGGAGCTGGGAGACCTTCACAGGCTTCAGCACCTTGCCCCAAAACGCAATGTTGGGAACTAGCTGATTGTCCTCCAGTAGATAGGATCTAAGGAAGTCTATTTCCATAAAAATCATACATCTGCCTTCTTCTGGCATGTTGAGATACCTACCAGTCCCTTTACCCACTCAGCTATTTTCGGTCTGACCTATGTAATGAGTCAAGAGGAGCAACATGTTTTCCCCATATGTATGTTGCACTGTGTGCCAACTGAACATTGGTTGCACTAACCGCCGGTTTTAATGTCTTTTTTAGAACCACTTTGGTTCTCACTCATGTCATGAAGTAAATATCATACCGACAGGATCAGAAGAAATATGTTTCTCAATACCAGTTGCTGGAAAGCATGAGCTATTAGACTCCTAACCTGCTTCTAAGTTTCTTTTTGACATCTAGTTGGCCACTGCAGGACGTAAATTGTTGGAGAGATAATACCTTTGATCTCTTTCAAAATGACTCTTCTTAAGGAGAGAGCCAAGGAAAGTGGATGAGTGAAAGCTGAAGCACAGCAGCTGAAAGGAATCCATCTTCCCTGGATCTAAATATAAAAAGGGCTATTTAAAAGTTGATAGCAAGCCATTGGGGGCATCTTCTCAAAAGCAACTATGCTAAGGTTTTCCTTTAATGAGGGAGGGTGGCTCAGTACCCCAGTGAGAGTATTATCTGTGGAATAGGGTGGATAAGATCAGGATGCCCAATAACCCTGCATGTCTTCCTCACTTTCCCACTACACACACACACACATGTACATGCACGCTTTGTGTAGAGCACAATGTCCAAATTACAAGACCCTGTGGTTATTTGAAGTACAGTGTATTTCAGGGCCGTAGCCAGGATTTTGTTTCGGGAGGGGCTGAGTTTGATTCGGGGGGGGGGTGAAACTGAGTGAGAGAGGGTCTACCCTAGCAAACCTTTTGTATTGTTATCCCTATAACCCCCATGAATGTGGGATATAATGAGCATGGTGATCAGATCATGATATGAATAAACATAACAGTTTAAATAATGTACCAGTAAGGCCTTCTCGCGGACCACCCTGACAATTTCGGGGGGGCTGAAGCCCCCTAAGCCCCCCCCCCCCAGCTACATGCCTGGTGTATTTCCTTATTATTCAAATTTAAATTAAAGAATAGATGGGTTGCCTAGTTTTCCTTCTTGTACTAACCCCCCCCCCCCGGGTGCAGGCCACAATGGCAAATCTGTAGAGCACACATGGGCAAACTTTCTAACTTGGGAGCCGCATGGTGGGGTGGTTGGACCAGGAGGGAGGGGGTTCTCCCCAAGTCTCCCTGGCCTTCCCTCCCCTTCCTCTTCTCTTTTGGAGGCAGAAAGTGAAGGAAAGACAGGAAATGTTTAGGGTTAGCCTTTCTCAGGATGAGATGGTGGATGGGAGAGGAAAATGTGTCTCCATTAGACCCCCATATTGCCTACTCCTGATATAGAATCCTAGAGCTGGAAGAGACCCCCAAGAGCCATCCAGGCCAACCCCCTTCCATGCAAGGAGGCACAATCAAAGCACTCCCAATAGACAGCCTCTGCGGAAAAGTCTTCAGAGAAAGAGACTCCGCCACACTCCAGGGCAGATTATGCCACTCTCTGACAGCTCTTACTCTCAGGAAGTTCTTCCTCATCTTTTCAGTCGAATTTCTTTCCCTGCCATTTGAAACCATTGCTCCCTTGTGCCCTGGTCTCTAGAGCAGCAGAAAATCAGTTTTCCCCCTCCCTCCTTCTCAATGGGACATCCTTTTAAATCTTGAAACATAGTTGTCATGTTTTCTTTCTAGCTTCCCTTCAGCCAGCTAAACATCTCCCAGGAGGAAAGGAGGAAGAAAAAGAGAAGAAATGGAGGGAGGGAAGGATAGAAGGAAGGAAGGAAGGAAGGGTGGAAGGGGAGGGAGGGAGGAAAGAGAGAAGAACAAAAGGGGAAGGAACACAGAGAGAGAAAGAAGGGGAGCATTTGCACAGTTAAAACTTGTGCACTAGCTGTGCCCGTACCTTGGGAAGTCTGACTTGGCCACGGTAGTCCATGCTCTGGTCACATCCCGTATAGACTACTGCAACGCGCTCTACGTGGGGTTGCCTCTGAAGACTGTTCGGAAGCTACAAATGGTCCAACGTGCGGCAGCCAGGTTGCTAACAGGAGCAGCACTCAGGGAGCACACAACTCCTTTGTTTGCGCCAGCTCCACTGGCTGCCAGTTTGCTTCTGGGCACAATTCAAAGTGCTGGCTTTAGCCTATAAAGCCCTAAACGGTTTCGGTCCAACTTACATATCCGAACGTATCTCTCGTTATGAACCATCTAGGACGTTAAGATCTTCTGGGAGGCACTGCTCTCGCTCCCACCTTCTTCGCAGATGCATTTGGTGGGGATGAGAGACATGACCTTCTCAGTGGTGGTCCCTCGACTGGAACGTCCTATCTGGGGAGATAAGATTGCCCCCCTCCCTGCTGTCCTTCCGAAGGCAGGTGAAAACCTGGCTTATCGAACAAACTTTTCCGAGCACAGCATACATTTATGAATTTATGGAATGACCCAAGAGTGAGATTGAAGGATAACACGATATGGTAACGCTCACAATAATGTTTTTAAGGCTTGTAGAGTTTTTAATGCTTTGTAATATTTTACAGTTGTCTTCGGGCTGATAAGGGCAGTATAGAAATGTCGTAAATAAATGAATAATAAAAAATTAAAAATTAAGGACAAAAGAGTGGAAAGGAGGGAGAGAGGGAGGGAGGGAGCGAGGGAGGGAGGGAGGGATGAGGGCCTGAGAAAACAGCCCAAGGGGCCAAATCCATCCCCCAGGCCTGGGTTTGCCCATACCTGCTGTAGAGACTCAGGAGTAATATATTATGATTTTTGGTTTTGATATTGTCTGTTTTGAGAATTGAAACAAGTCAAACCATTCTGGAGTTGGTTTGTGAGCTCTGGAATATTGGAGTTATATCTGGGGGTCCTGAGTGCACAAAAAGGCACATGTAACCAGGAAGCCATACTTCTGACATAGTAGGGTTAAAGAGGTTCTCTCTTCAAATAACTAAGGCCTTTCCAAATACAGCACAGGCATTTATTACTATGCATAAGGAACCAACAAAGAACAGATGGAAGGGAATCAGTAGTTACTGAAATGGACATCCAAGTGCTACCTCTGTGTTGATGGAGGCAGGCAGGATTTTCCCCGGTACTGGTTGTGGGGGTCGGGGAGGTGAGGGTTTTGCCCTCCTTTCCTAGAGATCCCCGTGTACAACTAGTGGGCCACTGTGTGACACAGAATGCTGGACTAGATGGGCTGAGGCCCGATTCAGCATGGCTCTTCTTATGTTCTTATGTTCTTAGATGTACATAAGCTGAAAGTGTAAGATATTGGCCTCACCACGAACAGAGAAGAAGGGGGAAATAATGTCTGGACAGTCCCCATGCTCATCATTTATATCACAACAGGCAAACCTTTATCCTGTTATTTTGGATAACAGTAAAGGAGAGCTGTATAACATGTTTGATCTTTGAGGATTTTAATTTTCAGGAATTATGTAACAATGGCTGCTGGATATTTGTCCTGTTGTCCCAGACCACAAAATATTTTCGGCAAGAGTGACAAACTAGAAACTCTTTGGCCTGTGTGCCATTATTTTAATTCACTGAGGTTAGTTTTTGAAAGATCCTCCCTAGTCATTGTTAAAGTCCCCCCACCTCACCCTGCATCCTGAAACTTCATTTCCCTTCCACAGCTGTGAATTCTCTAGTGGTCACTGCAGATAGATTTGATAAATGCTGCTAATATCACCTCCTGATCTAACAATGCTCTGACTTTGGTCTGTAGGTCTTGATGAGTAATTGCTGTTGTTCTACTCCAATGACTGAATTAAGTTGCCCTGTTATAAAGGGTTCATACTTCTGTGATTTTAGCCAAGGCAGCTTATACTAGGGTCCCTGTGGACAATCTTCTCTTTTTTCCCCCAGAATATCTATTTTACTTTAAGCCTAAGCAAGCAATATTTACATATCTTATTTAATTGTTCAGACCAAGTTCATTCTTCAACCATTTGAAATGTCAGATTGTTCATTTTAAATGCAAATGTAATCATCTCGTACATTTATATTCAAGGGAAATACTCCAGTAGACCCATAGCTTGTCCTTGGTTCAAAATGTTATAAAGACTTCTGCTTTTTTTTCGCACCATGCCGGCCAAAGGACCCCTCCATAGTGTTCAGGTTTTTGACAGGAAGAAAATTGCTACTGCAGTAGCTCACTGCAAATGAGGAAATGGCCTTATCAAGGTTAGTGGCAGACCTCTGGAAATGATAGAGCCTGTTGTCTGTGCGTTTTCAGAGGAAGACCTACAAGCCACTCTAAACACCTTTGCAGAAACTTACGGGAAGCTCGGCCTCTCATTGAACATCAGGAAAACCAAAGTGCTCTTCCAGCAGTCACCAGCCAAACCCTCTGCAATGCCAGAAATGCAGCTTAATGGTGTAACGTTAGAAAATGTTGACCATTTCCGCTACCTTGGCAGCCACCTCTCCACAAAAGTCAATATTGACACTGAAATGCAACACGCTCTGTGAGTGCAGCATTTTTCCGAATGAAGCAGAGAGTGTTTGAGAACCAAGACATCCGTGGGGATACCAAGGTGGTTGTTTATAAAGTCATTGTCCTCCCAACTTTGCTATATGCCTGTGAAACGTGGACTGTCTACAGACATCATATGCAACTCCTGGAACGTTGCCATCAATCTGCCTCCGAAAAATCCTGCAAATCTCTTGGGAAGGCAGGTGGACAAATGTCAGCATGCTAGAAGAAGCAAAGACCACCAGCATTGAAGTGATGCTCCTCCACCATCAACTCTGCTGGACTGGCTGTGTTGTCCAAATGCCCAATCACCGTCTCCCAAAGCAGTTATTCTACTCTGAACTCAAGAACGGGAACCAGAATGCTGATGGACAGGAAGAGGTTTTAAGATGGGCTTAAAGCCAACCTCAAAAACTGTGGCATAGACACCGAGAACTGAGAAGCCCTGGCCCTTGAGCACTTTAACTGTAGGCATGAATGGAGGGCAAAAGGGAGAAACATGCCAAGTAGAAGGCATGTCAAGCAAACCCTGAACGGACTGTCTTCCATTTGGAAACCGATGCCCTCACTGCGGGAGAACATACGGATCACCTACGGACCCACCACCAAGACACCTCATCTGGAAGATAATCATCCTCAAGCTACAAGGGATCGCCTAAGTAAGATAGAGTCCAGAATTTTTCAGTATAAACTGATGGAACCACTTCTTCTTTTGGGCAAGGAGTGCTTCGCAGGAGTTGACATCAGAGTCCCTGTGAAGGGTGGTGGTCATGTAGCACAGATATATGCAATTTGGCCGTCCATTTCCAAAGCATTGGTTACTTACTACCAAAAATATGAGGATGAGGCTTCCAAGAAGGAGCTAAAGGATATCCTTATCCAGTATGACAGGACTCTGTTGGTTGCTGATCCTCATCGCTGTGAGTCCAAGAAGTTTGATGGACCTGGTGCTTGTGCACGTTAACAGAAGTCTTACCGTTAAAAAGAAAGTTTTACATTTGTCTCTTCAAATAAAAATAACAGAAACGTAATACCAAAAAAATATGTAAAGACTTTTAAGCAACCTGATTTCCATTCCTGAAATGGTCACAACCTGCTGAAAATGTCCTATGATGGAGGGTGAAATGGCCAATCTGCCTTCTTTGTGCCAGAAGACACTATGCTGTCTAGGCTAGCAATTCTTTAAATCTATTATGTTAAGGATTACTGGCCTGCTTTTTCTTTGCACAACATTCATGGGTAAATGTAGGTATTAAGAAACTTATGTCTGATCATCTTAAGTGTGTTTCAAATAAGATGACTAATTAAAACAAGCAGCTAATGTCCAAACAACCATAAAATCTGTTGTTGTAGGCTTTTATGGGCGAAATCTCTGGGTTGTTATGAATTTTCTGGGCTGTATGGCCATGTTGATAGTCATTCCTAGACTTATCCTTGTCTGAGCCAGGAGTTGAGGACCTTAGGCATCCCAGATGTTTAAGATACAGTCCAAAATATTGGACTGGGTGACCCATGCAGTTCCTTCAGTTCTATCATTCTACAGTCCCTTACAATGTTGGCAGAACTCCTGTCAAAAACATCTGGAGATCCTAAGTTCCCCATCACCAACCCAAGCCTTATTTGACACCATCTTAGTCAATGGCTAGTGACTATCATGTTGCTAATGAGTGTTGGTTTATAGCAGGCCCGGGCAAACCTCGGCCCTCCAGGTGTTTTGGACTCCCAACTCCCACAATTCCTAACAGCCAGTAGGCTGTTAGGAATTGTGGGAGTTGGAGTCCAAAACACCTGGAGGGCCGAGGTTTGCCCGGGCCTGGTTTATAGACTCTATCAAGAATATTTTAACATAATGTCTTCTGCATCCTGCCATCTACACATTTACTGACACTCTAAAAAAATCCAAGAGTTTAATTTTTCCATAGCAAAGTTTCGCCTTCTGTATGATCAATTACCATTTTTTAAATTTATGCTTCTCATCAGTCTGTCTAAATAAGTATACCCGGCTCATAGGTTTGTACTTCTATGGTACTTCCTGCATCCCTTTCTTTTGTCATGTTGTGTTATGCCATATTACATTATGTTGTGAAATCTTATGTTGAGTTGCCTTTTTCCTACTCTTTAGGTAAGTAGACGAATTTTAATGATAATGTATAGGCTGCTTATATTTATCAGCAGTTTCACATTGGACTTCCTTAAGGACTGTGTTATGCCAACCGGTCTCAATGATTGATTTTTAATTTGTTAATTAGCCTAAGAGCTTCTTCCCCTCTGTTTGATTTAGCTTTAAAAAAACCTCCTTTAGAAGTTGATGTTCATGCATGGAGATCTGGCCTGTGGACACCCCATTGCTCGTCTATAGTAAATTAGGTTCACCATCCAAGAATTACATGAAGACAGCTGCCCTAGAAATAAAGGTTACAACTCTGAAGTACAGTGAACTCATTATGCCAAACTGTTTTGAGCCACCCATTGAAGTCACCTCCATGTCATGTTCTCTGGGGGGTTGTCCTCCTTCTCTTCTTCTTTGTTAGAGGTAGATTCCCCATCAGAGCAAGTGCTTGAACTGCTAAAAATAGTAAGAATAATTAGAGTCACCTTGTATATCATGTCCTTCCAGCAGCTGGCACTCAGGTTTTGCAAGTGAGCTTTATTTGCAGTAGTAGCTATAAAGATGTGAGTGCTCCTTGAAAACTTGGGAGGCTCCAGCAGCTGCCAGCACAATTGTGTTCCTGTTATCTATCATCTGTGTCACAACAGTATCAATAGTTTATTTGCAGTACACAACACATAACTAAACAAGCAACCACCCACAGTACATAAACATGTCAGAAATGTCTGTGGCTGTTACTGGGGAAATAGCTGCAAGCTTAACCGTTTACACTTCGGCCCTTCTGTCTGTTTCGGAATATTGTCGTGATGAAAGCACACATATAGAAACCAGACCCGTTGTAGATATTTTGAATTCATCCAGCAAGACAATGCCTCTATTTAACTTCATTCTGTCTTTGGAATTTTCAATGAGCATTTTTTTTACCATTGTGTTCTGTGAAGCATTGTTTGTTTGATCTGCCTTTTGCATTTTGATATTTTCAGAGCAGTCCTCCTGTCTCCAGATGTCCTATTGTCTGGCTATTCAAATGTTATTTGTTAAAGAAATATTTCAAAATGATAGATTTGAAAAAGGTGCCCTAAATTATGTTGCTCTCCATTATAACTGTATTGAAAGGTTTCATATCATATTCAGTGCAGATAGGTTGCAATTACTTACTCATTTACCCGAGACTAATCTGTATTGAATTCAGTGTGATCTACTGTTGAATCAGCACTGTCTTCGCACAATCCTAAATATACACTGGACCGACTATGTGACCAATGTTGCTGTCCTTGGGCAAGCAGGGATCACCAGCATTGAGGCCATGCTATTGAGAACACAGCTGCGCTGGGCAGGGCATGTCTCTAGGATGGAGGACCACTGCCTCCCAAAGATACTACTCATGGTGAACTCACCACGGGTTAGCGCAAGAGAGGCGCCCCCAAAAAGAGATATAAGGACTCCCTGAAACAACACCTCAGGCTCAGCCAGATTGATCACCAACAATGGTCCACCCTGGCCTCACATAGGGAGGCATGGAGACGCACTATCCACAATGCTGAGGCCTCTTTCGAGAAGACACGCCGAACAGGTCTCAAAGAGAAACGTCAACGCAGAAAGAACCGCAACTTGGAAACAATATCACCCAAGGAGACTTTCTGCTGTGCTTTCTCCAACTGAACTTGCCTATCTCAGATTGGCCTTTTTAGTCATCAATGCACTTGTAAAAAGCATGGGATGAGTCCTTCCTAAGAATCTTTGTTCGCGAAGTAATGCCGAGAGAGAGACTGTTGGCAAAATATATGTTGGATGTATTTAAAAGTTGCCAGTACCTGAAGTCAGCCTGATTACAAGTGTGCATAGGCAAATACATGCTTAGAATCCCATTTGTGACATCAAAGATCAGAATGTTAAGGACAAGATCCAGAACTTTCTGAGAACATACTGATCATCTGATGAACAGAATAACATAGGTATAAGCCATTGAAGGAAGAAACACATAATCAATGGAACGTACCTAAATGTTGACTTACCAAGTGCTCTTTGATTCCGTGGTTTGGCTGCGGCTAACAATAAGTCTAAGCTGGGATGGAGATCTTTGGTGGACCTAAGAAAGACATTTCAGAACAGAGTACAATAATGGCTGTAATGTAAGATGGCTCCATTACTTCCAGCTCAGAGAATGGTTCAACATGGACAAGGCTAAAGGCTTTAGTGATACTGATAGACCCTGGGACATTATAATGAGGACGGAAAAGAAGACAATATCTAAAACCTACTCCATGTTATTGAATTGGGCAACAGAGGTAGATGTAATCAAGCAGTCAATGATTAAATGGGCGCAAAACATTGGGAGACCGATCCAATATAAGGAATGGGAAAGAATCTGGTGTGAGCATTTGAAAATTACTTATGCGACGGATCTGAAGGAAAACTGGCTGAAAATGATACACCGTTGGTACATTACCCCTAAAAAATAAGTTTAATGTATAAAAATGTTGGGAATGCTTGTTGGAAATGTAAGAGTCAGGAAGGCACTTTTTTCCATATGTGGTGGTCATGCCCCAAAGTAAAAGAATATTGGCAAATGGTACATGAAGACTGTAAAAAAAAGTTGCAATTAGTATTTAGGATGAGACCGGAATTGTATCTGATAGGGATGATAGACGAAGAAACATTTTCAAATGACAATATAGAAAAACTTTTTGTGTTCCTCACAACAGCAGCAAGAATAGTGTTTGCAAAGCTATGGAAACAAAACCTCCTACCCACGAAAGAGCAGTGGCTACTTAAAATTATGGACATAAAGGACATCGATGAATTAACTTACTGGTTATGACAGAATAATGGCAAAGGTGTTATAAAGACAGATTGGACTTTGATTGATGAATATATAAAAAAGGTGAAATAAGGAAAGGAACACTGTCAGTAATTGAATAGATAATGAAGAGCACCTCATGTGCTATAATGAAAGTTTGATAAATATGTATAAATAGTGTGGAATGAGAACGGAAGTCAACATACCCTTATGTTTCTTTTCCCCTACCCTTCCCCAACCCTTCCTTCCCCTTTTGTGATGATGTATGTCTCATAAATATAAAAACTGATAATAAAAACTTTTCAAAAAAAAGAAAAAAGAACAGAGTAAAATAATAAATATAAGCTGAGGGGGGCTTTTTCAGCCTTAAAAGGGGATGAAAAACTCAGCTTATACTCGAGTATATATGGTAAATTATTTATTGGATAAATTGATGCTCCTGGAACTTCCAGAATGAGCAGTTCACATTATTTTTGCCACTGCTTCTGCTGCTCTCATGTCTTCAGGGAAGTTTTGGGGAAGGCCAGGGAAATAAAAGCAAGATACCAGGGTGGCATGTAGACCAAGAGTCACAGTTTGACTACAGTTGATATAGGCACCAAGAGTCTACATCAGTGGTTCTTAACCTTTTTTGGGGTACCGAACCCACCAGTTTCATATGCGCATTCACTGAACCCTTCTTTAGTGATAAATAAAATACGATCTGCAGCAAGTAATGGCCAAGTTGGGCATGTCATCACAATTTTACACAAGTGTGTCTTTACCTCCACAGCAGAGGCTCTGCCGAACCCCTCAGACTGACTCATTGAACCCCTAGGGTTCGATCGAACACAGGTTAAAAACCACTGGTCTACATGTATACAGAGTTTTGTATGTTCAAATTTCCACATAGATTTATCAACAACTCGGGGAGAGGGGGGTGTATACAACTTTCAAGTCAAACCTTCATGTTCACATTTACTAAACCTCCTGTAAAAGTGAAAAACCCTTTTGCCCATATCTATGGCAGGCATCTTCAGAGTTTATGAGGTCCTCATAACTTCTGAGGATGCCTGCCAGAGATTTGGGTGAAACATCAGGCGAGAATGCTTCTCGAACATGGCCATACAGTCCAGAAAACTCACAGCAACCCAGTTATTCCAGCCATGAAAGCCTTTCACAATGCAATAAGTAAATTGCTATTCCATATATCCAATGGAGTAGTCTGCAGTACACAAACATTTGTGCCAAATAACACATGTTAGTCTTTAAAATGTTATTAGAGTATTTGTTATTCTTCATACTGGTAACAGGAGGAAAACGCAGTATACATATCAGTTCAGGAATTACAGCTTCTCCTTGAGTAGGCAATAAAACAGGAAGTGATCCTCATATTCAGCACATCAGGAATGATCCTTCAAAGTCAGTTCAACTCACTGCTCTAACAGAATTGCCTACCTCTAGCCTCAGCACTTTCCTTTCTCTCAAGAATCCCCCTACCTTGGCAAACATCACTGCAATTTGATGTTACGTCAACACCGACATTAAACATGGTTAACCCTTATGAGGTTCCCTCTTGACAAGTAGCATGAAATCCTGATTGGATATCTTGATAGAGAGAGAATCCTAGTTAAAACTGGCAGAATAAATATGAGCTAGTGGGTAAAGGGAGCAAAGCACTGCACAAACTGTTTCCCATTCTTTCTTTGTGTGATCTACCTTTTTAAAAGTGTGCTTTTTTGTAAATGATTCTTTGATTTGTTATTAGTTTGTAGTTTCAACTTTATTTTACTGTGTTGGCTTTATCCAAGCCTTGCATTTGTAGAGAGGAAAAGGACATAAAGAATAACTAGAATGTCAACAGGAAGGCTTTCAAGCTCAGTATAGAGTTCAAGATGTACTATAGAAGTAATACAGTTTTGTTTTTTTTCCGCGTTGTTCCAGGCCCCTCTTCTTTTATTATATAAAATTTTATTGTGCTTTTACAGATACAAGGGGGGCGGGGAAGAGTTAGGAAAGGGGGAATTGAAGTAATACAGTTTGATACCACTTTTACTACTGTGGCTGAATGCTATGAAATCCTGAGAGTTGTATTTTGTTGAAGCACCAGTACTCTTTAGCAGAAGAGGCTAAAGTCCTTGTACAGCTACAGCTCCCGTGATTCCAAAACATTGGAGCCTTGATACTTAAAGTAGAACCTAATCACATTAATTCTATTGTATAGATCAGGGGTGCTCATTAGGTAGCTCAGGAGCTACTAGTAGATCTTCGGCCCTCTTCCAGGTGATCTTCGGGCCTCACCAGCCGAATGGGGCAGTCCTGCCATGTGCGCACACACCCTGCACACACGCGTGCTCCTGCTGCTGGCTTCCGCTCTCGTGGTGCTTCTTTCGCCTGCAGGGCAGGAAGAAGGAAGCACAAGGCGGGGCCTCTGGAGGGAGTGCCCTGTCTCTCTCTTGTCCAGAAGCAGCTGTGCAGCCTCCGTTGCCGGCGAGACAGGCAGGCTGGAGCGCACCCTCTGGATGCTCCACCTCATGCTTTCTCCTTCCTGCAATGCCCCGCAGACGGAAGAAGCGCTGCGCGGGCAGAAAACAGCAGCAGGAGCACGTGCGGTGGCAAGAGGGCGGCGCGGCAGGAGCGTGCGGGAGCCCACGGCGGGGCAGGTAGATCTTTTGGACTTGGTTGCTTTAAGAGTAGCTCGCATGCTGAAAAAGTGTGAGCACCCCTGGTATAGATGCACTCCAAGTTTAGGAAGAATGAGGAAACCTAGGCTCAAGTCTGAATTTCCAGGTCTGTGTCAAATAGACACAGGGCCGTAGCCAGGATTTTGATTTGGGGGGGGGCTGAGTTTGCTGGGAGGGGGGCTGAGTTTGAGTGAGAGGGTCTACCCTAGCAAACCTTTTGTATCATTTTCCCAATACCCCCATGCATATGGGATATATTGATCATGGTGATCAGATCATCAATAGACAGAACCTGAAAGAGTGCCTTTGGTTTTGTGAGTCCCCTCAGGGAGATCGGGTGGGTTATATTATTATTATTATTATTATTATTATTATTACTGGACTATAGTTCTCATAAGCAATTACCTAGCATGTCTGCTGGAAACTAGGACTCGGGGCAATGGATTCAAATTACAGGAAAGGAGATTCCACCTGAACATTAGGAAGAACTTCCTGACCGTAACAGCTATTCAGCAGTGGGATTCTCTGTAGTGGAAGCTCCTTCTTTGGAGGCTTTTAAGCAGAGGCTGGATGGCCATCTGTCAGGGGTACTTCAATTGTGTTTTTCCTGCATGGCAGGAGGTTGGACTAGATGACCCATGTGGTCTCTTACAACTCTGTGATTCTAAGCTTCTGGGAGCTGTTGTCCAATGAAGGCAACTTTATGAAGTTCCCATTTACAAGAATTTCATTTCAGCCGTGGCCTGTTCAGTGACTTCATGCTGAGAATGCAAATCTCTTGCTTACTGTTTGTCAGAATAGATACTTTTCTTGATAACTGTCATTTGTTGTTAGAAATTGTATAAGGTTTCTTAAGATTTTTTTTCCGTTTGGAAAAAAACCCCAGTTCTTTTTTATCCGGAAAGAGTTTTCCAAATAAAAAAGGGGATCGGGATGTCCCTTAAAGCACCCACAGACACATATTGATACACTGATAGAAATTCACTGAAATGCCATCTAGCCGGCAGTGATGGCAATGAAACTGGGTGGGCCACCGGGAGGGAGCCGATCTCAATTGTGCAGGTGGCTCAGGTATCTGTTTTTCCGCACAGATAATTAATGTGTACAAGTCGCTGCTAATTGCACATTTCAGGAATGATTTATGACAGAGCGGAGAGGAAAGAGGAACACAATCTCATTTCTTTCGGAACCTCTGCCATTCGTACAATGGTATCAGCACAGCTGTGAGTTGGGACATGATTAATGAACAGGGAGGTAAACACCCCAGCATTTGGAGGAGGAGTGTTTCCGAAGGCAGGGCTATCAAAACCAAAAGTGGTGTTTCTGATGATGGACCAATTACACAACAGGTTCCTTTCCACGTCAGAACCCATGGCGGTTCTGCAATAAAGCATTTGACACCCAACAGGGTGGTTCGTAGCTTTCGTAGCTTTCAATAAAGACTACGGCATTAACATTTATGAGAAAGTCCTTAGAAGCACAAGCTGAAACTATACACCTTATTTTCTTTGCGGACCCTATATGGGGGGGGGAGGGGGGGAGAGGGTTTTTTTTAATGCATTCACGGCTACCTCATATTTTTTCTTCTGGGATCCTATCTGGACTGCTGTCTGGGTACTTTAATGTAGATAGTGTTAGTTAACTAAAGAAGACTATTGCTTGTGATCAACTTTTTTCTTTTTGACGGGCTATAGGCATGTTAATCTGTTGCAGCAAGGTAGGTAGGTAGGTAGGTGATAGATTTGCAATCATCTGCTAAAGTTGGGCAGTAGTCCAGAAGAGCTTAAGCCAAAAAGCTTGTTAGTATTTAAGTGCCAAACAACTTTTCATTGTTTTTACAAAATGAAAAAGTCTGGAGTTGTCTCTAAATTTGAGAAGCTTCAATTAGACCAACGTTCAGCAGCCAGGTTACTAACAGGAGCGGGGCACAGGGAGCATACAACTCCCTTGCTGCACCAGCTCCACTGGCTGCCAATTAGCTTCCGGGCACAATTCAGAGCGCTGGTTTTAACCTAAAAACCCTATTCGCAAGCGCGACTGGTGGGTACGAGAGACAGGGCCTTCTCTGTAGTGGCCCCTCGGCTGTGGAACTCTCTCCCAAGTGATGCTAGATCTGCCCCTTATCTGTTGTCCTTTAGGAGGCTGGTGAAGACCTGGATGTGGGACCAAGCCTTCCCAGAATAGGCTGAGATTGGCTATTGTCTGAATGAATGATCATGTTTACAGATCGAGTGGAATTGTTTTAGTAGCGATGTGGTTTTATGCTGGGTTTTAAAAAATGTATTTTAATATGTTGTTGTAATTGTTTTTAAATTGTATAGCATTAAATTTTGCTGTAAGCCGGTCTGAGTCCCTCTATAGAGGTGAGAAGGTCGGGGTACAAAAGTTTTAAATAAATAAATAAATAATGATTGTTTAATTCCTGTCTGCCACGTATTTCATCGCAAGTTTTTGCCATTCTAAATAAAGCTGAGGCTAGTATTTCTACCTAGATGTATTTTGTGTGTAAATCAGAATTTTAACTTGCAATAGATAAATATTTTATTATTTAACTCTTCTTGAAAGATGACCAGTAGCATGTTTGTTAGAAAAAAAAGTATTCTTTGTAAAGAAACATCCAACGTGGTAGCAATGAGATGTTTTCATGTCGTTCCAATGATGTGCCAGCTGGGCTTTAAAAATATTCCTCACTTTTTAATGAATGTATATTTTCACATTGTTCTTTATTCCTATTTATTTGTTTTTATTTACAAACTTTCTGTGAAAATAATGCCCAGTATATAATAATATAATACATTTGTAAGCATGCAAACACTAATAAAGTTTTGGAAAGTACTGCAGCATATGTTTTGTGACTTACAATGTGCCCAACAATTACTTTTTTGGACCCAAACACAAGCTGTATTTATTTTAATGTTTTTGTATTTGTGTTTTCTCTCCTCTTTCAGCTTTTGGAATTTGACAAAGAGCTGTCAGTCTTTAAAGACAAATTATATGAACTGGACATTTCATTTCCTCCCAGGTAAGATATGTATACAAGTGGCTTATTTAATTAACATCTAGGCTCTAAACACACTTGGAAATCTAGTAAATGAGAGTTAGAATGTCATTCATTGTAATGCAACTGGCAAGAGGAATGTGAAAAGAAAAACCCTCCATTCTCTGGATTTCATTTTTTTTTTCTTGGATTGCTGCTAGGATGTAATTATGCTGGTATAATATATTCTACATCTACTATAGTCCCTAACTGAAAATAAATCCCACTAAGCTCAATGGGACTTACTTCTGAATACAGTTACACTATATACATTCTAACATGTGTTTTTCCCTCTAACATATTTACTAAAATTTATCAAATTATGGCATATTGGATTATGCTATATTGTCTCTTTGCTGTTTTGAATGATTTATTTGTTTGTTTGTTTGTTTACTATAATTATACCTGCCCTTCGCAACCCCGAGGGCGACTCAAAGCGGCCTTACACATTGGCAACAAATCAGTGCCATAAAAGCAACATACAATTAAAGAAACATTTAGATTAAAAACAAAAAAATTAAAACATCTAAACATTGCACCACTTATTAAAACCACATAGTCCAAGATCATAATCCGGGGCCATTCCAGTTGTCATTGCACAGATTCTACATTCATGTATTGCACTGCAGTTACTATCCAAAGGCCTGGTGTATATATTCAATTTTGTTCAGCTACTGTGTATGATGTAGGGAAGTGTCTCTCTAAAATAAACTTCATATTTTATTAAAATTGCTTTGAAAACATTGTGTACCAGTGCAAAATAAGTTGAGTAAGTGGCTGGGTAACCGAGCAGATGGATGGACACATGGGTGAGTGGATGGGTAAGTAAGTAAAGCACCTTTGCACTAGAAAGCGGTAAAGCTCTTTTAGACTTTGCTGCTTGCATAATTTCTTAAGTTGCTTTCAACATCAGTTTAATAAAAAGTTATTGTTTCAGTACAAAAAAGGCAACTTTTTTTCCTCTTGTAATAGTCGCACTCCCTTTTTTAATGAAAAATAGTTGCTTCTTTGGGGGGGGGGAAGTGCGGCTATTATGCAGTGAAGTCCGGTATTTTCTTTTACAACTCAGTTACATTTACCTGAGGCATTGTTTGGATGTCTCAGGTGAAAGTCCAACAGGACCTGCATTTTGGACCCTACCTGGAAGTGCCCAGAGAAAAAGAGGAGGAGGATTTAGCTCTTAAACTCCATCTACACTGCTATATAATCCAGTTTTAACTGTATTATAATGGTCCGTGAAGACTCATATAATGCATTGAGTTGGATTATATAAGTCTACACTGCTCTATAATCCAGTTCAATGCAGTTAATTTACATCCCAAAACTGGATTATATGGCAGTGTACATGGGGCCACACCTCTCCATTGGCACCCCCTTGTCACGGGGAAGAGGCTTGCGTACCCTAATGAAGTTGTGAGCTATACTGGCGGTGGCATAATAGCCACCAGTAGGGCCTCCCATGCCAGACAGGTCACAACCGAAGGGTCTGACAAAGAGCATCAACGGGCAGGACAGGCTCTCTAGCCTTTTGTCAACCATCCTAGGAGAAGGAAAACTCTAATTTCAAACCCAGGCAGATGGTGCTCATCTAACCCTGTAAGGTCAACCATCTAGGGAAGGAAACTCAAATCAAACCTACGACCCAAGGACCTCGCTGCCACCGTCCTAAGCTTGCTAGGCCCCAGCAGACAAACCTTTGGTTTAAAGGGTGAGGCCAGTTCTGTGCACGCTGCGCTCCACCAGAAAGGTCCATTGCACAGGCTCGAAGGACACATCCAACCTCCGAAAAAGCATCAACGCGCTTGTAGAAAGCGTGGGATGAGTCCTTCCTGAGTATCTTCGTTCGCGAAGTAATGCCAGAGAGAGAGAGAGAGAGAGACATTCCCTAAGTCATTATATAGCTTATATCTTGAGGATGTAATGTAGTATACAAAATACTTATGTTCCATGCTCCGAACTCTGGTACTGGAAACCGACCTAACAATTTTTCACCTTTTTGCCATTGTGTATTAAGTACTAGATTTATCTGAGTTTTTTGCATCTGTGAGCTACTGTTTGAAGTTCTTGTCATTGAGTAATTGGCCCTGTGTATTTAGAGCTATAATTTTTCTGAAAGGCCAGGAAATCAATAGATGTTTAAACTATTGTGTCTTCAGTTGTTTCTTATGCTGAATTAAGAGGCTGCTAACATCACAGCATGATTTTGTATTTGTTTAAAGAAACAGAGTTGGGCAAAGGAAGCATCATTCCAATCTGCAGTTTTACATGAAGTTTTGTTCAGAAGTTTCTCATTTTCCTCTCTTAGACGTTTATGGTTTAACTGCAACCATTGATCCTAACAAAAGTAGACCCATTTATTTATTTCGTGTCAAAAGCATTGCACAAATAAATTAATATAATAAATACATTTGTATAATAAATTGCATAAATAAATGAGTATAATTAGTTGACCCATTGTTAAGCAACCATTGGGTAACTGTTGTTGATTCAACAGATTTACTCCAGTTGAAAAAGGGACTAAATACTCTGATCTTGGAAAATTTTATTTATTTATTTATTTATTTATTTATTTATTTATTTATTGTTCGGTCTTGTATTCTGCTCCTCCCTGCAGGCTCGGGGCGGATAACAGTATATAAAATAGGCTAACATGTATCATCCATGCAGCCATACAATAAAAACACAAGCATAAAAACGCGACATCGTATCCCGAGACACAAAATAAAATACAGTAGCATTTCCTTAGACCAGGGTACCAATTACACAGGAGAATTACGCTGGGCTAGTTTGCCTAGCCAAAGGCTAGTCTAAAGAGGGCGGTCTTGCAGGCCCTACGGAATGGGAAGAGGTCCGTGATAGCTCGGGCATCGTCTGGGAGGGAGTTCCATAACGCCGGCCGGGGCTGCCACAGAGAAGGCTCTTTGCCTAGTTGTAGACAGGTGACAGGCGCGGACCGATGGTACCAGGAGCAAATTCAACTCCTCCGAATGTAGTGATCTCGGGGGAATGTACGGGGCAAGGCGGTCCCTCAGGTATGCAGGCCCTAGGCCGTGTAAGGCCTTAAAGGTTAAAGCCATCACCTTGAAGGCAATTCGGTACTCGATGGGTAGCCAGTGCAATTGCCAGAGGATGGGCGTGATGTGCTCCCTTACTGACGCTCCCGCCAGCAAGCGAGCAGCGGCATTTTGCACCAGCTTGAGTTTCCGGATTGTCGACAAGGGAAGGCCAACGTAGAGGGCGTTACAGTACTCCAGTCTCAAGATGACCGTCGCCTGGATCACCGTGGCCAGGTCGCCCCTGGAAAGGTTGGGTGCCAGTCGCCTAGCTTGTCGTAGGTGGAAAAATGACGCCCTGCTGGCCGCGGAGACCTGAGTCTCTATGGTCAGCAGGAGGTCCAATTGGACACCCAAGCTCTTAACAACAGGTGACGGGCTAAGACGCTCGCCATCCAGGGTAGGCAACCGGCACTCATCCATTCCAGGCCAACCGGGCCACAAGATCTCCATCTTCGACTGATTCACCTTCAGCCGGCTGGCATGCAGCCATCCAGTCACGGTCTCCAGGCATTGATGGAAACAATCGGGTACGGTGTCCGGCCTGCCGTCCATTCTCAGCAGAAGCTGGGTGTCGTCAGCGTACTGATAACACTCCAAACCAAAGTCGCGGGCCAGCTGGGCCAGGGGGCGCATATAGACATTGAATAACAAGGGGGAGAGGATGGCCCCCTGGGGGACCCCGCAATCAAGTGGAAGTCTCCCGGAGACCCCCCACCCCCTCCACACGTTGTCCCCGGTCCTGGAGGAAGGAGGCCACCCATTTAAGGGCGGTCCCCCCAACCCTGGAGCCGGCTAAACGGTGGGTCAACAATGCGTGGTCTACGGTATCGAACGCTGCTGTCAGATCTAACAAGACGAGCAGGGCTGATCCACCCTGGTCCAACTGGCGGCGAAGTTGGTCTGTAATGGCGACAAGCACGGTCTCCGTCCCATGCCCAATATGGAAGCCGGACTGGAAGGGATCAAATCCAGCTGGAGAGTCAGATCTGATTAGTACTTGGATTGAGACCATCAAGGAATATCAGGTGCTGTAGGCTATATTACAGAGAAAAGGAATAGCAAAAACCACCTTTGGGTATTTCTTGCCTAAGAAAATGCTAGGAAATTCACAGGGTCACCATAAGTCGGCAGGCAACTAAAACGGATAAATAAACACTCACTCCTGTTGAAACTATCAGTGATATTTAGGGTAGTAGTTGCTTTATGGATAAGATTTGCTCCACTACCTGAGAACCCTAAAGGAAATACTAGAAGATTCTTAGTCTCATTTAGAAGAGGTACTGCTTGAATGTCCTTGGTCGCTTGAAAAGCACTCTGAAGAAAAGTTGCATTTTCTTGCCTGGTGTGTAGGTTTAAGGAATGTGATACAAGCTGTAAATTCATATCACTTACCCTCAAGAAGTCATCTATCAGGTCAGGCATGACAACTTTGAACACTGCACACCCTTGTGATGAATTTGGCTTTCCCCTGTTAGTGGTGGTCCTGGAGCCCAGGAGGCATGACACGGCTGTGATGAAGTGCCAGTGCCTTGACAAGAAGACTCAAGATGACTTGTTTAGGTATCGTAGGCTGTAAAGAGACTGGGACTTGGGTTTAAAGAGAGAAAGAGGTGGTGTCGTTGTGCCTAAACCTTTGGCTAGGGGTGCTGAGAAAGAAAAAGTCTTGCATTTTCAGGAATGTTTTCTGAAATTTCATGTGGAGATTTGAGATTGTGTTTTGATCTTGAAAGAGTTGGGGACTGAGACACGGAATTAAACTATAGTACAGTACTGCGGCATTTAAAATCTCTTTGTTCCTCACTCAGGGCCCTTCCACATAGCCATATAACCCAGAATATCAAGGCAGAAAATCCCACAATATCTGCTTTGAACTGGGTTATCTGAGTCCACACTGTCATATATTCCAGTTCAAAGCAGATGATTGATGTTATCATATGTTTTGTATGTACTTTATTGTAATTATTTGGGCTTGGCCTCATGTTAACCACCCTGAGTCCCTTCGGGGAGATGGTGGCGGATTTTAAATAATAATAATAATAATTATTATTATCATCATCATCTCATCCGGCATATTCTTTTCTTTTTTCCCTTTTCCTTTTCTTTTCTTTTTCTTTTTTTTTGGAATTATTGCCAAATGGCAGACAGTACAGGATGACAAAGACAGGGACAAACAGACTGAACGATAGTTTTTATCGTAGCACTGTGGGTATATTGAACTCTGTGGTTTTGCATTGATGTGGCGTTGAGGGCTGTGTGGTGGTGGGAGGGGTGTGTGTGGATGGCTGGATGTATTGTTTTGTTGTATGTGCAGGCATGTAATTTCATTGTGCAATAGCATAATAACAAATAAAGCTATTCTATTCAAATTTGTCAAAAAGAAAAAAAATCAGTCTGTTAAAATACATACAACAAATGACTACTATTATTTCTAAATAATTACACTATGTAACAAAATTTGGGGGGGAAATCTGTTCCTTGTTTGAAAGTGTTATTTGCTGCTTAATTGTGCAGTACTTACTTTGAAAGTAGTTGTTATTCTCCAGAAACGTTGTTTTTGTGGCTGCCATTTTAAACTTTTAAATATGCCATTTTGTGCAGATTGCAAAAACAACATTTTTTTGCAGTTTAATAAACTTTTTTCCATGTTTTTATGATAGAACCAATTAGGAAATGACATTTATAACCCAGGAACAAAAATCGTGTTACGTAGTTTTATAGTAATATTATAGAAGGTTGAACCAAATCATCCCCAAATTAACCTGCTTTCTTTAAAAGGGTTGCTTTTCTATAATGTTGGTTGTCAACTATAAACGTTTCTAATGGGCCGAATGCAGTTTGACAAGCTACAACAGAAAAAAATAATGTTCATGCCCAACTACTTTAGAAGACTGTGGCACCTTCCACACAGCAGTATAAAATCCACATTGAACTGGATTACATGGCACTGTGGACTCAAATAACCCAGTTCAAATCAGATATTGTGGATTATCTGCTTTGATATTCAGGGTTATATGGCTGTGTGGAAGGAGCTATGAAGACTTCTAAAGTTCTTTTTAAATCACTGTACTTTAATCTTTGATTAGATAGTTTTATAGTTTTATTAGCACATTACTGATCCTAGAGCAGTGGTTCTCAACCTTTCTAATGCCGTGACCCCTAAATAAAGTTCCTCATGTTGTGGTGACCCCCAACTGTATTTTCGTTGCTACTTCATAAAGATAATTTTGCTACTCTTATGAATTGTAATACAAATGTCTGATATTCAGGGTCTATTTTCATTGTTACAAATTGACATAATTAAGCATAGCGATTAATCACAAAAATAATATGTTTGGGGGAGTATGGCCAATAGATGATGGGATTTGCAGTACCTTCAACAGATGCAGCTCTGACTTCCACAGACTACCAAGACCCCCACGAATTACAGACCTGGACCAAACTTGGCACACAGAACCCCAATGACGAATAGAAAATACTGGAGGGGCTTTGGGTCTTGCTGGGATGTTTAGTTCCCCAGCCATCAAAGAGCATTCTGAAACTCAACAATTAAATTGGACCAAACTTGGCCTGCAGAACTCTCATGACCAACAGAAAAGACTGGAGAGGTTTGGGGAAAATAGACCTTGGCATTGGGTCTTGCTGGGATGTTTAGTTCCCCAGCCATCAAAGAGCATTCTGAAATCCAACAACAATTAAATTGGACCAAACTTGGCCTGCAGAACTCTCATGACCAACAGAAAAGACTGGAGAGGTTTGGGGAAAATTGACCTTGGCATTGGGTCTTGCTGGGATGTTTAGTTCCCCAGCCATCAAAGAGCATTCTGAAATCCAACAACAATTAATTGGACCAAACTTGGCCTGCAGAACTCTCATGACCAACAGAAAAGACTGGAGAGGTTTGGGGAAAATTGACCTTGGCATTGGGTCTTGCTGGGATGTTTAGTTCCCCAGCCATCAAAGAGCATTCTGAAATCCAACAACAATTAAATTGGACCAAACTTGGCCTGCAGAACTCTCATGACCAACAGAAAAGACTGGAGAGGTTTGGGGAAAATTGACCTTGGCATTGGGTCTTGCTGGGATGTTTAGTTCCCCAGCCATCAAAGAGCATTCTGAAATCCAACAACAATTAAATTGGACCAAACTTGGCCTGCAGAACTCTCATGACCAACAGAAAAGACTGAGAGGTTTGGGAAAATTGACCTTGGCATTTGGGTCTTGCTGGGATGTTTAGTTCTGGTCAATTTCAGGAATAAAAAATTAAAAATTAAAACCAATAAAATTACATTGAGGCATTAGTAGGTTAAATGTTTTTGAATGTTTACATAAAACTGTAATTTAAGATAAGACTAAACCATTATTCTAACCTTCAATGTAAATGTGCTTACGTGTCCTTCCAATAATAATAAATAGGATAAAATAATAAATGTAATAACAATAACAATAATTAGAGTTAAAATAATAAATGTAATAATAACAATAATTGAGTAAAATAATAAATGTAACAACAAAACCAATAATAATCCAATAATCACCATAGTTTATTTTAATTACAGTATACATTTTGGAAATGCTGTGTGTATATAAATAAAAAAATGGGAAAGACTGACTTGGGAAGGGGGTTGGAAAGAAGGACTGGAAACAGGGAAAAGGTTGGAATGGGAAAGGGTGTTTAAAATAGTGGGGAAATGAGGTGGAAAGGGGGTAAGCTGGTAAATTAGGACAATTGGGATGGGACGAGGGCAACTGGGGAAGGGGGGAAGGCTTTAGGGGGGAAAGGTTGGGATGGAAAGGGGACAAGACTGGAATGGGAAAGAGGCTGGAACCTAGGAAAGGCTGGGATGGAAAGTGGAGAGAGGGGTGCTGGGAGTAGTAAAGGTTGGGATAGGAAGGGAAAGAACTGGGAAAAGGGGAAGACGGGTGGGCAAAGGGTTCTGGAAAAGTTGGGGGAAACTAAGGGAAGAAGGGGGAAGGACTGGGAAAGGAAATTGTGGGTGGGGGATTCTTCCTTTGGCTCTTTGGAAGGGGCTGTCTGGGAGAGCTACCTACTTTTGCAAGAAATCGAAGGAACTCCTGCTGGAGCAGAGGGGCAGCTACCTGCCTGCTCTGCTTCCTCTTCCTCCTCTTCCGCCCCCAGAAGGGAGACCTAGAAAGCAGGGAGGGAATGAAAGCACGGAGGAAGTTGCTTGTTCTCAGGGGGGTGTCTCCTCCACGCTTCCATTCCCTGCCTGCTTTCAGGTCTCCCTTCTGGGGGCGGAAGGGGGAGGAAGAGGAGGCGACCCCAGGCAGCTGGTGCATCACAGGAGGGGAATGAAAGCACGGAGGATGCGCCCCCACCTCCTGCGACCCATCAGTTGCCTCCCTGCCTGCCTCGATGGGGTGCTGCTGCCCTTTCTCCTCTTCTCCCTCCTCTTACTTCTGGATGGCTAACTAGCGCCCTTCTCCTTTTCTTTCTCCTCTTCCTCCAGCTGGATCGAGGAGGAAGAGGAAGAAGAAGAGAAGGGACTGGGGTGGGCTGCTGCAGTTTCTCCTCTTCTTCCTTCTCTTCCTCCTCGATGGCCAGCTGGAGGAGGAAGAGGAGAAACAGCAGCAGCACCCCTTCTCCTTTTCTTTCTCCTCTTCCTCCAGCTGGCCATCGAGGAGGAAGAGGAAGAAGAAGAGAAGGGACTGGGGTGGGCTGCTGCAGTTTCTCCTCTTCTTCCTTCTCTTCCTCCTCGATGGCCAGCTGGAGGAGGAAGAGAAGAAACAGCGGCAACGGCCCCTGGGCGGCCTCCCTCCCTCCGCGGTTTCTCCTCTTCTTCCCCCTTTTCTTCCTTCCTTTATGGCCAGCTGGAGGAGGAGGAGAAGGATTGTCAGGAAGAACAGCTGCATAGGAGCCTCGCCTGGGGCTTGACCCAATCATAAGCTGAGGAGGTTTTCAGCCCAAAAGAAGGGCTGAAAAACTTGGCTTATTATCGATAATTGGACCGAACTTGGGCAGCAAAAGCCAGCCCATACGAGACAGGGAGCCTTCCGCTCGACCCCGCCCCTTCCAAAAGGTCTCCAAAAATGCTGCACCTTCTCCCTTGTGTGCCTTTGCCTCTAAGCTCCTCCTCCTGACTCTATCCAGCCCTGTGAGAAGGGGAGGAGGAGCCGAGCTGGAGTGCCTGGCTGTTCGGCACTCCAGCCGGCGGCCATGTTGAAGAGGGGGCGGGGCTAACCGAGGTGCCTTCGCGACCCCAGAAAATGGCCCCACGACCCCCCTGGGGGTCGCGACCCCCAGGTTGAGAACCACTGTCCTAGAGGTTTTGCATGGTCACTTCTTCTCCCTCGTAGTATGTATTTATACCCCGCTTCTTCTCTCCCAGAGGAAATTCAAATCGACTGCCACTAAAAAAAATTTATTTATTTATTTATTTAAAACTTTTGTACTCCGACCTTCTCACCTCAATAGAGGGACTCAGACCGGCATACAATATATAAATATTTTGGACTTTTAAGGTATTGCACATAGTTGTTCTATTTTTTTTTAAGAAAGTAGCTTTATTCATGAGTTAAGTGTTAACTCTCTGAAAAAATCTCTTACTTTAAGGATCATACTCATTTTTAATACTATGGAATAGAGCAGTTTTGAAATTACATGTAATTTATAGCTGTCTTGTCAAAAGTTTTGATGATCATTAATATGTAATCAAGTAATTAAATTAACAGATGGCGTGAGACCAAAGCTAATGGTCATTAGCATCTACTTTTGTATCAGGGTGACACTCTAAATAATCTCTCTGCTTTCCAGAATTCTACTTCCAAACAGAAAATATTTGATTATTTCTTCTTTAATGAAAGAACACACTGCTGTTTAATAAGAGTTGAGTTTTAAACTCAATAACTTCTCAGACCGGTTCCACACAGGGCTTTAACACGTTCCCAACCGGGTTTAAGAAATGTATGATGTAAATTGTGTTAATATTATTTCCTTCTCCTCCCACTGAATTGCTTCTTGAGAAGATGTTCATCTTTGCAATGAATGCAACTTAATTGGGGGGAAACCCCAGTTTTGGGAGATCTGGGTATATTTTGGGGACATTTTTTACAGTGCATGTATTCCCAATACTTCCCAGAGGCAAAGAAATTGGCCCCCAGACTCACACTCCTTTCTTTATTTTCAAGGTAAATAAGCAAATATACAATAAGGCAAACAAAATTAGCCTTCTAACAATAGCACTGTTGCTTAGACCAGTGTTTTTCAACCTTTTTTGAGCCGCGGCACATTTTTTACATTTACAAAATCCTGGGGCACACCACCAACCAAAAAGACACAAAATGACACTCTAACTTACTATATTGTACTATACCATTATACTTTAATATTATTAGTACTATTGCAAGTTAAATAAAATATATAATTTCAATATTGTATTATTTTAAAGTGTTATCTTGTATTACATTATAATAATATAAATATTATAGGTACATACAATATATTATCAGTAAAGCACAGGAGTTAATCCTGACTGTTATCATTACTCTCATAGTCAATAGCGATATACACCATGACTATGACAAATACTGATAATATAACAATATAATAAAATATACTAAAGGAAAATAATAATATTATGTTAATACATAGTTAATAATAATAATAATAATAATATAGCCCATGAGGCTCCTTCCACGTCACGTCACAGTCTCTGAGGCCCGGTAGGCCGCTCGCGTACCTGCCCGGAGGCGGGCCCCGTTGTTCCCCGCGTCATGGCAGCAGTGGCGAAGAGGCCGTAGAGAGGAAGCCCTTGAAGGTGGAGGTGGCGGCGGCCAGGGCCAGGCTCAAGGGCTCCACTGCCCCGGCCGGACCAGCGCCAGGCCCACTGCCAAGCCCAGTACCGCCAGGCACACCTGCAACCACATTGCCTCAGACAAGGCACTTCCGCTCCACTGGCGTCCCCTCAGGGAAGGCGCTTCCGGTCCCGCCACCTCTGCCACCGCCACCTTGGTGCCGGGCGGGAGTTCAAGGCCACTGCGATGGGATTGGCCTGCGGAGAATAAAGGGGTGTGGCTTATTCAAGACTCAAGAGGTTCCAATTTCCCACAGCACACCTGATGATCGCTCACGGCACACTAGTGTGCCGCAGCTCACTGGTTGGGCAACACTGGCTTAGACCAACAGTTTTCATACTTAAGGGGAGTTTTTCTGAATAAATTTGTTTGTCATGGGATTCTTCCACAGAAGATACATGATCATAGTCCTGGCATGACAAAGAAATCTTCAACTTAATTTCCAGTTTTGCTAGGGCTTGAAAACTATGACTAGCAGCTTCAGAGAAAGCATGACTATTAAACAACCTTCAAATCATGGCTTCTTTCAAAATTATTCACCATAGTTTTGGTGAATAATTTTGGCCGGGAGGCGGGTAAGGAGGCGCGGGTAAGAAAATAATATATAAAATATATAAAATAATATATAAATATTAAAATTAATATGGCATCCCTACTTCGCAGATTTTCACTTATTGCACGTGGAACCCCTATGGTAAGTGAGAGAGCACTGTAGTTAGTTGAACGTTTCCCATTTTGTTTGTTATTTTAAATAATGAGAGCCGCAAAAGGACTGCATAGATTGTCAAAACATATAGACATATGTTAGTGTAGTGGTTCCCAACATTTGGTCCTCCAGGTGTTTTGGACTTCAGCTCCCACAATTCCTAACAGCTGGTATTGAAGTCCAAAACTACTGGGGGACCAAAGGTTGGGAACCACTGTCTTATGATCTCATTATGTGAGGTACATTTTGGCAACATGTGCCAGTTCGCACGTACTTTTACAATGGAGCCCACTGACTCCCATCCCATGACGTAGAGCAACTTTCAGCAAGGCTCCAAACTGGCACATGCCACTGCTATCAACAACATGGGAAGCACCCCATGTTAAATAGAAGTCAACGGGGGAAGCCAGGTAGTCAACACTTCCTCACGTAGAATGAGGCAACAGGTTAGTCGGGCAATGCGAGGCATGGACGACGGGTTCCTCAGGCCCTCCAATGGGCACAGCTGGATTCGCCACGATACGTGGCAATTTTGGCAGCCCATATGATGAGATTGCTAGTATATTAAGCAACAATGTGGTTGCCCAAGCTCTCCCATTATTTTTTTTTTATTTTTTTATTTATTATTCCAATTTGCTAAACCGCCCTTCCCGAGGCTCAGGGCGGTTTCCAACATATAAAACACATCAAAGTTTAAAACATCCTAAAAATCCTAAAATACCATAAAAACAATCCTGACCAATTACAATCACCTAAAAACATAAAATCACACAGATTAGAGCAAGGCTGATTCCTAGTAAAAGACAATGTATTGCAGCACGGCTAGGCGGGGGGTTAACCGTTCAAGCACCGGTCAGGCCAAATGCTTGCCTGAACAGCCAGGTCTTGCAGGACCTGCGGAAAGCCATCAGGTCCCGCAGGGCCCGCGTCTCGGCTGGCAGCGAGTTCCACAGGACCGGGGCCGCCACCGAGAACGCTCTCTGCCATGTGCTGGAGAGCCTATCGAGCTTCGGACTTGGAACCTCAAGCATGTTAAGACCCTCTGAGCGCAGTGATCTTCTGGGCACGTATGGGGTAAGCCGCTCCCTCAAGTACACTGGGCCCCAAACCATGTAAGGCCTTGAAAGTCAAAACTAACACTTTGAAGGAGACCCGGAATTCAATTGGCAACCAGTGCAGTTCGCGCAGGAGAGGTGTTCTATGGGCTGTTCTAGTGGCTCCCAGCAGCAGGCGGGATGCCGCGTTCTGCACCAGATATCAAGATAGCTTTCACTATCTGTTGGTAATAATGGGCATAAACCTTGTCTTCGCTCCTCCACTTTTGTATCCTTGCCAACACAAGGATTGGCACAGGCCTCTGAGCTGTCTCGCGCCTATGAAGTCCCTCTGGCAGCACACTGTAGTTTCTCAGGATTTTTTAAATATAATTTGCGATTTCCAGTGTAGCTTCATTTTGCAAATGCTTACATTTTCCACTGTGCAAATCGTGACAGGCCGATTTGTAATTTCCGAATAGTGTAGAGCAGCCAGTTGCCTGACACCCTGATGTTAAGCAAACACCAAGCTCAGTATAAGTTGGAAATAGGTCTTTGGTAGACTGTAATCACTATGGAAAAGGTGGTAGGTGTGAAAAACAAAATAAGGACATTGTGGTTAGCTATGATACAGGTGGGCAATTGTTAACTTTTATCACCACTCTCCATTAATTATTATAATTATTCTTGTAGCTGTTGTATGGCAGAGATAGGAGCTGACTTACCAGGGGTTCACACCCACTTACAAGGTTTGCTTTCAGATAAGTGTGCATGCACAGTAATCTCGTGTATTAATCATTCTCTTAAAGTGACCTGTTCTTGTTTGTCATTGCATTAGGCTGTCATGTAATTTACTGCCCGGACATATGTTCATGTCTTAGATATCTCCTCTTCTCTTTGTGAATTTCTCAATTGTCCTTCAGCAAATCACCCTATGTGCTGACATTATCTTTGCCTTAGCACCTCTAAACAAGAATGGCAGGTCAAATCTTATTCACGGCTGTATGATTTTTATCTGGGATCCCTTTCACACGACACAATTATAACCATTTTAATAGCACTTTTAACTGTCATGACTCCATCTTATGGCATCCAAGCTCTTCATAAATGGAGGTATGGTAGTTTAGTGAGAAGTATTTATAATTATCTACCAGATAATTCTAATGTCTCACCAAACTACAAATCCAAAGGTTTCACTGGATACATCCATGGTATTTTAAGGGTTATCAAGCTGCTATAATTGTGCAATATGAAATTGGTCTGGATTTCATACACGTTTCTAGTAACATGTTATTCCAGATTATGCTTAATCTACAGTCCTTTGATATGGTCCTGTCCTCAGATTTTCTCCCTATGATTTCATTCCTCTATTTTTGGCCTTATTTGATCTCACAATAATACATAATTTCTTTCTTCAGTGCTACACCAATCCATTGAACGCAAGGTCATTCAGAAACTTAGAGATCTCTCATTACATACAAAAATATCTGTGCTTCCTCTCTCTTGTAGAATTCCAAAAATCCTGTTTCTGATTCTTCATTGTTACCCTGGTTTCTTCTTTTCTCCACGGTCATGAGACCTTCCCCAATTTCTCAGATTATTCTGACCAATTTGGCCAGCGCATTACCCTATCCACTAGGCTTGTGTACATAGTCATTTTGAATATTTGCCAGTTGCGAGGGAGAGGCACTGGACAGACTGCGCTTGAAGCGCCCACCTTCAGGGGACTCAAACCCTGGAGGCGCTTGCAGCGGGAGGCCACACGGCCATCGGAGGAAGCGGCGCCGAAGCCAAGGAACAGCATCTCATCATCTCTCTGGCTTTACCAGGGACCAACAACATGGATCGCTCCCTTGCCGAGGCTGCCGTCCCCTTGACCTATTGCATCCTCTGCGAACTACTTACGAGAGGAGGCCCCCTCACTTGAGCCCAGGTTCAGGAGATCGTTTTCGCCCAGAACCTTTTGGAGCTCGAGTTTGAGGCGGCTTGAGCTCCACCAGTCACATTCGAGGCTGAGATAGACACTTTGCGGATCTGACTCCCTCCGTCAGACCTTGGACAAAGGAAGCCAGGCCACCCATCTCTCCTATGGCCTGCTACGAGAGATCTCCTGAGACCTCCCACGCTTCCTTCTTTTGATGGCAAGGTGGCGTCTGCCAGTTCTACCTGAGTGCCCCCTGCCACCGCCTGAGCGCTACCCCGTCCTTCCCTCTTTCTGATTCTTCATCCCCCCGGTTTCTTCTTTTCTCCACAGTCATATTGACCTTCCCAATTTCTCAGATTATTCTGACCAATTTGGCCAGCGCATTACCCTATCCACTAGGCTTGTGTGCATAGTCATTTTGGATATTTGCCCTCATCTTGTTCAGCTGGTTCAGATGCCCATAACAGCATGGGCTCCGTCACCATTGTTTTACTGGTCGCAACAGAACCGTTGCTGTTGAAAACTGATTGCTTTCGGTTTCTAGAAGGAAAAGGATCAGAGGAAGTGAGGTTTCTAAAGCCTTTTCTTTAAACCCAGGTCTCCTCTAAAGGCAGAAGGGAAAGGATCACAGAAAGAGTGGTATCTTAACTCTGATTCTTTTAATTCAGGTCTTGATTAATGATATAAGGACAAACAATGCCTAAAATGACAGGATGGGGAGCCTGGGAAGTCGCCCCATCCCCCCAATTGCCTCCAATAATAATAATAATAATAATATTTATTTGTACCCCACTACCATCTCCCCGATGGGGACTCGGGACGGCTTACACAAAGCCAAACACAACAACACAACAACAAAGTAAAAACAGTCATAAAAACAATATAATCAATAACATAGAACATAAACTACAAAAATGATACAACCAATATAAAATTATAATAAAATAAAACCAATTCATGACACAAAACAGTGAGCGGGCCACATGTACAGATTAAAATATGGGCCAGATATAAAACAAAATCTTTTGGCTTCCCAGATCGAAAATGGATTTTTGTCCTCCCAAATTCAGATGCTCCCGAAAAAAGGATCGGGACACCCACCAAAATCCAGGACACCAAAATGGATTGTGGTTTACCCGGATTGCACAAGCCTACTATCCATACCTTGTCATCTTTCTGTGATGCCCAGTGCTATTTACCATAAGGTTCCTCCATATCAGAGCTTGGGAAAGTTACTTTTCAGGCAATAGCTCCCAGATTTCTCTAGTCGGTTTGGTTCTAGTTATAGTCTAAAACAGTAACTTTACCAACAACAACAACAAAACTTTATTACGGTCACTGACCAGCACAAAACGGGCACAAGCGCCCTAAGAAGAGAAGGACAACTCCCCAGTAAACAGTTATTTAAAATCAGACTAGAAATCAGTATAAAAATATATTTTAAAAGACAGGATATATTTGATTTACGACTGATATTAAGAGCAGCAGCACAGAACTTTACCAAGTAATGCTGCTTTTAGGAGCACTTCTAAGGTCTTTTTTAGAAGTGCTTTTAGGGCTGGGTGTACACTGCCCTATATCCCAGGATCTGATCCCGGATTTTCTGCTTTGAACTGGATTATATGAGTCTGCAATGCCAGACACATATAATCTGGGATAAGAAGATAATCTGGAATCAGATCCTGGATTATAGGGCAGTGTAGATACAGCCTACGAAACTTCCTGGCAAGGAAAGTCACCTAAAGAATTCATTATGTAGGAGGTGTGTGTCTAGTCAGGGCTCAGGAACTTTGCAAGACCTTCCCTTGTCTTAACTAGCTCCAGGCATTACAGTGGAGTAATTAAAAGTGAACATAATAAGTGGGCCAGCTAATATATACACTGAGTGCTTCTAACCCCTTTTACTACAGTACTAGATTAATAAGGTACCAATTTCTAGTTTAAGATGGTTTAGAATACTGCATGTGTTGTGTTTGTGTGCCTAGAGCTAACACTTGATTCAGTCATTTTGCTTCATTGAATCAGATGTCTTGACAGTCAAGAGTTATAAGTTTGAATATTTTGTTGAAACAGTACATGTTGAATTCATCAGAGCATAATACATTGACTTACAATCTTTTTTACGTGCAGTTTAGTTGAAAACAGCACTAAAAGGTTCATTATGCTTAGTCTCTTTTTGTACTATTGAAATACCTATACCAGTTTCTGTCATTATTATTTCAGGTACTTAAAAATACTACAATCGCTGTTTATTGCTGCTTTAACTATTCTGTCCATTCCAACGAAATATATTGTAATATGCTTCAAAAAGCCATTATTGCTGTGAAACCGCATTGAGCTTGACGTATCACCCACACTATTTTTGATTTAGCAGTTTATAAGCTTTACACTCTGTAAAAGTCAGATTTACCCACTGAAAATAGGATGGAAACAAGTGACTTGTTGTTTTGCAATGAAATGGAGCTGCTATTTGCCCATGACCTAAATGGAAATGTTTCGTGGCATCCATGCTGCTCAAGCCACTACTATAGTAAACATGTAATTGTCAGGTGTTATTATCATATAATCAAAATCCATGCAAATTGTGTTGATGCAAAAATGTGCTGTGCAAGTTTTTAGAGACTAATTAAGAAAATTGCACCATGTATCTTCTTTTTTCCTTTTTTCCCTCCCATTGAACACTGCGAAGAGCTATGACTCAGGACCTTCATACCCTTCATAGCCTTGCCTACCAATTGCCTGGTTGACATACACACATATACACACCTCTTTTATTTTGACCTTTGACTTCTTTGTTGGCTTGGTCACCATGGTGTCCTTATAGTATTTGCAAGCAGCAGCTGTTTAACGCATTGTTCTTCCTTTTATGTTTGCAAGCCTTGTTTATCTTCCTGATTTTGCTTAAATGAGATACACATCGGGACCAGTTAGCTAACAGAACCTCAGAACAGGTTATTAGTATTTTGGTTAATGTAAACTGGCCAATTTAATTCCTATGCTATGACCTCAACCACCTGAAAAATAGCATGAGGACGTCATTTATCGTCAATGTAAAGGAAGACGTTTGAAATGAACTCTTAAACCAACAGTGCTGCAGATATAGTAAATTAATTAAAGTTTGATCTGAGGAATCTAGTGATCAGCATTCAGCAATACTTGTTTTTACATTCAATGCCTGATTCATTCAGAAGAGTGTTAACTAGCTGTTTTAATGTTTTTATATTGTTTTTATACTGTTTTATTATAATAGGGCGAGATATAAATGCCCTAAATAAATACATACATACATACATTTGTTGTTGTGTGCTTTCAAGTTGGTTCTTAACTCAATTGTTCTAATTTACTTTATTTATACCGCACCTTTCTCCCTGTGTGGACTTGAGGCAGCTAACAATCCCACAATTTTTTCATAGTTTTAAAAGTGCAGAATTAAATAATACAGTGTGGATTAAGGTAAAAGACAGATTAAAATATGATAAAAGGTAAAGGTTTTCCCCTGACATTAAGTCCAGTCGTGTCCGACTCCGGGGGTAGGTGCTCATCTCCATTTCTAAGCCGAAGAGCCGGCGTTGTCCATAGACACCTCCAAGGTCATGTGGCCAGCATGACTGCAAGGAGCACCGTTACCTTCCCGTCAGAACGGTAGCTATTGATCTACTCACATTTGCATGTTTTCAAACTGCTAGGTTTGCAGAAGCTGGGGCTGACAGCGGAAGCTCATGCCACTCCTCGGATTCGAACCTGCGACCTTTCGGTCTACAAATTTAGCAGCTCAGCGGTTTAACTCACTGCACCATATTTAAAGTAGCCTTTTAAACTTACAACCCCCCCCCTCCCCGAATTCCACTCATACTTCCCCAGCATGCCCTTTATATTTCCCCAAATGCTTGCTGGCAGAAGAAGGCCTTGAGCTGCTTTTGGAAGGCAATGCTATTGTAAAATTTTCTTGACAAGATTTGATTCAGAGGTTTGCTGTTGCATTCTTCAGACATTGGAAGATTGTGACTTGTCTGGATTGACCTGTAGACTTCCCTGACTTAGTGAAGATTCACGCTTTGGTCTTTCAGAGTCCTTTATACCCAGGGGCGGTCTAAGGTAATTTTAAATAGTAAACTAACATTATTTTGCCCCCCCCAAAATTATTTTGGCGCCTCTTCCTTTCTTTCTCCCCTTCACGCTTTCCTTCTCTTATTCCTTTTCCTTCCCTTCCTTCTTTCCTCCATTCCCCTTCCTTCCTTCCTTTCTCCCCCTTCACTCTTTCCTTCTCTCCTTCCCTTTCCCTACCTCTTCTTTCCTTCTTCTCTTCCTCTCCCTTTCTTTCTTTCTCTCTCTCTCTCTCTCTCTCTCTCGGAGGAGGAGCTGCTGGCGGCGGCGAGGAAGGGGCCGGTCAGGGAGGAGGAGGTGCTGCCGCCATGCGCTGCTGCTGCTGCTTCCTCCTCCTCCTCGCCGCTCCGCTCAGGGGGCGGAGGGCGGAAGCGGGGGCAGGGCTTAGAAGGGACCAGGAAGCTGGCATAATGCTTTAGGAAGGAGGGAGGAGCCGTGGGGCACCTCCCCTTGGCTCCTAACTCCCTCCTAAAGCCCCCACGCCGGCCTCAGAAGCGGCGATTTTGGCCGCTTCTGAGGCTGGCATGACGCTTTAGGAGGGAGGGAGGAGCCGTGGAGCGCCTCCCCTTGGCTCCTCCCTCCCTCCTAAAGCCCCCACTGGGCCTGATCCGGGCCTACATTTAAGAGGAAGGCAAAGGGCCCGAGGATGCGTCGGCGGCGGGGAGGGGTGGGCCCGGGGCCTCCCGATGCGCCCGGCGGGTGGGAGGATTCGCCCCTTCCCAGCCCTTCCAAGATGGCACCCTACGCGAGCGCGTAGTTTGCGTATACGGTCGGACCGCCCCTGTTTATACCACAATGTAGGAACCTAGAAAAATTATACATTGACTTAAAAGTTTAATTTGTTCTGTGACAGAGCTCTTAACCCAAAATGCTTTTATCTCAAAGCAAATTTCCCATTGAAATGCTAATGTATTCTAGTCTCCCGAAACCCCCTTCCTAAATTTTTGTGATGTGTTGTTAAATAAGAAATTGTACTTTATCGGTAACAAATAATGTATAAATGTACATTCACATGGAACCAAAAAAAGGAAATATCAACTTTAAAATGGTAGAAACACAAAGTTGTGGCAAGGAAGCACAATGTGAAGAGGCAGAAGCATTTTTTAAAATGCTGTAAGCATTCCAGCCTCCCTCCCTCTCTTACTCTCTTTCCTTCTCTCTTATCATGAACCCAAACATACCAGAAATAAAAGCCACACAAAATCAACCAATCCAAATTTCCTAAAACCAGAGAAGAGCAAAGCAGACAGCAATCTCCCAAAGTGGACAAGAGCACAAGGCACGGAGGCTCCTCCCTTGAAGCCCTGTATTCTTGCGCTAGGACTCCTTCTGGTACTAGCTCTTAACTCAAAATGCTGTTCTTATGTCAAAGTGAAACCCAGGCAGATCGACTACTCTTAACTCAAAATGCTCTTACCTTGGGGTGCTATTAAGTAGACATTGCACTGCAGAGGGGACATATACAAACTGTTACATGCTTAGTAATCTAAACATGTAACTAGCTCTTAACTCAAAATGCTGTTCTTATGTCAAAGTGAAACCCAGTCAGATCGACTACTCTTAACTCAAAATGCTCTTACGTTGGGATGCTGTTAAGTAGACATTGCACTGCAGAGGGGACATATATAAACTGGGCCCTTTTACTTTTGTAAAACATATTTCTAACTGTTACAATAGGACAAATGATTTACTTAATATGCTAGTGACAATCTTCACTGGAATCTTAAAAGCTTGTTCGTTGAAGGAGAGGAATGGATGATAACTCAACTCATGTGGCCAATTAAAAGTCCTTAGATTCTGCTGAAAGCAACTTAGCCACATGACACTGGCCATGAGATTGTCGATAATGTGGGAAAGTCACCTTCCCTAGAAGTAGCAGAGTATCAAAACTGCTATTAGTTTAACCAGAGCTGAATTTCAGCCTTGGCCACAATCCAAATTCCAGAGGGCTCCAGTGCATACAAAGAAACTAAGCACAAATTATTCCCCAGTACTGAAGAGAATGAGGCTTCACACTACTAGGTAAAAAAATATACGAGTTGATCAAACTCTCCTTTTCTCAATTATCCGGTGTTTTTGGGAATTTTGAATGAGCCATGTCAGGGCTAATATTTGGTTTTCTAGGGCAGTGTTTCCCAACCTTTTTTGAGCCGCACACTTTTTACATTTGCAAAATCCTGGGGCACATCACCAACCAAAATGACACTCTAACACAGTAATACATATAGTTAATAAGTTTTTAAAATGTATTTATATACTCAATGTGAAACCTGTGCCTGTTTCGATGAACACAAATAGATATCCTGGCAGGAATGGCAGAAAGACACAAACTTCTCACACAGAACTCCCATAACCAAGAGAAAATGCTATAAGAGTTTGGTGGGCATTGACCTTGAGTTTTGGAGTTGTAGTTCACCTATACCCAGAGAGCACTGTGGACTCAAACAATATTGGATCAGGACCATACTTGGCATGAATACTCAATATGCCCAAATATGAACGCAGATGGAGTTCAGGGGAAATAGACCTTGACATTTGGGAGTTGTAGTTGCTGGGATTTATAGTTCCCCTACAATCAAAGGGCATTCTGAATCCCACCAATGATAGAACTGGGCCAAACTTCCCACACAGAACCCCCAGGAGGCAAGAGGAGATCTCTACTTGGGGAAAGGGAGGTGGGCCTTCCCAATGCATGGAGAGGGAGAGACCAAGTAGACAACGGGTGGGGAGGGGCGGTGTTTGTAATTTTGTGCCTTTTCGAGGTAGGTTTCTTAGGGTTTTTATACTTCAACACACTAGACTCTCTCCCCCCCCCCTTCCTGGAGGTTCCAATTTCCCACGGCACACCTGATGATCGCTCACGGCACACTAGTGTGCACCGGCACACTGGTTGGGAAACACTGTTCTAGGGCATGCAAATATCCAATAATACTTTCTAGTTCATTACATGTGTCTGCTTCTTGAACTTTTCCACTCACAACCCTTTTTGGCTTGAGATTTTTTTTAATGTGACCCCAGATATATAGGTAGGTACATACAACATATAAAAATCAAACATTTGTGATAAGGCGTGTACCTGAGGGACCGCCTCACCCCATACGTTCCCCTGAGATCACTGCGCTCGGAAGAGCGAAACCTATTAATGGTGCCATCAGTCCGCTCCTGCTATCTCTCTAGCACAAGGCAACAAGCCTTTTCAGTCGCCGGGCCATGGCGGAGCTCATCCCATACTTGTAAAACTGTTCTGTTCAGGCTCGCCTTTGACTGAAGCCCCTGGACACTGAAACTGTCTGGTACCACTGTCGTTGGACTATTTGCAACTTTTATCCTGCTATTATGATGATGTATTAATGTTTTATTGTATTTTTAATATGTATGTGAACCGCCCCGAGCCGGCCGGGAAGGGCGGAATATAAGACCAAACAAATAAATAAATAAATAAATAAATAATGGAGCTGAAATATCTTCTGCAGAGTCCTCTGTAAACAGTAAATAACAGATTTGTGTAAATGTCTAAAAACAGCCATTAGGTGGCATTCAGAAAACGTTAACTGTTGCCAACATTTTTCGGACCACAATGTTTGACGATGAGCAACGGGGACCCCATTTCAGGTCGGGAACCACTGTTTTAGAAGCAGTGTACTATAGCAAGCACATCAACAAACACTGAAATTCTGCATTACACACTGCGATCACACCTCAGCAACAGTGTCAAATTATATCATTCATAGATGGATGGGAATATGAGGGGATTTTTGTGCCACAGAAAGTGTAATTACAGTAAGAAATACAAAGTTTCAGCAGCAGTGCAGATGAAAGTGCAGTTATGAATGGTATGTCAGGAAATGATATGTGTGAGATACGTGAGCGAGCAAGTTTTGATGCATTGTTGGATTGCACTGTGTAACACGATTTTTGTTCCTGGGTTATAAATGTCATTTCCTAATTGGTTCTATCATTAAAAACAAGGAAAAGGTTTATTAAACTCAAAAACCTTGGTTTTTGCGGGACACTCTTCAGCATATTTTGCTTTAGTTTTTCAATGAATATCTCTTTTTTTATATGATGTTTTTATTGTGATTTTGCAGTAGTACAACAGTAGGGGGGATAGGTAGGGGGGGTAAGTGATAAGGTATTTGAGGAGTGGGGGGGAGTAAAAAGACTTCCCAAAACTCTCCCAAAGATTCTTTACATTTGTTACATTACATATTTTCAATAAATTACATATGATTTTCTTTCTAAGTTCTCTCATTACACATCATTCAGGCTTATAGTAAATTTTGTTCCTTTATTTTGTATGTATTCTTTAAACCCTGACTAGTCTGGGTTTTTTTCCCCTTTTTTCATTTAATTTTTGTGATAGATAGTCCATTTGGATAACATCAAATATTTTTAGAGTCCATTCTTCTATATTTGAGGTTATATTTTGCTTCAATTTCTTTTGTTGACCTCGCCAAAGCCTTTGACACTGTGAGCAGAAAAGGTCTGTGACAGATCCTGGAATGTTTAAGATGTCCCCCCAAATTCCTCAAAATGAATATCCTCTTACATGAGGGCCAACACGGCCAAGTCAGATATGGCGATGCTCTCTCGGAGCCCTTTCTAATAACTAATGGAGTGAAACAAGGTTGTGTTCTTGCACCAACCCTATTTAAAATCTTCTTCAACATGATGCTTTAAAGGGCTATCACAGACCTCAAAGAAGAAGACTGTATCTATATACACTATCGTACTGATGGTAGCTTTTTCAACTTAAGCCACCTGAGGGCTCACACTAAGACTCTAAACTATCTAGTCCGTGAGCTGCTTTTTCCTGATGCTGCTGCCCTTGTCGCCCATTCAGAAGCAGCTCTGCAGCACCTAACATCCTGCTTTAAAACAGCTGCAGAGCTCTTTGGGCTGGAAGTCAGCCTGAAGAAAACGGAAGTCCTCTACCAGCCCGCACCACAGGAAGAACACCATCATCCCCACGTCAGCATAGGCAAATCTGTTCTTAAGTCTGTCCAGCAGTTCATCTACCTGGGAAGCATCATCTCTTCAAATGCCAAGATTGATAAAGAGGTAGATCACAGATTAGCAAAGGCATAGAGTGCATTTGGAAGGCTTCACAAAAGAGTCTGGAGCACCAAGCACCTGAGGCAAAGCACAAAAATCAGTGTGTACAGAGCTATCGTACTGTCTATTCTCCTTTATGGGTCTGAAACATGGGTCTCCTATCGCCAACACCTACGACTCCTCGAACGCTTTCATCAGCGCTGTCTTCGCACAATCCTGAATATACACTGGACCGACTATGTGACAAATGTTGCTGTCCTTGAGCAAGCAGGGATCACCAGCATTAAGGCCATGATATTGAAAACACAGCTGCGCTGTGCAGGGCATGTCTCTAGGATGGAGAACCACCGCCTCCCAAAGATACTACTCTATGGTGAACTCGCCACGGGTCAGCGAGAGAGAGGCGCTCCAAAAAAGAGATATAAGGACTCCCTGAAACAACATCTCAGACTCGGCCAGATTGTTCACCAAAAATGGTCCACCCTGGCCTCACATGGAGATGCACTATCCACTATGCTGCGGCCTCTTTCGAGAAGACACGCCGAACGGGTCTCGAAGAGAAACGACAATGCAGAAAGAACCGCAACTTGGAAACAACATCACCCAAGGAGACTTTCTGCTGTGCTTTCTGCAATCAAACTTGTCTATCTCAGATTAGCCTATTTAATCATCAACACGCTTGTAAAAAGCGTAGGATGAGTCCTTCCTAAGAATCTTCGTTCGCGAAGTAATGCCGAGAGAGAGAGAGAGAGAGATTCTTTAAACCCTGACCACTCTGGGGGGTTTTCCCCTTTTTTCATTTAATTTTTGTGATAGATGTCCATTTGGATAACATCAAATATTTTTAGAGTCCATTCCTCTATATTTGGGGTTATATTTTGCTTTCTTTTTTTTTTTGCTAAATTTAGTCTAGCACATGTACTCAGTAAAAGAAACATTTTATCTTGATTTTCGTTCATAGTTGGAATTGTTATTCCAAGTAAGTAGTTCTGAGGGTTCAGTTGAAACTTGATCTTTAATATTTTCAATGAATATCTCATTGAGTCTGAACTAATTCAACATAGTTTGTGACAGCCACAAAAACAAAGTTCTTGGAGTAGAACAACTATGTTCAAAGCAAATACCACACAATTAAACAGGAAATAACACTTTCAAATGTGGAACAGAACATTTTCAAATTTTGTTACCTAGGGTTATACAACAATGATAGATTTTTTTTGATAACTTGTTCTTGTGCCAAGAATTTTAAAATAATACTTCCGGTATCAAGTAGCTTGATAGCCAATGCCAAAACAAAATTTAGGTAGGATAGACCAGTGTTTCCCAACCAGTGTGTCAGGGCACACTAGTGTGCCGTGAGCGATCATCAGGTGTGCCGTGGGAAATTGGAACCGGGGGGCTCTAGTGTGTTGAAGTATAAAAACCCTAAGAAACCTACCTCGATAAAGGCACAAAATTACAAACACCATCCCCCACCCATTACCTACTTGGTCTCTCCCTCTCCATGCATTGGGAAGGCCCGCCTCCCTTTCCCCAAATAGAGACCTGCTCTTGCCTCCTGGGGGTTCTGTGTGGGAAGTTTGGGCCAGTTCTATCACTGGTGGGGTTCAGAATGCTCTTTGATTGTAGGGGAACTATAAATCCCAGCAACTACAACTCCCAAATGTCAAGGTCTATTTCCCCTGAACACCATCTGCTTTCACATTTGGGCATTTTGAGTATTCACGCCAAGTTTGGTCCTGATCCAACATTGTTTGAGTCCACAGTGCTCTCTGGATATAGGTGAACTACAACTCCAAAATTCAAGGTCAATGCCCACCAATGCCCACCAAACTCTTATAGCATTTTCTCTTGGTTATGGGAGTTCTGTGTGAGAAGTTTGTGTCTTTCTGCCATTCCTGCCAGGATATCTATGTTGTGTTCATCGAAACAGGCCCAGGTTTCCCACTGAGTATATAAATACATTTTAAAAACTTATTAACTATATGTGTTACTGTGTTAGAGTGTCATTTTGGTTGGTGATGTGCCCCAGGATTTTGCAAATGTAAAAAGTGTGCCGCGGCTCAAAAAAGGTTGGGAAACACTGGGATAGGCAACCTGCTTACTGCCCAAGTGAAAGCCAAGTAAGTATTGTTTTTACTTTCTGCCCTCCCTAAATGTGCCCTTACAGACAGACATTAAACTTTGCACTTTTTGTAGTTCGCAAGAGACTCAAAGTAAAATTGTTTAATGATGACAAGGAGTTTCAATTGCTGTCTCTGTTAGCAGATAATCTTCAATTGATTTCTTTTTTACTCATTTAGTGCAAAATGTGGTTTGAGTAGGTTGGCTTTTTAGCAGAGCTTTTAATGTTTAATGCAGTCTATTTGGTATTGTGTATTTTTAATGCAATTGTTTTATGTAAGTCACCTGGAGCATTTTAATGGAGGGTGATTAACAAGTGAGAAACTGACGATGATGTTTTAGTGTCTCCCAGCAAAGAGCTCAATGTAGAACAGGCCTACTAATGTATTTTGACTTATTATGTGAGTTGTTTACCTCCAGATCCTTTCCATATCGGGCACAACAGGAAGGACAGTATTACATGGTTGGGATCCAACATCCTTCAAACAAGCACATTGAGATTAAACCTCATTCCAGTCCAACAGACTCTATGGGCCCCTGTTTTTTTCCACTGATGTACAGTCCTTGCTGTTCTGTGGTTTATGGGCCCCTTCCACACTGCCATATAAAATCCAGATTATCTGCTTTGAAATGAGTTATATGGCAGTGTGGACTCATACAGTTGAGTTCAAAGCAGATAATCTGGGATCAGATCCTGGGATATAGGGCAGTGAAGAATGGGTCATAAATTTGAAATTACAGGACATATATACATAATGTTTCAGGAGCCAACTGTTAGTCCGGGCATGGGCAAACTAATTTATTATTATTATTTACCGCATTTCTATCCTGTCACTTCTCAACTCAGGACGGCTTACATTGTGCCCCGTTAAGAGGCTATTACAAGCAATTACAATAATAAAATCACAAATTAACATATCATAATTAAAGCAATACATAATTTAAAAACCATACATACGCCAACATTAATAAGTTTCATTAGTCGTATGGTCATTGCTATTTTTCCCTTTAAAGTGCTGCATTGACCAAAAGCCCGATCCCAGAACCATGCCTTTAATTTCTTTCGAAAAGCCAGGAGGGAGGTGGCCGATCTTATCTCAGTTGGGAGTGTGTTCCATAGGGAACCACCGCTGAGAAGGCCCTGTCTCTTTTCCCCGCCAGGCGCATTTGAGCTGTTGACGGGAGCGAGAGCAGGCCCTCCCCGGATGATCTTAGATTTCGAGGTGGGAAGTAGAATGGATGCGTTTGGACAAGTAAGCTGGGCCAGAACCATTAGAGCTTTATAGGTCAAAACCAGCACTTTGAATTAGGCTCGGAGATGAACCGGCATCCAGTGGAGCTGAAATAACAGGGGGGTGGTATGTTCACTGTATGTCACCCCAGTTAGTAAGGCCCTGGGCACTTACTTCAGACACTCCTCATTTTTCCCATGCCCGGATTACCCATAAGGCCAACGAGGCCATGGCCTAGGGGCGCAAGCCGGGGGCGCAGATCACAGACCAAAAAAAACCTGGTCTGCGCCCCTCTTTCCCCCTTTCTCATGCCCCTCCTCGCTCCTTCTCCCGGCAAAGTATCTGCTCCGTCCCCTCCGTCTCCCACTCTCTCTCTCGCTCTCTCTCTCTCGCCCTCTCGCTCTCTCGCGTGCGCTTTCACTCTATTGCGCGCTTGCTCTCTCGCGCGCGTGCGTGCTCTCTCTCTCTTGCGCTCTATCTCTCGTGCGCGTTTTTGGAGCGAGTTTGCACCCACTGCGCTCTCCCCAAGCCTCCTGACTCCTGAGGAGACCTTCAGAGCACAGCAGAGCTTTCCAGCCAGTGGGAATGGGGACCTTGGAGGTGGCGGGAGGTGGCGGGGAGGTTGGCAAAAAAGTGTTAATCTGGGCCTGATTTTCCCTATCCTCTCAGCATAAGGCTACAGTGGTGTGAGAGCCCTCTGTACTCTCCCATCCTCCTCTTGGCATAAGAATGGTGTGAGTGTCCCCATCCTTATGCCAAGAGGATGGCCCGAGGAAGGCATGCAGCAGCTAAGAACTCTCTATAGGGCTCTCAGCTATCGCCTGTCTCGACCTTCTCTCAGCATACTGCCAAGAGGACAGCCCGAAGATCAGGGCCCCTCCTGGCCCCACCCTCTCATAGGCCCTCTCCCTCCCAACCTGGCCATCTTGGTCGGGACCACAATGAGGCCCCAGGCAAAATAGTTTGCCCATGCTTGTGTTAGCCATATACACTTGGATTGTGTGTAACACTCGCAACCGCAGAAAATTAATGCTATGAAAAGGATGGATGAGGCTACATATGATTGATTCATACATCTTCTCTAATAAATGAGTAGTCTTTGTTGTGTCAGGTTCATACATAGCTTAAAACGAAGAGCCACATTAATAGGCTGCCTCAAAAGTCAACCCTTAAATTGCAGACAAAGAGCTTCTGCTGGCGAGAATATTACATCATCAACGCCTCCCATGGACACTCAGAAATAAGCTGTACTTCTGTACGGCAGTGAAGCAGCAAATTGAATTCTCATAATATGTTTTGAAAATGAGCCTTGTTAGGTTTGATGAGGTGGAAAAGGTACTGAGTTCACTGGTTTGTTCCAATATGTTCAGTACACTTTAGTTGGCTGTTTGCCATGGCTAATCTTTTTAATGGCAATGTAGGTTGTAAACCCATTTGCTAGAGAGCAATGCATCTCCATTTTATAATATCACACCAAGTAGGGTGGTAAATAAGTTTCTGTTCGAGCATGAAAACATTTTCTGTTTCAATCCCACACATCTTATTTTAAAACCTTTGTCTCAAAAGCCTTGATAATTCCTTTTTGAATTCAATAAATAAAATAGATTTCAATACTTTTTTAAAAAATTTTTTACATGTTTACTGTTTGCAACTCCTCCCAACACTCACACACACAATATGCATCTCTCCAGGGTTCTTCTTTGCCACTAAACACTTTGATTAATTAAACAGGACTTTGTAAACTATTTTTACTCTACTTTTCAGGGCAAAATGTTTCAAGGAATCATGCAAAATATAACACTATGAAACAAAATTTGAAAAAAAATCTGTTATTGGTTTGAAAGTGTTATTTTCTGTTTAATTCTGTGGTACTTACTTTAAAGCACCGGGAATGTGGCACGGCTGGCTAAGTGTCAGCTGCATAAGATCTCTCTGACCAGTAGGTCATGAGTTCGAGGCCTGCCCGGGTCGAGGTGGGTGCTCGACCTTTAAGTGTAGCCTGCTGTCGACCTTTGCAGCCCGAAAGACATTTGCATCTGTCAAGTAGGAGATAAAGGTACCACATTAAGTGGGGAGGCAAATGTTGATTGAATTATGAGGCCATTAAAGAACTCCAGGTATGCTGAGGAATGCGGAAGGAACAACAAGGGACGCTGGGGACGCTGAGAGATGAGGAGTGCGTCAGCTCCCCCTGGTGGCCAGAGTTTGCCTCTGTTCATCTATATGTTGTGTATGTAGAAAACGGCAGGGATTGTCTGCTAAGTATGTGTACCTGTAATCCGCTGAGTCCCCTTCGGGGTGAGAAGGGCGGAATATAAATAAAGTGTATTATTATTATAAGTGTATTAAAGTAGTAGTTGTATTCCAGAAGCTTGGTTTTTGTGGCTGCCACAAACTATGTTGAATTAGTTGAGACTCCGTGAGATATTCATTGAAAAACTATAGCAAAATGTGCTGCAGGATGTCCCGCCGAAACAAAGTTTTTGCAGTTTAATAAACTTTTTCCATGTTTTTGTGATAGAACCAATTAGGAAATGACATTTATATCCCAGGAACAAAAATCATGTTGCGTAGTATAATAAACAAAACAGGACTTGATAACTAAATCTTCTTAAAATATTTGTACTCTACTTTTCAGGGCAAAATGTTCTAAAAGCAACTTACAAAATATAATGGAAGGCATAAAAGAGTATTTACAATGCAAGTAACTCCTTTCTGTAACAGTAATTACAACTCATCCTCCGTTTGCAACACTTTTCATACAATGCATTTGAAACTTTTAAAAAACAAGGCCATGCGTCTAGCTTTCTTTCTTGTGTTATTGAAATAACTCTCTAGATTGTTTTGCAAACCTTCCGTCTGTCTACCTAACTTTGTGTGTGCGTTTGCATGCATTCAGGTCATCTGCCTACTTATGGCGACCCCATGAATTTCATAAGGTTTTGTTGGATAAGGAAAGAGGTACTTTGTTAATTTCTTCCTACGTAACTTTACTGTCTTTGAATTAATAGACTAGAAATAAACTTGCTTCAGAATGTATAACATTGAATTAATGGCTTCAAGAGAGAAGGAAAACCATTTTTATTTGCAAATGAGAACCAAATTTTATTAATGTGTTTTTATTATTGTCTTCCTTCTCCTCAGTGTCCCCAGGGCCATTGGGGATATGCTCTTTAGAACTTAATTTGATAGTCTAAATACTGTTCCCTACATAACACCAGAAGATAAGATCTAAATGGGAGCATTAAAGGTAAAAGTAAAGGTTTCCCTTGACATTAAGTCTAGTCGTGTCCGACTCAAGGGGGTGCTCATCTCCATTTCTAAGCTGAAGAGCTAGCGTTATCCATAGATGCCTCCAAGGTCATGTGGCCAGCATGACTGCATGGAGCACCGTTGCCTTCCTGCCGATGTGATACCTATTGATCTTCTCACATTTGCATGTTTTTGAACTGTAAGTTTGGAAGAAGCTGGGGCTAACAAAGGGAGCTCATCCCATCCTACGGATTCGAACCACTGACCTTCTGGTCAGCAAGTTCTGCAGCTTAGTGATTTAACCTGCTGCGCCATCGCAGCCCCCAAATTAGAGCTTTAATATCATATAATTATGGGTTTTAATTCTGTAACCCATCACAAGGAGAGATGGGTAACTATTATTATTATTATTATTATTATTTGAAACACAACAAGATGGATCACACGTTGGATGCTTCCCAAGTGTCTAGAACTCTGTGATGTATTGGCGAATAATGCGTGCACATCCCAATAGGGTGGGCTTTTGCAGCTGGCAGATGGTAATCATGTCAGCGCCAGTTGTGTTTAAGTGCAAGCCAAGGTCTTTTTAGGCACTGCACCCGGTGTGCCGATCACCACTGGGACCAACTTTACTGTCTTGTGGCAGAGTCTTTGGATTTCGATCCTCATATCATGTCAGCTTTTCCAGTTGATTCTCTTCAATCCTGTTGTTGCCTGGGATTGCGACATCGACGATCCACATTCGTGAGGACAGGAATATTGTGCTCCGAAACTCTGTCAGTCTGAATTCGGAAGTCCCAGAGTAGTCTGACATGTTCATTTTCTGTAACTTTTTCAGGCTTATGATCCTACCAGTTTTTTGTTGCAGGCAGATGGTATTTATGTATTTATGTATTTATTATTTCGGCTTGATAGACCGCCCTATTTGAAGCTCAGGGCGGTTTACAGCACATAAATATACCGAGTTAAAATACATAAAAACACATAAAATGCAATATCATAAAACCAGTGAAAACATCCCACCCCTTACAATAAACCATAACAAGTCAGGCACATAACATTAGCAGCAGCAACGTGGCAGGGTGGTGATATATAGCAGGCACTAATCAGGCGCCAAATGCCTGCCTGAATAGCCAGGTCTTACAGGACCTGCGGAAAGTCATTAAGTCCGGCAGGGCTCGCGTCTCCGCGGGCAGCGAGTTCCATAAGGCCGGCGCGGCCACTGAAAAAGCCCTCTGCCGCGTGCTGGATAGTCTGCAAATCCTCATACCAGGGACCTCCAACATGTTAAGCCCCTCTGAACGCAGTGATCTTCTGGGCACATATGGGATAAGCCGCTCCCTCAAGTACACTGGCCCCAAACCATGTAAGGCCTTGAAAGTTAAAACTAACACTTTGAAGGAGACCCGGAATTCAATTGGCAGCCAGTGCAGTTCACGAAGAAGTGGTGTTACATGAGCCGTTCTTGTGGCTCCTAATAGCAGGCGAGCTGCCGCGTTCTGCACTAGCTTGAGTTTCCGGATCGCCAACAAGGGTAGGCCAATGTACAGCGCATTACAGTAATCGAGCCTCAAGATGACCGTGGCTTGGATCACCATGGCCAAGTCGCAACGGGAGAGGTAGGGAGCCAGACATTTTGCCTGCCGCAGGTGGCACAAGTTCCAGTGGATCATCTGAATAACAGTATATGCCTCTGCATAGTCTGTCTGTGTGGTCTTCTTGCAGCAGCTGAGTACATGATCCATTGTTTCGTCCTCTTCCTTGCAGAGTCTACATTTGGGATCTGTTGTCAACTTTTCAATTCTGGCTCTGATGGCATTTGTTCTAATGGCTTGTTCTTGGGCTGCCAGAATCAGGCCCTCCGTCTCCTTTTTCAAATAATATTAATATAATAATTATATATTATTATTGTTATTATTTTCATTCTCCTGCCTGTTTCTCCTGAATAAAAAACACACTGGGATCCATATATAAAAACTATATAAAAACTACATTTTTATTGGCTGACCAGAATGCTGAAATAACATATAGAACCGCCCTTTTTTATTTAAGGCAACACAGCTAAGAACGACATATTTAGGGCAAAATGTTTCAAGGAATCATACCGATTCCGGTAAACTATAGATGTGATGCAGATATTTGATCTGGATCAGGACCTTGTTAACAACTTGTTTATTTTAACTTATGTTGTATGTGTTTGTCAAATGTTTTTGATACAGCCAATGGGCTAATCCAGTGTTTCCCGACCAGTGTGCCGTGGCACACTAGTGTGCCGTGAGAGATCATCAGGTGTGCTGTGGGAAATTGAAACATCCAATACCCTTTCTTCCCCCTCCTGTCGAACACTTTTTCTTCTCCACTCGGGCTCCCTTCTTCCCAGCCTCGCTCTGCTTGCTTTGCCTCGCTTTGCTCACGCTGTCGCTTCTGCGGGAGGGGGGAGGGAGGAAGACGTGACCCATGCGGGCGCTACTGCGCAGACTTGTCCCACGTCTTCCTCCCTCCCCTCCACAGTGCTCTCTGGATATAGGTGAACTACAACTCCAAAACTCAAGGTCAATGCCCACCAAACTCTTATAGTATTTTCTCTTGGTTATGGGAGTTCGGTGTGGGAAGTTTGATTCCATTCCATCATTGGTGGAGTTCAGAATGCTCTTTGATTGCGGGTGAACTATAACTCTCAGCTGTTGAGCAAGACCTTTGTGTGTGTCTTTATACTATTCCTGCCAGGATATCTATGTTGTGTTCATCGAAACAAGCCCAGGTTTCACACTGAGTGTATAAATACATTTAAAAACATATTAACTATATGTATTACTGTGTTAAGAGTGTCATTTTGTGTCATTTTAGTTGGTGGTGTGCCCCAGGATTTTGTAAATGTAAAAAATGTGCCGCGGCTCAAAAAAGGTTGAAAAACACTGGGCTAATCAATAAAATGTACTTACTTACTCCTGAATAACTGTTAAATCCTTTTGCCCCCTAAAGAAACCTGTGAATTCAACCTCGTTGTTTTTGTGCATTTGCCTGCAAAAGCTACAACCACAATATGGACTCCGGATTTGCTCTTATAATCAACATGACTACCCTGCATTTTTCTAATTGGAAATTTGACACCCAGGCAAAATGTAACATGATTCCTCAAAGACTACTGAGTTTCTAAGGCAGTGGTTCTCAACCTTCCTAATGCAGCAACCCCTTAATGCAGTTCCTCATGTTGTGGTGACCCCCCCAACCATAACATTATTTTTGTTGCTACTTCATAACTGTAAATTTGCTACTGTTATGAATCGTAATGTAAATATCTGATATGCAGGATGTATTTTCATTCACTGGACCACATTTGGCACAAATACCTGATACGCCCAAATTTCAATACTGGTGGGGTTTGGGAGGGGGGGTTGATTTTGTCATTTGGGAGTTGTAGTTGCTGGGATTTATAGTTCACCTACAATCAAAGAGCATTCTGAACTCCACCAATGATGGAATTGAACCAAACTTGGCACACAGAACTCCCATGACCAACAGAAAATACTGGAAGGGTTTGCTGGGCATTGAGTTTGAGATTTGTAGTTCACCTCCATCCAGAGAGCACCGTGGACTCAAACAATGATGGATCTGGGCCAAACTTGGCAAAAATACTCAATATGCCCAAATGAGAACACTGGTGGGTTTGAGGGGAAATAGAGTTTGACATTTGGGAGTTGCAGTTGCTGGGGGTTATAGTTCACCTACAATCAAAGAGCATTCTGAATCCCACCAATAATAAAATTGGGCCAAACTTCCCACACAGAACCCCCACGACCAACAGAAAATACTGTGTTTTCTTATGGTCTTAGGCAACCCCTCTGAGACCCTCTCGCGACCCCTCCAGGGGTCCCGACCCCCAGCTTGAGAAACACTGTTCTAAGGTTTTTTTTCTTTGTGGAGAAAATTGCTCTTACAAATTCAATCAGAGCAAAATTAACCCTTATCCTATAATAAACTGCATAGTGAACTGGGTTTTTTTCCCCCTTGGTTGCATTAGTTGATTTGCTTCTAAACTTATAACATGGTGATTACCAAACAGATGGGTGATCCGTGTTTTGTCCACATTCATCAGATATTTATTATGCATCACTCACAGGAGGCAACTTGGAAGAATTCAACAAAGGTGTTGAGCAAATGTTATTTTTTTAAAAAGATAATACTATGTAATAGGTTTGTTGGGTAGTTATTTTGCTTATGCTGGTTTCCTCTCTTAAGTATATTTGTTAGATGTTGATCTTTCTCATTTCCGTGCTGCTGTTCCTGAATCACACACTTGCTTCCTTGCTGAAGGCTTTCTCTCTTCGCTCTCTCTCCTTGTGGGGGTAAGGTTAATACAGTGAACCCTCCACATTTGCTAGGTTTAGGGGCACGGGACCCCCCACAGAAGTGGAAAAACCTGAAATAAACAGCTATGTTGTTGTATTTTTATCTGCGTGTGCACTTCTCTAGGAATGTCAAAGTTACCCTCAGCACTGAAGGACCTAGAGATTCCTGGAGAGAACATTTTAATCAAAACTAGGAATATCCAAATCCTCAAAAGTCAAATTTGCGGGTGTGGAGGGCCAACTCGAGTACTTTAAGAAGAAAACGAAAATACATATTCCCAAATGGGTTTTATTGTTTCTGTTGTGGTTTTATAATGTTTAATTTGCAATTTGATATTATGTGTACCGACTTGTTGTAAACCGCCTTGACTCACCAATAGGCTGAGAAAGGAGGTATACAAGTATAGTAAATAAATAAATAATAAATAAATGGATCCAATCTAGTGTGTCACATTGTGTGACCCCTCTCTTCTTATAGAATGTGCCCTGTGTGTGTGTGTGTGTGTGTGTGTGTGTGTCATGTACACACTGTGTGCTAATTTAATTACCTCCTATTGAAATTAGAAGAGGAACATGTAGCATATTCTCAGGAGATCTCAATAAATCTGAAAAAACTAGCCAAATATTATAAAAATACCAATGATAAGTGTTGGAAATGTAAAAAGCAGATTGGAACATTTTACACTGCTGGTGGACTTGTGGCAAAAGTCAAAAATTTTGGAAATCTATTCACGTCCACGTACAGAAAAATTTGGAGGTCAACATGGAGTTAAAACCAGAATATTATTTACTCAACTTACTGGAAACAGGAATGACTAAAAATAAAGAGAAACTAATGTATTTTATAACAGCAGCAGCCAGAGTAGTGACGGCTAAAAACTGGAAAGATGAAAAGACTCCTTCATCAGAGGAGTGGATAATCAAGTTGTGTGAATTAATGGATTTGGATATACTGAACAGCAGAGTTAATGACCAAAATTTAAAGACGAGAACGGACTGGCAACCAGTTAAATTGAAAAAGCGGTAAGGCCACACGGCAGAAATCAAAAGGCTGTCAGGTGGATTATATAAAATGAAGGATCAAGTGAAGAAGAACTACCCGGGTATCCGAACTGGAGAGACCCATCAATCTATTTCTATATTATGTCTTTTTCTCTTCTTAACTATACCCCATCCCTAACCCGCCCCGTTTCCCTCCCCTTTTCCCTTACCTTTATTCTCACTCCAATTCCATATCTGACCTTGCACAATTTTATTTCATATTGTAAAAACAATCTCAATAAAAATATTGAAACAAAAAAAATAAATCTGAAAAAATCACAATTTAAGCTATGGGTAGGTAAGAATTTAGCAATGATAGGTAAGAACCGTAGCATTTACATGTGTTTTCATTTTATAGTAACTCCAATAGAATTGATGACTGATAGATTTGCCTTGTGTGGAGCACAATTCAGAATACTGGCTTTAACCTATAAAGTTCTGTTGACAGGGCCTTCTCAGTGGTGGCCCCTCGGTTATGGAACTCTCTCCCCAGGGATCAGTCCCCTCCCTCCTGACCTTCAGGAAGAAAGTGAAGACATGGTTGTGGGACCAGCCTTTCTTTGGACATTGATTACCAGTGCAATAATGAATGATGCAAATGACAACGAGAATGGCTCCTGGAATATGCTTTTGGATTCTGTGATTTTAAGTAATAGTTTTAAGTTTGATATGTTGTAATTGGGTGATTTTAAAGTATATGTTGTGTTATTCTATGTATGTTTTCATGGCATTGAATTCTGCCTTTGTTGTGAGCCGCCCTGAATCCCCTTCAGGGTGAAAAAGACGGGATATAAATGCAGTAAATAAATAATAAATAAATTGTAAAATCTATAAGTGTTCCTGCTCTTACAAATGTATTTTCTTTCTTTCCCTTCCCTCTGCCCCTGTTTCACCCAGTTATCCATACAGTGAGGATTATAGCCAGGGGATGCAGTACATGAACACTAGATGTCCAGCTTGGTGCGACAGGATCCTTATGTCACATTCTGCCAAAGAGCTTGTTCTAAAGGTAAGAACTATATTGCATAAGATATTTTGAATCGGATCAGATCAAATCCAGTTTCCAGACCCATAGATGCATTGCTGAATGGACAATCAAGACTGGTGTAATTACCTTCATTCAGTGTATCTTCTCTAATTTGACGTAATTACAGTTTATTTAAGATCTTATGACATGAGTTGCCAAATAATGCCTGTTATAAAGATTTCCAACCACCAACTTCCCATGTTTTGGTACCCTTTATTCATGCCAAAAACATTTTGAAAATTTCAGAAATTTCATGTTCAAAGTGCCTACTGCTGCTTTATATTGAACATGCTATAAAACAGACAGATACCTTTATTGTTAGACATACTATCTAGTTTCTTTTCTCCTTCAATTCTCAGTCATTCATAATTAAACTCAATGATTATTGAATACTGAAGTACTAGCCATAATTTGTGCTTATTTAGTATGCTTATCTGGTATCTACGATCTTTGCAAAAGAGACTTCTATCGGGTAATTAGTTGCTTGCGAGGCATTTCATTCCTTATTCTAAAGTTATTTGCCAAAGCCTCAATAGCAAACCACTATGTTTGATTAGGGGGTCATTCTCTGTGCTATTATGTGTACTGAACCCTGGAATGCAAACACTGCGTATGTGGCCTGGGAATAACATTACCCGTGATTTGAAAGATTTTTGTTGTTGTAGTTTTTCTCTTTTTAAATCTCAGTTTAGGTCCTCCAATGTGACTATGGCTCTTTCCACACAGCTGTATAAAATCCACATTGAACTGTATTATATGGCAGTGTGGACTCAGATAACCCAGTTCAAAGCCCAGTTTACTGTGCTCGACGGTTTGGGTCCAGCCTATCTTGGAAATGTCATGTTCCACTATGAAACTGCATGAGCTTTAAGATCTGCTAGGGAGGCCCTTCTCTCGCTCTCACCTCTCTCACAAGTACGGTTGGTGGGGATGAGGGAGAGAGCCTTGTTGGTGGTGGCTCCCTGGCTCTGAATTGCCCTCCCTAGAGAGATTAGGCTAGCCCCACCCTCCAAGTTTTTCAGTCTAATCTGAAAACATTGCTTTTTAAACATTCCTTCGACCTTGATTAGAATTTTAATTGTTTAACTCAAAGACTTAGTGATTTGCTTCAGTCCAACACTTTGGATTGATATTTGAAAACATCAGTTTTTATCTGCAGGCACTGCTGCATTTTATGGAATTTTAAATCTTATTGTGTGGCATTTTGTGTCTCATTGCTGTGTAAATTTATGTTGTCATCATTTTATATGCTTATGTATTATGCACAACACTTTGGAGTGCTTTTGTGAACCACCACGGGTCCCTTCGGGGAGGTGGTGGTGGGATATAAATAAAGTTTTATTATTATTTATTAGTATAGTTTGAGGCCAGACAGAGATGACACAGACCACAGAACACTGATAGTCATTCAGGGCTTTCTTTCACACACTTTCATGTGAGATTGATTATTTATTATTGTTATTATATTATTATTATAGTTTGAGGCCAGACGAAGATGACACAAACCACAGAGCACTGATACTCATTCAGGGCTTTTTTTCACACACTTTCATGTGAGATTGATTATTTATTATTATTATTATATTATTATTATAGTTTGAGGCCAGACGAAGATGACACAAACCACAGAACACTGATACTCATTCAGGGCTTTCTTTCACACACTTTCATGAGAGATAGATTATTTATTATTATTATTATTATATTAATATTATTATTACATTTTGAGGCCAGACAGAGATGACACAAACCACAGAACACTGATACTCATTCAGGGCTTTCTTTCACACACTTTCATGTAAGTTTGATTTTTTTTAATTATTATTATTATTATTATAGTTTGAGGCCAGACAGAGATGACACAAACCACAGAACACTGATACTCATTCAGGGCTTTCCTTCACACATTTTCATGTAAGTTTGATTATTTTTATTATTATTATTATTATTATATTATTATTATTATAGTTTGAGGCCAGACAGAGATGACACTAACCACAGAGCACTGATACTCATTCAGGGCTTTCTTTCACACACTTTCATGTGAGTTTGATTATTTATTTTATTATTATTATTATTATTATTATTATTATTATACTTTGAGGCCAGACAGAGATGACACAAACCACAGAGCACTGATACTCATCTACGGCAGCGCTTTCTCTCACACCCTTTCATGTGAGTTTCTTATCTGGCTGCCGCAGTTTGAAGCTAGCTTTGAACCCACAGTTCCAAATCCAGGGAGCGGCATGAGCTCCTGCTGTTAGTCCCAGTTTCTGCCAACATACCAATTCAAAAAGATGCAAATATGAGTAGATCAATAGGTATCGCTCAGGCGGGAAGATAACGGCACTCCATGCAGTCATACTGGCCACATGACCTTGGAGGTGTCTACAGACAACACCGGCTCTTCAGTTTAGAAATGGAGATGAGCACCAATCCCCAGAATCGGACACAACTGGACTTAATGTCAGGGGAAAACCTTTACCTTTTACTAAATGGTCAGTGCAGATTGGGCCTGTCTTTAAGGCCTCGGTTTCCCATCTGTGAAAGGGGAATAATATTGACCTGCATCCTCAAGTCGATTTATGGAGAGAACAAACAAACTTACGAGCATGCTACAACTTTTGTGAAGTTCCATATTGAAACAGAAGTAAGAATTCAGAAAATTTCTGTGGTGCAAATTTGGTCCCTTTTTGTTTGCGGAGAGGGAGAGTTTTGCCTATGCCCATATTAGCTGGCAGCCGGGGAAGCTAGGCTTCGTACGGTGGGCCCTTACAGATTGTACAGACATGGGGCTGTAAACAGCTCCAGCACAACCTCATTTATCATGCCATGGTCGGTTACCTCCCCAGCATGTTATTTTATGCTTGCTGAGCCCTAACACACCAAAGGTTGCCCGCTGCTCAGGAGTTGCAGCGCTGCCTGAGAGCATGGCGTAATGAATGCTCAGCTGAGTGGAGCCTGTTTCTGTTCGTGCGCCGGTGTAATTTGTTTATCTGTCTAAAGATTATGCACTTGAAAATCTACAATTTGATGCTGCCTTTGTAAATTATCAAGTCGCTTTTGATGAATGTATCTCCACTTCCGGCGGCGGTGGCATTATGAGCTTGAAATATTGGAAAGTGCTCATGCATACAATGCAGAAGGTTAGGTTTTTTTCCGTCTGCGCGTGTGGGGCCGTGTGCCTGTGTATAGATAGATAGAGATTCCTAGGCAAGCATGCTCGCAAGCAAATATGACCTTAAGCTTTCTTACTGCATTAAAGATAATTCAGTTTTAACTTTATAGTCCCAAATGCGACTGTTTATATATAAAGTTCTCAGCCAGTCTGACTTGACATGATTACAGATGAGGGGAAGCTTGACTGTTTTTCATCTGAAATAAATTAAGATGGGAAACTATTTGCCGGCGCAGCTGTGGTTGTGTGCACGCATGTGTGTATGAAGGATCGAGGGAGAGGGGTGTGGGTTCCAGATTGAATTATCTTGCCGTTTAACTAGGCTGAGAAATTGCAAGTCAGTCTTTCTTTCTCTTAAGTGATTGCTTTAGCAGGGTCATTATGCTAGATAAACAAAGCAAATGGTCAGTCGTGGTCGATGCAACAGCCCAGGCTGTGTCAATTTCATTATTTGTTGGAAGAAAGGACAGAAAAATAAAGGACATAAAGTGCCGGCATAGAAATAATTCACAAGATTTGGGGGGGGGGGATATTCTGTAGCCAAAGCTTATTTTGAGATGGATGTAAATAAAAGAAAATTTAAAAATTGGTTTACGACTGTCACAAAACTCCCAATGGCTTTCATGCTTCCAGCATTCATTCTGAAACTACAGCCCCAAATACATGTGGCTGAAAGCCAACTCTATGAAAATCAAACAGACTTACTCCAAAATAAATATATTTAAAATCGGGCTATTCAGGGAGGAAAGGGAAATATTCAATGAAAACATAGTGCACATTACCCGTTTTCTCTGTTTCCTCAGTATTTCCCTTTTTGTCCAAATGTCCCGCTCTAATTAGATCTGAATTGATACCAAATCTGCTAATAGGATTAGAGCTGAACACATTAATTGTGCCTAATTGACTAAAGCACTTTAACCGTGCGTTCAGAGAAGAGGATTTTGAAAAAACTGTGAAGACCGACAACTGTTTTCCATATTGTCAGCGTCTGCTGATATAAACATTGTGTAGGAATACCCCAATACGCAGAATTTTGGAAGGAAATCCAAAAGTTCTGGAAATGAATCAGAGGTCAGAATATAACACACAATTCCAGGGCGGATAATCCACAATATTTGCTTTGAACTGGGTTACCTGAGTCCACACTACCATATTTTACACAGCTGTGTGGAAGGGACCCCAGCCTTTCTCAAATGTTGGTCCTCTAACTCTCAGAAGCCCCATCTACACGGCTTTATTTATTTATTTATTTACGGCATTTTTATACTGCCCTTCTCAGTCCAAGGGCGACTCAGGGCGCTTTACAGTTGGCAATAATTCAATGCCACAACACAGTAACAATTAAAATCAATTTAAAAAGCATTAAGAAATTAAAATACAGTATAAAATTAACTTTTTTAATATTACACAATATTAAAAACCGTACAGCCTAAAACATTATCGTGAGCGTTAACCATGTCGTGTTACCATTCAATTCATCATCGGGTCATTCTATAAATTCATAGAGCTATGCTGTGCTCGGAAAAGCCTGTTCGAAAAGCCAGGTTTTCACCTGCCTTTGGAAAGACAACAGGGAGGAGGCCAATCTTATCTCCCTAGGTAGGGCGTTCCACAGTCGAGGGGCCACCACCGAGAAGGCCCTGTCTCTTGTCCCCACCAAACGCATCTGTGAAGAAGGCGGGAGCGAGAGCAGGGCCTCCCCGGAAGATCTTAACATCCTAGATGGTTCATAAGGGGAGATGCGTTCGGATAGGTAAGTTGGACCGAAACTGTTTAGTAATATTGTCCAGTAATATTGTACTGGATTATATGGGTGGGTAGACTCATATAATTCAGGTGGATTATTTTGCTTTTGTTGGGAATCAGAACAGTTAGGCTCAAACATAATCCTCACTTGAGATGATTCCACCATAAATATAGCAGAGTGTTAGAAACAGACTTCATAACCAGCAGAAACTTATATGTACTGAGTCAGGATTAGCTTCCCATCCAACAGGATGATACAGGATTGCAGGGACAGAACTTTAGGTTCAAAATATTTATTGAAGTAAAAACAAAATCCATTCTAGATAGAAAAGGTCTTGGAGCTAACTAGCTTATTAAGCTTGTCTTCTAAGAAAAGTAAAAGGATAAAAAGTCAAAATATCCATGCAGTTACATTTTGCCTGGAGAAAGGCAAAATGCGTCCCCACTGGAAAGGAAAGCAAAAGCAGAGAGAGGGCAATGGAGAACCACCACATGGCCACACCAGCACAATCAAAATACCTTTAAAGAGGAAGTTACCTCATACCTCACAGAGCTTCCATTGCTACATCTTCAAAGGCTGAGGAGATAGTGGCCAGGGGCGGTCTTACCTCTCCCATCATGGTAAGCGAAGATTATTTTGGGGCCCCCCCCCCCCGGTGGCTTCTGGACGCCGCCGCACATGCGTCCCGGTTTGCGCATGCGCATCGGCGTCCTGTGCTGCCGGCTGCGGAGGCGCGGCGCGGGCAGCACTGGCTCCCGAGCACGCCTCTACCCGGTGGCACGGCGAGGAGCAACGGCAGTGCAGGGCGGGGCGGCCGGCGCAGCAGCGCCCCTCCCAGGAGGCGTCGCCCTACGCGCCTGCTTACTCGGCCTAATGGAAAGACCGCCCCTGATAGTGGCAAGCAAGAAGAGTAAAGACAGAGCCCCTCCTGGGAGAAGCATGCATGGGAATTTATTTATTATTTATTTATGGTATTTGTACCCCGTAGCTTCTCACCACTGCAGGGGGACGCAGCACAGCTTACATTTGCATCACTACAGGCAACACCACAATACAATTTAAGATACACCATATAATCAACATCATTAAAAAGCATTAAAAACATTACATTAAAAACCACTACATACAACAATAATTAATTAAAGCCATCAAGCGGAACACATAGTCCAGTCAAGTCCAAAGTGTCAATCCAGTCAAATCCAAAAGTACAATTTACATCTGCTGCCCAAAGGCCTGGTCCCAGAACCACAACTTTAGCTTTTTTCTAAAAGCGAGGAGAGATGGAGTCGATCTTACTTCATTTGGGAGTGCGTTCCATAGGCGAGGGGCCACTGCCGAGAAGGCCTTGTCTCTCGTCCCCACCAGCCGCATTTGCGATGCTGGTGGGAGCAAGAGTAGGGCCTCTCCAGATGATCTTAGACTGCGAGATGGGACATAGAGGCAGATGCGTTCGGACAAATAAGCTGGGCCAGAACCGTATAGAGCTTTATAGGAATGTGAGGAAGGAATCCCTCACTCTGATCCAATAACTAAGTCTAGCTTCTCATTGGGGACTGGAAACTTGATTACCCAAGAGACTTGCGCAGTCCGTGGATGAAACCCAACAGCTTTAATAAACTTGGTTATATGGCAGCGTGGAAGGAATATTTGGGCCCTTCTGTACAGCCCTATATCCCATGATGTCAAGGCTGAAAATCCCGCAATATCTGCTTTGAACAGGGTTATCTGAGTCCACACTGTCATATATCCCAGTTCAAAGCAGATAATGTGGGATTTTATTCAGCTGTGTGGAAGGGGCCTCAGACTTCAACTCCCAGGAGCCCCAGCCAGCTTAGCCAACCCTTAGGAATTCTGGTAGTTAAAGTAAAGCATCTGAAAGACCAAAGCTTGGGAAAACACAGCCTTAATTCAACAATAAATAATTGTAAACTAAGATATCTGCATGCTAAAGGGAAATTTGCTTGCAGTTAATGGGGAAGATTCACCTTCACTGAAATCCTGGTTATAATAATTGGATAATGAATTGGTCGGTGAAAACCTAAGCAGATCGATTGGTAGCTTCAAACTATTGGCATATCTCTATGGGAGATGTATTAATTGCTGTTACTCCTATTGATGCAAATGCTTTTGTCTCTTGATATAATCACTGTGTTTTTTAATGGGAGTAAATCATCTGATGGACTAAGTGACAGTGGAATGTGCTTGGCTTTGGGAGATGAGAAGGTAGTAAGATTTCAAAAGCAATGTTAAACCCCTCTAAATAAAGTTTTCCAAGAAAAACCCATGACAGGCTCGCCATAAGTCAGAAATAAGGCCTACAACCACAATAGCTTGCATCACTTTTTTGACACATCCTCAAAAACAGAGAAGCCCTGTCCTGTCTTTCATGTGGCTTATCCTATCAGATAGATGTATTAATATCAGTGGTATAGAGCTGTGGTTCCCAAACGTTTTTGGCCTACTTCCCACTTTCCAGAAAAAAATTTACTCACCGCCCCCCTAGAAATTTTTTTTTTAAAAAAATTAATAGCAATTAAACACAAAGATATATGTATTAATGTTTCTACCTTTTTCGTAAAATTAAATGTTTTAATGTGTTTTAATTTTAATTTAATTGTTATTTTAATTGCATGTTGTTTTTATGGCACTGAAAAAATAAGGGGCCAGCACTGGACAAACGAGGCCCACCTTGAAAAGCGCCTCCCGCTCGCCCCGCCCCATGCCGGGACCAGCAAGGCGCGCTTGCGAGGACGTCCCCATTGGAAAAAAAGAGGCAATACACAGGACTGTGCCATGGGCGAGATTGACGAGAAGAAGGAGGTGCGCGCTGTGGTTTCCACGGCAACGCCTGCCCGGGGATTGTGCGCTTGCAACTGTGTCCCTGCAAATTGGAATCTCCGGGCAGGCGTTGCCGTGGAAACCGCAGCATGCGCCTCCTTCCTCTCATCAACCCCGCCCACGGTACAGTCCTGTGTATCGCCTTTTTCTTCCTACCAGGACGTCCTCGCAAGTGCGCGACCCTGCAAGTGGCAAGTCTGGCTCATGCCACCGCCCCCTTACAGGGGTTCGGTGCCCCCAAATTCTCCTGAGCCTCCAAGTTTGGATTGCCCCACCACCCACCAGGGGGTGGTACCACGCACTTTGGGAACCACTGGTAGAGAGTGAGAATCATTTGCAATATAGTGAAGACCACTATGTACACTTTTTTTCTGTCTTCAAATTCTAATAGAGATACCTACTCAAAGTCATACTAAGGCCCTTTCTACACTGCCATATAATCCAGATATTCAAAGCAGATAATCCACATTATCTGCTTTGAACTGGATTATATGAGTCTACACTGTCATATAATCCAGTTCAAAGGAGATAATCTGGATTTTATATGGCAGTGTAGAAGGAGCCTAAGTTCAATGATACTTTGCTTCCCGATATGTGAGTATAGAAGTGTTGCTTAAGTATGACACTTAAGTTTGCCTACCAGTTGATGGACAAGGGCAAAGTTTTGGCAACTTTTGCAAATATATAACATTAAGATCCACCCAGTTGATTTTCTCTAAGTAGTGATAGCTTAAGCTAAATTATGATGTGCTAGATCCTAAATGCCAGGGGGATATGTCGGAGCTGTGGCACACGCTCTTCCGGTGATCAAAGGACTGACGAGAACTGACTCAAAGCTGTTTCCATGTTTTGTTTTGTTTTTCTCTCCCTAGTCAGAAAATGAAGAGAGGCAAGTGGTGTATGACCACATTGGACCAAACGTCTGCATGGGGGACCACAAGGTAAACTTAAATTCAGTGCTGAACATGAACTGCATTATACAGGTCTACTTTGAGAATATAATGAGAACATGAATAGTAGTGAGATATGTCTGGAGGTAAGAGGACTTTTACATCCCAAGGTCTCCTGCATCAAGGAGCATTGCTTATTAGGATGGTATGTTCAGAAACTGGAAGAGAGATGAGAACAAGCTCACATTTCCTTTTGTGGGATGGGATACAATAATGGGCATAATTATCCATGTGAATTTCCCCCTATACTGTAGGCTTCACTGAGATCAGAGCTGGAAAATGATTTTAATGTTTATGTATGTGTATACAGTGCTCCCTCGCTACTTCACGGTTCGCTTTTAGGGAACTTGCTATTTTGCAGTTTTAAAAAAATTAATTTAAAATATATATATATTCGATGTTTCGCGGGTTTTTGCTACTGCCGCTCTCCAAGGCACTTCCCCTCTTCAGTCCTCCCTCCCTCCAGCCTTGAAGGGCCTTTCCTTCCTTTCCATCACTTTATTTTAAGTTTATAAAGACTTAAAATAGTGTATAACTACTAAAATAATGTATAAATATTAAAATAAACAGAGCGTCCCTACATCAAGGTTTTTCACTTATTGCCAGAGGTCCTGGAATGTAACCCCCGCCATAAGTGATGGAACATTGTAGTCTATTTATGTCTCGGCATTGAATGTTTGCCGTTTATATGTTGTGCTCCACCTCGAGTCCCCTTCTTGGTGAGAATGGAGGAATATAAATGCTGTGAATAAATAAATAAAATGTTAGTCCACAGACCATTACCAGCTGGGGGATTCTGGGAGTTGTATTCCAAAACTTCAAAGTTTTTTTCCCAAGTTATGAAACATGAGTGTTCACATGTTCAAATAATATGATTTGAATAGATAGGTATTTACAGTGAACCCTTTGTATCCACTGGGATCAGGTTCCAGGATTCGGAGATAACAAAATCTATGGATGCTCAAGTCCCACGGCATAGAAAAATAGTGTCCTTTACATGAAATCACAAAATCAGTGTTTACTTTTGGACTATTTTTTAAATATATGTGTGTGTATTCAAGACGTGGATGGTTGAAATGCTTGCAAGGTCATCCCTCCCTTAATTCCGGAGCAAACCTTCTCCCCATTAGACTGCAGACCTTTATTTATTTATTTATTTATAAATTCGATTTGGTAATTCTCTGGAGCAAACATAAAATCAATAAAAACATCAATAAACAGATTAGACTGCAGACACTTTAACGGCTGGGGGATTCTGGGAGCTGTCACCAAAAATATTTTCCACAAAAGTCATAGGCAGATCTGTATGTTGCAAAAAACATGTTCAAACAATATTTACTTGTGGGTTGCTGTGAGTTTTCTGGCTGTATGTCCATGTTCCAGAGGCATTCTCTCCTAACGTTTCGCAACACTCAAAAAACAAGGGAATTCTGGGCAATAATCAATCAGGGTCAACTAACACCTCCCAAAAAGGCTCTCCCAGGCAGCAACCAGCCAGGCTTTGAAGCTGCAAAGCCATTAAATGCTACTCAAGATGGCCAATTGCAACATTCACACTTGCCTCAAGCAGACAAGAGTTCTTTCTCCCACCCAGGACATTCCACAGATATATAAACCCCACTTGTCTAGTTTCTAATAGACCTCACAACCGCTGATGATACCTGCCATAGATGTGGGTGAAACATCAGAAAAGAATGCCTCTGGAACATGGCCATATAGCCCAGAGAACTCACCGCAACCCAGTGATTCCAACCATGAAAGCCTTTGACAACACAATATATTTATTTATATATACACCTGTTTACAGTGAATCCTTGGGGTCTGCTTCAAGAATCCCCATGGATAGCGGAACCCTGAATGCTCAAATCCATTATATGCAAAAGTATGGTAAAACAGTGTCCCTTATATAAAATGGCAAAATCAGGATATCCTTTTTTAGCAACAATAATTTTAAGATAGTGGAAAGGACTGAACGCCTCATCCCTGGGCAAACCAAATTCTTCCCTGTATTCTAAGCTCCTTCTGCATTGCCATATAAAATTCGGATTATCTTCTTTCAACTGGAATATATGGCAGTCTAGACTCATATAATTCAGTTCTAATCAAATAATGTGGATTACCTGCTTTGATGGTATAGATTATATGGCAGCGTAGAAGGGGCCTTACTTCTTTGCGAGTAAGGCTGGATCTACGCTGCCATATAATGCAGCTTGAGCTACATTATATGCTCAGTGTAGGCTGTATCTACACTGCCATATATTCCAGTTCAAAGGAGATAATGTGGAATGTATTGTCGAAGGCTTTCATGGCCGGAATCACTGGATTGTTATAGGTTTTTCGGCCATGTTCGGAACATGTATGGCCATGTTCTAGAAGCATTCTCTCCTGACGTTTCGCCTGCATCTGTGGCAAGCATCCTGAGGTTGCTTGCCACAGATCCAGGCGAAATGTCAGGAGAGAATGCTTCTAGAACATGGCCATTCAGCCTGAAAAACCTACAACAACCCAGAGATAATGTGGATTTTGTATGGAAGTGTAGTTGAGGCTGTAGATCTATATAAGGTGCTTAAAACTATATGGCAGTGTAGATCCAGCCACAGCTTTAAACCCCGGAACTGCTGGGATTCAAGGAAAAATGAGAAACCTTGTCTGGGGTGTCCTATTGTCTCCCCCTTTTTTCCAAAGGAAGGTAATTTGATATTTGAGGGCTTGACATGGGATCTGTCCCCCCTCCTCAGCTTCCTGGGCTTGGAGAGAAGAGCTGATGATGCCTAGGATTGGCTCAACTTTCTAACCACCTTTCCGCTCAACCTTTCTTCCCTCCTTCCTTTCTCTTTTGCAGCCCGTGTTCCTGTCCTTCCGAATAGCCGCGGGGGCAGGTAAACCTATTGCCAATGTACACAAGTGTTGTCTCGTGCAGTGATGTGGTGGTAAATATCACAATTGGAATTTTTTGCTTCTTCTTTCCTTCCTTCTTCTTCCCTTCCCTATTTCCTCCACTCCTGCTCACTTCCTTTTGGGGCTTCCCCCACCCTTCCTTCCCTTTTCCTCTCCCTTTTAAATATTTTTTTAATTTTCTTTTTTTTAAAAAAAAAATATATATATAAAAATAAATAAACCGAACTGACCATTGCCAATCATTTCCACAACAGGGAAAAGGTGCCTCCGCCACGAAAAGATCTGCCGGGAAAGTGCTTCATAGCGAAGAAGAAGAAGAGGAGGAAGAAGAAGATGAAGGCCTGGTGGTCTGTTCTCTTGCTTCACCGCCCTCGTCCTCCGTCGCATCCTTGCGTGCCATGTTGTTGGTTTTATTGTTGTCACTGTTCTTGTTATTCCTGTTATTATTGTTGTTGTTATTATTATTATTAATTTTAGGCTGTTAATCATACACTATTTTTCTGCGCCTGGGCTATTTTGTTTGAATTTTCTACTTGGTCCCTGGAAAGGAAGACAAAAAAAAAAAGAAGACAAGAAGAGAGAAAGAAACTTTCATACCTCACCGTCTCGTCTATCTTGTGACATCCGATATGGACTTTTTATTTTTATATGGAGATACGTATATTCTATGGTTGCCAAATATATATACTCCGCCACTCCCCAAACCCTCTAGTTTCCGAGACTTCACTCGTCTGTCAATGTGAAAGCCTATATAGTCTTCGAGATTTAGGACTCTCTTTGTCCCCCTTTCTCCAGCTTCACGCCAAGTTCTGCGTTTTGTACATTGCCTTGTATAGAAGTTGCGCTGTGATCACTTGTATGTTGACCAAGTTTTATGGTTCATGGGAAGGGGGGTTGGATTATTATTTTTTGTCATTTTTATAGATTTTTTTGTTTTATTATTATTTTTTCCATGTTATGTACTCTACTGCCATGTTCCATGGTTTTTTGAATCACACAACCGCAGCTGCTTTCTATCCGTGTATATATTTATATATTTGTATGTGAGTGTGTATAGAGATCTCTATATATATACACAGATATAGAAAATAATTTATAATGATACGCCATTTGTCTTTCCTGCTCCGAAAAAAAGTCTCCCACTGGTAAATTCTTGTTTATATCCACTATCACCACTGCTTACTTTCCATTGCATCCCAGTTCCTAAGTGGTTAAATCCTACACTTTTCTTGGGTGTGTTTGCACTGCAGAATGATTGCAGTTTGACACCACTTGAACTGCCCTGGGTCAATGCTATGGAATTGTGGGAGTTATTCTTTCATGAGGCATCAACCCTCTTTGACAGAGAAAGCTTCGCATTGTGAAAATACAACTCCCAGGATTCAATATCATTGAGCCAGGGCAGTTCAAGTAGTGTTAAGCTGCATTTATTCAACAGCATAGATGCAGCCCAGGCCAACATGGCTGAGGATCAAGGCCTTTTCACTAGATCCATTTATAGCACTCCAATTCCACTTTTAACTGCTATGAAATCTTGAGATCTGTAGGTTGGTGGGGCGGCTGAGAATTGTAAATGTAGGTGCCTCCAAGTGGGCTGACTTATGGCAATTTATGGCAATTCATGTGGTTTTCACAAGCTCAGAGGTAGCTTGTCCATCCTCCGCACTTGGTATTTGTTGGTGGTCTTCCATCCAAGTGCTATCCAGGGATAGCCCTGCTTCATTTACAACAGGGCTGTCCAACTTCTGCCGGCGCAAGGGCCGGACTTCTGGTGAGTGATCACCTGGGGGCCACTCGGCCACGCCCCCAGCCACGCCGCCGACCACGCGGCTCCGCCCCCTCTCCCAAAGTGTCACAATAGCCTTGGAAGCGGGCGATTTTGCCTGCTTCCGAGGCTGTTGTGACGCTTTGGGAGAGAAGGAGGAGCCACGGGTAGCCTTCCACGGCTCCGCCCGCCCCAAAGCATCACAACAGCTGTTGTGACGCTTTGGGGAGAGGGCTTAAGCCGCGAGGAGGCTCCCCGTGGCTCCGCCCTCACCCAAAGCTGGCGCATGACGCTTTGGGAGAGAGGGAGGAGCCACAAGGCTCCCCCGCCTCCCAAAGCGGGCAAAACCGCGCGCATGCGCACTTTTTGGGGGGGATTTTTTTTAAAAAATATTTTTTCCCTATTTTTATTTTTTATTAAAAAGCTTAGGGGGCCGCAGGGAAGGGGCTGGGGGGCTGTATACGGCCCGCGGGCCGCCAGTTGGGCAGCCCTGATTTACAACATCAGACAGGAGTCTGGTGCATCAGGACATTAACATCCTTCCCCAAATTATCAATCCCAAGAATCCATAGGATGGAATCAAAGCAGTTAAAATGGAATGATAGTACTATAACTGGTAGTTATCGCACTATGCTATAATGTATACGTAATACACTATTTGACACTGCTTTAGTTGTCATGGCTGTGTGCTATGGAATAATGAGGTTTGTAGTTTGGTGAAGCACCTTTGCTCTTTGGCAAAGGATGTGAAAGACCTTGTCAAACTACACATTCCAGGATTCCACAGCATTGAGCTAGGGCAGTGCAAGTGGTGTCAAACTGCATTCCTTCTACAGTGTAGACGCACCCTACCAGGTGCTGCAAAGTGGCTCAAGATGCGTGTTCTAAGATACAGGCCTGAGTACACCTGGTAATGGAGTTACAGGGCTTCCAAGAGAAGGGGAATCCGAGTGCCAAAGCGACCGCATCCACCCTTGAATTTGGGACTGCAACGCCCAGAATCCCCAGCCAGTATTCTGGGAACTGTAGTTTCCAAAATAAGGATCCTGTGCCCTGCTGTCCCTGGTGTATATATCCCAACCAGAACCCCCATTCGCCTTCTGCAGTCACTTATTTCAGTAGCAGATTTGGGTGCCATGAAAACAACAATGTCCATCCAAACACGGAATGGAGTCCCAGAGAGAGAAAAGTCTAATGTCGGTGGCAAATTTTGGCAGTAGCTTCAACACTGGAAGGAGGGAATCCAGTGGTTTGTAAATCTGGATGGCTAAATGGGAGTTTTCCCTTTCCAACATTTCCCCCCAAAAAAAACCAAACCTCCCTCCAGAACCAACAACCCCTGCAGCATTAAAAAGTGTGTTGTTGGTGATGAAACACAAATACGGAGGGCTTTATTGATTATTGATTGAAAAACACTATGGGCTTAAGCAGCCAAGGGATGGAATCATGTTTGCGAAAAGGTTTTTTAAAAAATGTAATAATTTGGGAAGTAACGGCAGTCCATGCAGTCATGCCGGCCACATGACCTTGGAGGTGTCTACGGACAACGCCGGCACTTTGGCTTAGAAATGGAGATGAGCACCAATCCCCAGAATCGGACACAACTGGACTTAATGTCGGGGGAGAAACCTTTATCATTAATTATTTGAGGAACTCCCAACAATTTGGTGTATGTCCTTGGTAATTGATGGGACTGTGAGTCCACTCCGGATTGTAGTCTGAACCATAGAGACTGGGGGCACATCTGTAGAAGTAATGCAGTCCAATACCTCTTTAACTGCCATGGTTATGGAATCCATTGAGTTGTAGTTTGGTGAGGCACCGGCACTCAGGTGGTGAAGGCTGAAGTCCTTACGAAACTACAACTTCCAGGACCCCATAGCACTGAGGCATGGCAGGGAAAGTGATGTCAAACTGCATTAAATCTACAGTGTTGATGCACCCTGGGAGAAGCCTTGAAATGATGTCTACTCGCCACTCAGAGATTTTACAAAAGGAAAGGGGTCTTGGGAGAAAAAGTTTGCCTTTTGCGTGTTCACTTGGAAATGAGCATTTTGGTTCTCAAGCAATAAAACTGATCCTGGTGAAAACGGGTGCCGTTCTCTTCTCTTTGCGTGCGTTTGCCTTTTCCTCTCTGTCCTGAGAGTCGAAACTTTTCGGAAAGTGTGGAAGATCCAGGGAAATATCTAAGGCCCCATTCACACTGCCATATAATCCAGTTTCTGAATCGAGATTACTCTATGTCAGTGTTTCCCAACCGGTGTGCCACGGTCATCAGGTGTGCCGTGGGAAATTGGAACCTCCAATACCAGACCTGGGCATTTTGCAGCCCGCCGGCCGATTCTGACCGGCCCGTGTAAGGGCCCCGGCAGGCAGGCAGGCAAGCAGAGCAGCCAATGGAAGGGAAAGGAGGGGGTAGAAGAGGAAGAGGCCAGGAGCAAGTGCCGCCACAGAGCATGCCTTCTCTCCAAAGCCATGCCTTCCCTCCACATCCAAAGGGCCCCGAAGCCTTTCCGAAAATGGCGGCACCGGATTCAAAATTGCAAATTCACTTCTGGGTTGCGTAAAACCCTTCAAAAACTTCGGAAGTGAATTACATCCAAATTTAATTTGACTTTTGAAGCATTCCAACGAACCTAACCAAGCAATGTAGTTTCCCCTTTAGAATAACATGGGTTCTTCTTCCTCAGTAGATTTGTAATAAAGGTTGGATAGCTTTCTTCGAGATGTGTCCCGAGTGTTAATCTAGCATTGACAGAGTTTGAACCAGAAGGCTGGGGAGCCCCCTTTCAACACTAGCATTGTAAGGAACTAGTTATTTTTAGTGTTTAGTTGCCTGGCTGGTGGTGCAATTAATGGGGATCAGCAGGAATTCCTGGGGATAAACCAGATTTGGAAACTCAGAAAACACAGGTCCATATCAAACTCTCCAAGCAGTTTTAATCCTCACTATTTCATAAAGTATATGGATCCTAACAACTCATGCACCTTCTACAGCCCCTTCTACACTGACATATAAAGTCCAGATTGTATCTGTTTTGAACTGGATTATATGGCATTGTAGAAGGGGCCTCACTTAGCTGGGGCTTAATCTCCCATGTATCCCAAAATCCTTTTTTTTTTTTGCCTTTTCTACACTGCCATATAATACAGATTATCAAAACAGATAATCCATATTATCTGCCTTGAACTGGATTATGAGTCTACACTGTCATATACCGTATTTTTCGCACCATAAGACGCACCTGCTGATAAGACGCACCTAGATTTTAGAGGAGGAAAATAGTGAAAAAAATATTTTCGCTCCCCCTCTAAAATCTAGGTTAGTCTTATCAGCAGGTGCGTCTTCTCAGAGGGCTCGCTGGTTCGCTCGCCCTCTGCCTCCTTTTCCGTCCCCCCACCCTTTCCTTGAGGGAAGAAAAGGTGGGGGGAAGGAAAAGGAGGCAGAGGGCGGAGCGGCTCCGCCTCCTTTTGCTTCCCTCCGCCCTTTCCTTGAGGGCGGGGGAAGCAAAAGGAGGCGAAAAGAGAGCAAACCGCGTCGCGTCAGCTGTGACGCGAGCGGTTCGCTCCGCCCTCCGCCTCCTTTTGCTTCCCTCCGCCCTTTCCTTGAGGGCGGGGAAGCAAAAGGAGGCGAAGGGAGAGCGAACCGCGTCGCGTCAGCTGTGACTTGACGCGGTTCGCTCTCCCTTCGCCTCCTTTTGCTTCCCTCCGCCCTTTCCTTGAGGGGGGAAGGGGGAAGGAACCGCGTCGCGACGCGGCGGTCACTCTCCTTCGCCTCCTTTTGCTTCCCTCCGCCCCCCTTTCCTTGAGGCGGGGAAGCAAAAGAGGCGAAGCATAAGAACTGCGTCGCGTCAGCTGACGCGACGCGGTTCGCTCCGCCCTCCGCCTCCTTTTGCTTCCCTCCGCCCTTTCCTTGAGGGAAGCAAAGGTGGGGAAGCAAAAGGAGGCAGATGGCGAGCGAACCAGCGTCCCTCCGCCGCAACGGACCAGAGAAGAGGAGAGGCGGCGACAGGGTGAGTATATCGCCGCCCTCCCTCTGCTCCAGCGCCTCCCCCCCCCCCCGCCTGCATATTCGCACCATAAGATGCGGCTGATTTTTCCTCCCACTTTGGGAGGAAAAAAGTGCGTCTTATGGTGCGAAAAATACGGTAATCCAGTTCAAATCATATAATCTGGAATTTATATGGCAGTGTAAAAGAGGCTTCAGACTGGATTTACATGGCCATATAATCTATATTACCAAAGCAGATAATTCAGATCATATTCTTTGGATAGGATTATATGAGTCTACACTGCCATATATCCCAGTTCAAAGCAGATAGTGTGGGATTTTATTCAGCTATGTGGAAGCGGCCTTAGGCCACCCAGTTCTTTGCAAAAGGAAGATGGGCATTTCCCCAACTAACTCCCATGACCTAAGTAGCTCAAAGATATTAATCCCATCTGATCATGAAAGCTAAGCAGTGTCAACCCTGGTTAGTACTTGGATGGGAGAGCACCAATGCATATCAGAGAAAGGAACTGCAAAACGATCTCTGAGTATTCCTTGCATAAGAAAACCCTATGAAATTCAGGAGTCGCCATATGTCAGTAAAGAGAGTAAATGTAGTTCTTTCCTCAGTGGCTATGAAGGACGTTCATTAAAGATGTCCCCTGACCCACTTCCTGTGGACTGAGAGCAATGAAACTTTGCACAGTTATTCGTCCTTCTCTAATAAGTACCACCTAGGGACACACACTTCTGCCTAGTTTTTAAGGAACTGTAAACACCTCGCTTGTAGAAATCGACAGATTGCTCCAAAAGTCACATTGTGACTTCGGAAATCAAAGTCTCATCGTCTGAAAAATGCTTGCCCTTCGAAAATAACTTCATTGTTGGAACGAGGTGGAAGTCCAATGGTGCGAAGTTGGGTCTCAACAATGAAGTTATTTTCATTACAGGAGCTTGCTTCCATTTGGGCAACATGTGAGTTTATTTATTTATTATTCAAATTTACTAGACCGCCCCTCCCCAAGGCTCGGGGCGGTTTCCAACACAATAAAATTACACAAACAGCCTAAAAACATGATAAAAACATTCCTAAAAACAATCACATATGTCATAAAACATCACATAGATCGGAATACGATCAATCTACAGACAGAGACAGCATGGTTAGGTGGCGAAGCTTGATGTTCAGGTGCTAGTCAGTCGCCAAATGCTTGCCGAAATAGCCAAGTCTTGCAAGCCCTGCGAAAGGCCATCAGGTCCTTCAGGGCCCGCGTCTCGGCTGGCAAAGAGTTCCACAAGGTCGGTGCAGCCACCGAGAATGCTCTCTGTTGGGTACTGGCCAGCCTGTAGGACTTCACACCTGGGACTTCAAGAAGATTACAACCCTCTGAGCGCAGTGATCTTCTGGGCATATATGGGGTAAGCCGCTCCCTCAAGTACACTGGCCCCAAACCATGTAAGGCCTTGAAAGTCAAGATTAACACTTTGAAGGAGATCCGGAATTCAATAGGTAGCCAGTGCAGTTCGCGCAGCAGAGGTGTTATGTGAGCCGTTCTAGGAGCAGGGGCGGCCGAACCTATTCCAGGGGGGTAAGTGAAGAAAATTTTGGCACCCCCCCCCCCGCCGCCGCTTTACTTGGTCCCGCTGCCGCACTGCCCTGCGCCGCCGTCGTGCCGCGGCGCGCCTCCGTAATGCACTGACATTTCTGTGCATGGGCAGAAGCTGCTGCAGGCAGCAGCAGGGAGTTCCGCTTTGGCGGCGCAGCCAGCGCCAATCCCTGCTACTGCCTGCAGCAGGGAGTATGCGCGGCGCCCATCCATGCCCAGAACTGCTGCTTCAGCCCGGCGCGGAGCATGCGGGCGCGCATGGCTGCTGCAGCGTTCCCATCCATGATCCCTGCTGCTGCCTGCAGCAGGAGTTCGCGCGGCGCCCATCCATGATGGCTCCTGGCGCGGCCGGCGTGGCAGCGCCCATCCATGATGGCACCCCACGCGGCCGCGTAGGTTGCTTACATGGACGGACCGCCCCTGTCAAGGAGCTCCCAGCAGAAGGCAGGCTGCCGCGTTCTGCACCAGTTTACGCTTCCGGATCGCCAACAAAGGAAGGCCAATGTAGTTGTGAACTAGTGCATTGTCTTGCAGAAGCCGGACACCTTTGGTGAGCATGCCACATCTCTTGGCCTCCCACAATTTCCGCAGCACTGAAGCATAGTATGCTCCAGTGATCATTGTACCCTTTTCTAGGAAATCCGTCAATTCTACTCCGTGCTGGTCCCAAAATACTGTGAGCATGACCTTGCCTGCCGGGAGTTGAGCATGTGCCTTCTTTGGAGGCAGTGAGTCATGATGCTTCCATTGCATCTAGTGGACTTTAGTCTCAGGATCATAGGGAGAACAATTAAGATGATAGAAAAGCAGGACAATAAGAATCCCGAAAAGAAAAAGAGAAACGGGAATAGATAGATAGATGATAGATAGATAGATAGATAATATATTTGGGGGGGGGGATTTAAAAAAAATTAAAAAAGAAGAAAAAGAATATATATAGTCTTTGACTTCCATTCCCACAGTAATCTTGACAATTTGGGCTCGGTGGTGAATGGTTACATGGCAATTTTCCAAAATGGCAACTTCCACTTGCTGGATGGTGTGTTCATCAATAGCAGAGTGGGCTCACCCTGGAATTAGAGCTGTATGCACCAAAGTCTGACCACATTTGAATTGACAATGCCTGTTCTTGACTACATCATAAACCTCTTTTATCTCATTGAACGTCTCCTTTGGTGTGCAGCCTTTCAAGTAAAGGAACTTGAGGACTGCTCTATATTCCACTGGGTCCATTATCAATCCTCACACCACTTCAGCACCTGTAAAATCAAGACCGTTATCAGTTCTGAGTTGTAAATTGACACGTAACCTATAGAGACATCATTACACATGTGTATTTTCAGTGTCCTGTGATAAATAGAAGTGGGTATGGGGAAATCCTTAATGAACACCCCTCGTAAAGCAGCTTAACTCCTTAAGGGATACTGAAATAAATATTTCCTGTTGCTGCCAAAAGTGAGGATGGGGCAGGGGGGAGCCCTTCTACGTAAATTCTATATACATTCCAGATTATCTGCTTTGAACTGAATTGTATGGCAGTGTAGTAAATAGTCCCCCAGAATGAAAAAGAGCACCACAATCCTATGCGAGTCCACTTGGAAGGCTGAGGCTGGCTCTACACTGCCCTGTATCCCAGGATCTGATTCCAGATTATCTGTTTTGAACTGGATTATATCTGCACTGCCAAATAATCTGCGATAAGTAGAAATCTGGGATCAGATCCTGGGATACAGGGCAGAGTAGAAGGGGCCTGAGCAGGAGTTTGCCCTTGCTAATAAGAAGAAGCCAGAACATCTATTCACAAGCTGCAAAGCCTTAATTTGGACACAACGTCAATCCACATGCTGCAGAAGGCAGACTTCTCGGAACATTCTGCGCACATTCTGTGAAAATTGATTGTAATTGAATTGTTTTATGATGTTTTCATGATGTGTTTTGTTTTATGATGTTCAAATTTTATGTGTTTCACATGTTGGAAACCGCCCTGAGCCCTGGGAAGGGCGGTTTAGCAAATTGAAACAATAAATAAATAAATACCTCTAATATCCTAGGCTTTCGGAACAGCTCAATATTCAGAGATGAATCCCAGACACTTGGACCTAATATGCATGTGTACTGTGTGGTTACGTACATTTCAATCTATTAAATTTAATTAAATTAATTTAATTAAATTATGTAAATAATAATAATTTTCTTCCCCACTTAAAATAGCTCCTTCATTTTAAGAGATTGGGTACATCAGCACTGTATTGGCCTCACTTTAATCAATGCTATGGAATCCTGGGATCTGTAGTTTGGGGAAGGATCAGCAGTCTTTCTTTGGCAGGGATGGCTAAAGACCCTGCAAAACTACAAATCCCATAGCACGGAGCCATGGCAGTTGAAGTGATGTCGAACTGCTTTCATTCCACAGTGTAGATGCACCTCCAGTCACTGCCTTAATGGAAGAGGGAGGTCTTCCTTCCAAAGGAAAAGTGAAGCTGCACATCAAACTGAGTTTTCCCCTTATTTCTAGAGTGGCCTGGATCGAGGGAAGGGATGCTTTTTTTATCATGCTACACTTCCAGGAGATTTGTGAGATCCAGGGCACTTTGGTAAATGGCCCCACATTAATAATGGCTTTATCACCAGGCAAGATTTTCTCCATTTGATACCCTGCTGAGGTCACTTCACTGTCTATTGTCTTGTCACACCCACAAGTGTGTGTGTGTGTGTGTGTGTGTGTGTGTGTGTGTGTGTGTGTGAGAGAGAGAGAGAGAGAGAAAGAATAAAACATTGTGTGTGTATGTGTGTGGATAGATAGATGGATAGGTAGGTACTGTAGGTAATGAATAGATAGATGATAGATAGAGAATGAATGAATGAATGAATGTTACCCTTAAAACTAGTATGTTTTATAAATTCTAGTCTCTAATAAAGCCGGCTGTAGTTTCCAAGGCTGGATCTACATTGCCCTATATCCCAGGATCTGATACCAGATTATCGGCTTTGAACTGGATTAGATGAGTCTGCACTGCAAGATAATCTGGGATAGGTAGATAATCTGGGATCAATTCCTGGGATATAGGGCAATTTCGATCCAGCCAGATAAGTGTTTCCTATAACACAACTCAAACAAAAATATAATTCTTGGTATCTTGGTTTTAAGGTCTAGTCCTGGGGTTATTTGGGGCACAGGGTACTGATTTCGAAAATGGCATGGGATTAGATCAGTGATTTTCAACCTTTTTTGAGCCGTGGCACATTTTTTGCATTTACAAAATCCTGGGGCACACCACCAACCAAAATGACACAAAATGACACTCTAACACAGTAATACATATAGTTAATATGTTTTACATGTATTTATACACTCACTTAGTGTGAAACCTGGGCCTGTTTCGATGAACACAAATTTGATATCCTGGCAGGAATGGTAGAAAAACACATGAAAGATATGAAATGAAAGATAGCTTTCGCTGTATTGCCTCGAGCTCACCATCTTTTCTTTTCTTTTTTCTTTTGGCCACCACTCATATTAGGGCCTTCATCTGTGTCATAATTTTGTCCAGGGCCCTGTTTGGCATTTGCATTTTCCCTTCTTAAAACTTCTCCATCACTGTCACTCGCTTGTCTTGCTGTGATCCCAAATTGCCACTATCACTTGATGCGCAGCTGCAGCACTAACTCTACCTTTGTTTACTTAGCCTCGTCTGAGCAAATCCAAGATGGTGCGACCATAGCACTCTCACGTCAGTTCTTAGGTGACGCGAGAGTGCTATGGTTCCATTTCTTAAAGGGACAGGTGCGCCTTATAGTTTATATATGAATGAAGTTCGAAAATAATTTCCCACGGCACACCTGATGATCTCTCATGGCACACTAGTGTTGAAAATCACTGGATTAGACCACCTCTAATGGCAGCTCTAGTTTCTTAGATATGGTTATCATCATTTTCCAAAGAACCTTGTAGTGCAAGGGTTAAACTGTTGTGCTGGCAGGATTGTTGACAGCAAGGTCAGTGGTTTGAATCTGAAAAGCGGGGTAAGGTCCCATCTGTCATCTGTCCATTTGGGGACATGACAGAGGCTTTCCACATAATGGTAAAACATCTGGGCGTCCCCTGGGCAACATCCTTGCAGATGGGCGATTCTCTCACACCAGAAGCGACTTGCAGTTTCTCAAATCGCTCTTGACACACACAAAAAATCATGATTTTCTATGGATCAGCAGGTGAAGCCTGGTAGATGGCATATGTCCTGTATCTCAAAAACCAGAGCTGAAAGGGGAACATTGGTGCCATTTTTGGAATCTGTGGGTCAAATATACCCAGAAACAGGGCTAACATTGGAGGCACCAAAATGTGTATTAGTCAATATTATGAAAAAAGTGGAAGTATAGAAAAATACAACATTTTATGCTGACAGAACAAAATTTTCTGCGTAGGAATTTTGCACTCTTATGTGTAGATTTTTGTGTGTGCAGAAAACCACCCACATTTCTTTCTCCATTAAAATATTATTTCATATGCTAATGGAAATTGAGTGGAAGTCTTTCTCCTCTAACGTTCCCTGTGACAAGAGTCCCCAGTTGTTGAGGAAGTCTATTTTTCAACCCAGAAATTAAAAAGTGTGAGTATTCTGTCCATTCCCAGTGAGAGGAGTGACTCTCCAAAAACATCTTCGAACCTGGGGCAGAGAATCCAAATGGTGTTGATCACAGTGGTAAAAACAATAATAAATCAAGGCCAGCATTTTGTTAGTCTACTACTATGTCATATATTAAGCTTATGACCTTGTAACTGCTTCCTATTCGTGTTTACAACTGTGGAACCATTACCACAATCATAAATGATCATAAAACTCACCTTAAAATTCACCCAGCTGCATGGGATGGAGTTCTGAGACAGATGTTCTGAATGAGACCCAATGACTAACAAGTCTTTCCCCTTTTAAAAAACCCTGTTATCTAAGGCAGTGTTTTTCAACCTTTTTTGAGCCGCGGCACATTTTTTACATTTACAAAATCCTGGGGCACACCACCAACCAAAATGACACAAAATGACACTCTAATACAGTAATACATATAGTTAATATGTTTTTAAATGCATTTATACACTCAATGCATTTATACACCTGTTTCGATGAACACAACATAGATATCCTGGCAGGAATGGCAGAAAGACACACACGAAGGTCTTGCTCAACAGCTGGGAGTTATAGTTCACCAGCAATCAAAGAGCATTCTGAACTCCACCAATGATGGAATGGAATCAAACTTCCCACACAGAACTCCCATAACCAAGAGAAAATACTATAAGAGTTTGGTGGGCATTGACCTTGAGTTTTGGAGTTGTGGTTCACCTATATCCAGAGAGCACTGTGGATGGGAGGGAGGAAGACGTGGGGCGAGTCTACGCAGTAGCACCTGCACGGGTCACGTCTTCCTCCCTCCCTCCCCCCTCCCGCAGAAGCGGCAGCATGAGCAAAGCGAGCAGAGCGAGGCTGGGAAGAAGGGAGCCCGAGTGGAGAAGAAAAAGTGTTCGCCAGGAGGGGGAAGAAAGGGTATTGGAGTTTCCAATTTCCCACGGCACATCTGATGATCGCTCATGGCACACTAGTGTGCCACGGCACACTGGTTGGGAAACACTGATCTAAGGTAAGCTGCTTCTTTCTATAGGAAGACGGTATCAAACAGAATTTTAGCAATAGTCCAGGCCTCCTCTTGAACACATATGTCAAGGAAACTTGTTGCAGTTTTATTTTTACAGATGGCAATGTTAGGATACAATACTTGTATATTTGGTTAGCATTGCTAGTAAACAGGACTATGTAACAGTCTAGTTTGATACATATTTATTCAGAAGTAAGCCATCCCGGTGGGAATTACTCACATATAACCATATAACTCAGAATATCAAGGCAGATAATCCGCAATATCTGCTTCGAACTCAGTTATATGAGTCCACATTGTCATATAATCCAGTTCAATGTGGATTGTATACAGCTACTTGGAAGGGGCCTTAGTGTTAAACATGATGGCAAAAATAATTCAGAGCTAAGATGCAACAGCCTACTGAAAAGGATCTGCCCTGGAAAGGAGATCCTTTCCTCCTTTTAAAGACTATACACCTTGGAGCAGGGGTGGGCAACTTACGGTCCATGGGCCGGATGCGGCCCAGCAGCCGATTCTGTCCGGCCCGGGGAGAAGGGCGTCAGGGGCGGGGCCAAGAAGAAGGGATCTGCTGCCGCCATCCCATCGCGGGCTCTGTGGGGCCTGTGTTGGCAGACAGGCCGGGGGAGCGGCGGCTTTGGAGTGCCTGCAATCCTTGGAGGCAATCCGGGCTTGCAGCAGGAGCACTCGGCGACCTGCGGGGGCTGATCGCCCTGCCGACCTGGAAGACTTGATCATCTTCCGGGTCATCAGGTTGAATAAGCCGCCTCAGATCACTGACTGCTCCCCCTGCAGGCCCGGGGATGGCAGGCACTCCATAGCAGGGCGATCAGCTGGGGAATGGCTGGGGGCGAGAACAGGCGGAGGCCTGCAGCCTCCGATAGCCTGCTGCTGTGCTCGGCTGCGGCAGCGGCTGGGTCCGCTTTGCCATCCTCTGGGCTGGGGCCATTGGGCCATTCCATCTTGGGATCCTTCCTCTCTTGAGGATGTCAGCCTTCATCTTGGTTCGCACCTTGTCTTCTTTAATTTAATTTTATTTTAGTGGTTTTTATTATTATTTTATAATAATTTTATAATAATAATAATATTATAATATTATAAATGATATAATAATGTTATATTATATTATAATTTCAATATATTATAATGTCTATATATACTATAATATAATAATTATGATATTAATACTAATAATCTATGAATATTTCTTGATATATTAATATGTTAATATTAATGATGTGTAATATATAGTAAATATAGTAAATAAATAAATAAATAAATAACGTAGATTAGGTAGTTCAGCCTTTAGGTGCGGCCCTCCATAATATTGTCTCTCTCTCGTGTGGCCCCTTGGAAAAAATAATTGCCCACCCCTGCCTTGGAGTGTATAGTCTTTGCCCTATGTTTTTAATGGCTAATTCTTGTGTTATATGATTATTGTTTTGTTTGTTTTGGTCATGTTTTGATTGGAGAGCAAAGATTGTCTTGTGTAAACCACCCCGAGTCACCTTCGGGCTGAGAGGGGTGGTATAGAAATGTAGATAGATAAATAAATAAATAAATAAATAAATAAATAGATCCGCTCCCTGTTGGAACCTACTGATTTTTAGTGCCCCCATATATTTATATAATTCAAAATATAAACAATAATACTTTGTCATTTTTTCATATTTATTGAAATGAAAGTAAATGTACCATAAGATGGAAAAGAAAATGCAATACTTCCATTCTAGGACTCCATCTACAATGCCATATAAAATCCAGATTGTCTGCTTCGAACTGGATTATATGGCAGTGTAGACTCATATAACCCAGTTCAAAGTAGAACATGTGGGGCTTGATTCAGCTCTGTGGAGGGGGCCTCAATAATATGGTGAGAATCTGTTTAGGAAAAGAATTTTCCAGGATTCTGGGGATCGTAGTCTAGAAAGTTATTTAGAATCTATGGGCCCTTCCACACAGGCCTATATTACAGAATAGCAAGACAGAAAATCCCACATTTTCTGAGTGTGGACTCAGATAACCCAGTTCAAAGCAGATATCATGGGATTTTCTGCCTTGATATTCTGGGATATAGGCCTGTGTGGAAGGGCCCGTAGAATCATAGAGTTGGAAGAGACCCTGTGTGCCATACAGTCCAACCGCCTGCCAAAAAGCAGGAAAATCGCACATAAAGCACCCCTGACAGATCATTCAACCTCCATTTAAAAGTTTCCAAAGAATGAGCCTCCACCACACTCCAGGACAGAGAGTTCCACTGCTGAACAAGTTAGAAAGTCTGTTCATGTTCAGGTGTAATCTCCTTTCCTGTAATTTGAAGCAATGGTTTCTAGTCTCCAAGGCAACAGAAAACAAGTCTGCTCCCTCCTCCCAGTGACTTTCCCTCACATATTCATACATGGCCATCATGTCTCCTCTCAACTTTCCCTTCTGCAGACTAAACATGCCCAGCTCTTTAAGCCGCTCCTCATAGGGCTTGTTCTCCATACCCTTAATCATTTTAGTTGCCCTCCTCTGGACACATTCCAGCTTGTCGACATCTCTCTGAAATTGCACTGCCCAGAATTGGACACAATATTCCAGGTGTGGTCTAACCAAGGCAGAATAGAGGGGTAGCATGACTTCCCTGGATCTAGACCAGAGGGTTCTCAATTATTTTTTCCAAGGGGCCACACGAGAGCCAAAAAATATTATGGAGGGCCGCACCTAAAGGCTGAACTACATTCTAATCTACATAATTTATATTATATTATAGTATATATATAGACATAATAATATATTGAAATTATAATATAATATAACATTATAATTATTTATTATATTATTATTATAAAATTGTTATAAAATAATAATAAAACCACTAAAATGAAATGAAATTCAAGAAGGACCCAGCCGCCGCCGCAGCAGAGCAGAGCAGAGCAGAGCAGAGCAACAAATGATCAGATGCTGCAGGCCTCCGCCCGCTCCCGCCCCCAGCCAAGAGACGCTTCGTCAGGGCTTTCCCTCGATCGTCCTCCAGGTCGCCAAGGCAATCAGCCCCCGCAGGTCGCCAACTGCTCCCACTGCAAGCCTGGATCGCCTCCCAGGATGGCAGGGACTCCAAAGCCACTCCTCCGATCATTCTCTGGAGCGGCGGGCTATCTGCCGATGCAGGCCCCACTGCTGTGAAATGGCGGCGGCGCTCAGCTCGCGATGAGATGGTGGGAGCGGCAGCCCTTCCTCTTGTAGAAATGCCCCCCCCCCAACGCCTTTCTCCCCGGGCACCGAAGGATCCGCGGGCCGGTCAGAATCGGCCGGCGGGCCACATGCGCCCTGCAGGCCGCAAGATGTCCAGGTCTGATCTAGACACTAGACTCCTATTGATGCAGGCCAAAATCCCATTGGCTTTTTTTGCCTCCGCATGACATTGTTGGCTCATGTTTAATTTGTTGTTCACAAGGACTCCAAGATCTTTTTCACACCGGCATCCCCATCTTTTCATTCATTTCTTCCCCCTGCCTAAGTGGAATATCTTGTCACTGTTGAACTTCATTTTGTTACTTTTGGCCCTTCTCTCTAATCTGTTAAGATCGTTTTGAATTCTGCTCCCGTCTTTTGGAGTATTAACTATCCCTCCCAATCTGATGTCATCTGCAAACTTGATGATCATGCCTTCTAACCCTTCATTTAAGTCAGGGCTGTCCAACGGGCGGCCCCGGGGCCGGATACGGCCCCGTAGCCTGCTGGACACGGCCCCACCTATGCCCTCAGCCGCCATTTTTAAATTTGCAAAAAAATCGATTTTTTTTTAAAGGCGGCCGGGGGAGGGGGCGGCGGGCCAGGGAGGAGGAAGAGAGCTAGCTCCTCCTTTTCGGCGCCCCCCAGAGGCGGCGCCAAGAGCAGCGCGTCACAGGCCTGGCGTGACGCGCTGCTCTTGGCACCGCCTACACCTCCTTTCGGCGGCTCCCCGGCCCTAGGAAGGAGGGGGGCGCTGAAAGGAGGATAGGCGGTGCCAAGGGGCAGCGTGTCACGCCAGGCCTGTGACGCGCGCTGCTCTTGGCGCCGCCTACCCTCCTTTTTCGGCAGCTTTAGGAGGGGCGGGGCCTGGGCTGGGGGGCGGGCCTGGGGGGCGGGGCCGAGCGGCCCCGCAGGTCATCAGTGACCTCTTATCCGGCCCTGGACCCGCCAGAAGTTGGACAGCACTGATTTAAGTCATTAAGAAAGATATTGAATAGGACCGGGCCCAGGACAGAACTTCTCAATGCTTTGTTTCTGACTTGGCTGACTTGTTAACAGTACACATGAAACTGTTGTGGGTGAAAAAGGGGTTATTTCATCCATAGGAAGTGACACATAATATTTTAATATATCTGACCAATAAAATCTCTGTGAGTGTATCTTTCTTTTTTGCTCTTAAAAAAAAGCCTTCCATCCAATTATGGTATGAACCAACTCTGGACTGACCTGTCTCTGGCCTAGAAAAACTTCCCTCTCTAGCAAAGGGATGCCCAAATTAGCAAAACAATCACAAATGTACCTTGGATGCAGTCCAGTTCCCACCGGCATCAATGGTCTTGAATGGTAATGAATGAATGAAAATCAGTTTTAGAAATATACTCCTGAGAAAGAAGAAGAGGCCTTCCACACAGCCCTATATCCCAGAATATCAAGGCAGAAAATCCCACATTATCTGAGTATGGACTCCGATAACCCAGTTCAAAACAGATATGGTGGGATTTTCTGCCTTGATATTCTGGGATTTAGAGCTTTGTGGAAAGTTCTCTAAATTACCAAATCTTGGCCTAGTGGTCATTTCCAAACTAGAATAGACTCAAATATTAAATGCTGAGACAACATATAACTAAGCCCCCTTCCACACAGCTGAATAAAATCCCATGTAATCTGCTTTGAACTGGGTTATATGGCAGTATGGACTCAGATAACCAAGTTCAAGTAGATATTGTGAATTTTCTGGCTTGATGGATTATTTGGCGGTGTGGAAAGGCCCTAAGTAATCAGTCTCATAAACTCAATAGGATTTATGTCTCGGTATAGAAGTGTAGGATTGTAAAGGAAATCTTTATAGAAGGGATGTGACTAAGGCAGACATTGTGTTGTAGCTCCTAACATTGCCACTATTACCTATTTTGCCTAAGGTGTATGGGAGTTGCAGTCCAACAAGATCTGAAGAACCACACAGTTCCCAGTTCTGCTTTAAGATGTCATTTAAAGGCAGAAGTTTACTTAAAATGACAGTTTTAGTATGTTTTGCTGCCGTGTAATTCCAGTTTCCATCACTATTGGCTATGTGAGGCTGCGGATCGTATTTTAGTTCTTCTGGACCACTGGTGGTCCATGTACCACCAGTGGCAGTTGCCATGTAACTCCAGCTTCCCCACACCTCTGAAGTTGCTGCCATGTAACTCCAGTTTCCAGCACCATTGGCTATGTGAGGCTGCAGATCATAATTTAGTTCTTATGGACCAATAGTGGTCCATGGACCACCAGTGGAAGTTGCTGCCGTGTAACTCCAGTTTCTCTACACCATTGAAATTGCTGCCGTGTAACTCCATTTTCCATCACCATTGGCTATGTGAGGCTGCGGATCATATTTTAGTTCTTGTGGACCACTGCTGGTCCATGGAGTTTCCACTAGTGGTCCATGGACCACCAGTGGAAGTTGCTGCCATGTAGCTCCAGTTTCTCTACACCATTGAAAGTTTCCAGTTTCCATCACCATTGGCTATGTGAGATAGCGGACCATATTTTAGTTCTTGTGGACCACTGCTGGTCCATGGATTTTCCACTAGTGGTCCATGGACCACCAGTGGAAGTTGCTGCCGTGTAGCTCCAGTTTCTCTACACCATTGAAATTGCTGCCGTGTAACTCCAGTTTCCATCACCATTGGCTATGTGAGACTGCGGACCATATTTTAGTTCTTGTGGACCACTGGTGGTCCATGGACCACCAGTGGAAGTTGTTGCCATGTAACTCCAGTTTCCCTGCACCATTGCCTATGTGAGCCAGGACTGTCAACATCTGGAAGCTCAGTCAACATCTGGAGGGCAACATATTCATATGTTGCTTCCCTCCCTGTTCCTTTTCACTCTTTCTCCAAATTTGTCCATTTAAAAAACTATATACAGTCAGCTACAAACATCCAACTTACAAAATGACTCATAGTTAAGAACGGGATAAGACAACAGGAAGTGCGAGAAATATACCCCTAAGGGGTCTCCACTAAAGCTTTCTCCCCAATCCTTCTTTCCAAGGGCCCTTCCACACAACCCTATATTTTAGAATATCAAGGCAGAAAATCCCACATTATCTGAGTGTGGACTCAGACAATCCAGTTCAAAACATATTATGGGATTTTGAGTCTTGATATTCTGGGATATAGGGTTGTGCGGAAGATCCCCCAGATGCTAACTGGTGATAGGAAAGGACTCTCCCCATCTTCAGGAGAACACATATCATTCTCAAAATTTCCCAAGGCATATCGTCTTAGGGCCCTTCCACACAGTACAATATCCCAGTATATCAAGGCAGAAAATCCCACATTATCTCCTTTGAACTGGAATATATGGCAGTGTGTACTCAGATAAAGCAGTTCAAAGCAGATATTGTGGAATTTTCTGCCTTGATATTCTAGGTCAGTGTTTCCCAACCGCTGTTCCGCAGCACACTAGTGTGTCGTGAGCGATTACACTTCTCTTTCACCCTTTCTTCCCCCTCCTGCCGAACTCCTGCTGCTGCTGCTTGGGGGAGGAGCAGGAGCAGGAGGAAGGGCCGGACGGTGGTGGCGGTGGGGAAGAAGGGGCCGGGGTGCTGCCTCCTTTGGCCATTTCCCCAGCCAGCCTCCAGTTGAGGGAAGGCGGCGAACGGAAGCGGAAGTGAGGAGAGCAGTCCGAGGCAGGCCCACCAGCTTCTTCTTTCAAACCACAGGAAAGAAGGAAGGAAGGCAGGCAACCGCGGACCGAGTGCCTTCCTTTCTGGTGTGGAAGAGGGAGAGAGCCATTCAGGAAGGGAGCCACCTGGGGGTTTTGTGTGGGAAGTTTGGCCCAGTTCTATCATTGGTGGGGTTCAGAATGCTCTTTGATTGTAGGGGAACTATAAATCCCAGCAACTACAACTCCCAAATGGCAAGGTCTATTTCCCCTTGAACTCCATCTGCGTTCATATTTGGGCATATTGAGTATTCATTTCAAGTGTGGTCCAGATCCATCATTTCAGTCCACAGTGCTCTCTGGGTGTAGGTGAACTACAACTTCCAAACTCAAGGTCAATTCCCAAGCAAACCCTTTCAGTACTTTCTGTTGGTAATGAGAGTTCAATATGCCAAGTTTGGTTCAATTCCATTGTTGCAAGAGTTCAGGATGCTCTTTGTTTGTGTGTTAACTATAAATCCCAGAAACTGTAACTCCCAAATGTCAAGGTCTATTTTCCCCAAACTCCATCTGTGTTCACATTTGGGCATATTGAGTATTCATGCCAAGTTTGGTCCTGATCCAACATTGTTTGAGTTCACAGTGCTCTCTGGATATAGGTGAACTACAACTCCAAAACTCAAGGTCAATGCCCACCAAACTCTTATAGATTTTCTCTTGGTTATGGGAGTCCTGTGTGGGAAGTTTGTGTCTTTCTGCCATTCCTGCCAGGGTATCTATGTTGTGTTCATCGAAACAGGCCCAGGTTTCACACTGAGTGTATAAATACATTTAAAAACATATTAACTATATGCATTACTGTGTTAGAGTGTCATTTTGTGTCATTTTGGTTGGTGGTGTGCCCCAGGATTTTGTAAATGTAAAAAATGTGCCGCGGCTCAAAAAAGGTTGGGAAACACTGTTCTAGGTTATATGGCTTTGGAAGGGCCCTAAATCTTATTTACTGATTCACTTGAGTTGAGATACAAGAGAATCGAGGGCCCCGTTGATAAGCACCATTTGATTTTTCTGCCACCTTAGTGTGCCTGTTTGTATTGCTTGACAAGAAAATGCACAGATAACATACAACTGGTTGCAGATCAGAACAAGCCTTGCGGGAGAGCGGCAACATCAATAACTCCCAAGGATGGAAGCCCAGCAAGCAAACCTTTGCCCAACGCATCCAAAGGCCAAGAACTTTGCCAAAGCAGTTTGTTAAATAATTTATTGATTTATACAAAGCCTTTCCAACCTTTAAGAGTCTGAGGTCAAAACCGGGTGATGCAGTCCTCTCTTCCTCGCATGGCAAAGAAACAACAAAACAACTCATAGGGAAGTTGAAACCATCCAAATCCCCAAATTTAAAAATAAGAGGAAAGAAAACTGCCCTCGACTTCTTTCTTCTTCTTTTTTTACACTAGAAATATACATCACAAAAATCTGTCATTTCCTATGTACAAAGTGGTTGAGCTGGAGTCTTCGACCCATATACAAAACCATAACAAAACCTTGATTGTTAGGAGCAGGAAAGGATTGGGGGGCAGGTGGGGGGGCATCCTAATTTTCAAAGGCAACAGCCCAAAGGACAATGCTACCGCAGCATTAACGCACCCAAGACAGGTCCTTTAGCTCCAGTGGGACTTCCTTCCAAACAAATGCATGCAAGGGCAAATCTATTCTATAGCAGAATTTCCCAACCGCTGTGACGCGGCACAGTAGTGTGCCGTGACGGACCTCCTGCTGTGCCGCGAGAAAAGCTCTCTGCCCCCCTTCCTCCCCCCCCCTCCTGCCGAACTCCTGCTGCTTGGGGGAGGAGGAAGGGCTGGGCAGTGGCGAAGAAAAAGAAGGGGCCGGGGCGCTGCCTCCTTCGACCGTTTCCCCAGCCAGCCTCCAATCCGCCACGACTCCCGCCATGACTCTCACCCCTCGCTCGCTGAAGCAGCGCGGAGGAGCCCTGCCCACTGAAGCCTGTCCACCGGTCATGCTCCTCCTCCATGCGGCTGGCTTGGCACTGCCCCCTCAAGGCTGGACAAGCTGTGGGAGAGCTGAAGCCTGGGGGAGGGGGCGGGGCATGGCGCGGCCTGGCTCCGCCCTCTCCCCCGGCTTTGGCACTCCCAGCAGCTGCTCCAGCCTTGAGGGGGCAGTGCCAAGCCAGCATTGTGCTATCTCTGCCACCGCTGGCTTGGCGCTGCCCCCTCAAGGCTGGACAAGCTGTGGGAGAGCTGAAGCCGGGGGGAGGAGGGAGCGGGGCATGGCGCGGCCTGGCTCCGCCCTCTCCCCCCGGCTTCGGCACTCCCAGCAGCTGCTCCAGTCTTGAGTGGGCAGTGCCAAGCCAGCATTGTGCTGTCTCTGCCACCGCTGGCTTGGCACGGCCCCCTCAAGGCTGGAGAAGCTGTGGGAGAGCTGAAGCCGGGGGAGAGGGGGCGGGGCATGGCGCGGCCTGGCTCCGCCCCCTCCCCCCGGCTTCGGCACTCCCAGCAGCTGCTCCAGCCTTGAGTGGGCAGTGCCAAGCCAGCATTGTGCTGTCTCTGCCACCGCTGGCTTGGCACTGCCTCCTCAAGGCTGGACAAGCTGTGGGAGAGCTGAAGCCTGGGAGAGGGGGCGGGGCATGGCGCAGCATGGCTCCACCCCCTCCCCCGGCTTCGGCACTCCCAGCAGCTGCTCCAGCCTTGAGTGGGCAGTGCCAAGCCAGCATTGTGCTGTCTCTGCCACCACTGGCCTGGCACTGCCCCCTCAAGGCTGGACAAGCTGTGGGAAAGCTGAAGCCTGGGAGAGGGGCGGGGCATGGCACGGCCTGGCTCCGCCCCTCCCCGGCCGGCACTCCCAGCAGCTGCTCCAGCCTTGAGGGGCAGTGCCAAGCCAGCATTGTGCTGTCTCTGCCACCGCTGGCTTAGCACTACCCCCCTCAAGGCTGGAGAAGCTGTGGGAGTGCTGAAGCCTGGGGGAGGGGGCGGGGCATGGAGCGGCCTGGCTCCGCCCCCCAGCTTTGGCACTCCCAGCAGCTGCTCCCAGCAGGCCACCATCCCCCAGCCATTCTTTGCTGTGTTAGAGTGTCATTTTGGTTGGTGGTGTGCCCCTGGATTTTTTTTTATGTTAAAAGTGTGCCGCAGCTCAAAAAAGGTTGGGAAACACTGCTCTATAGAATTGATGCAGTTTGGCACCACTTTGACTGCCAGGGCTCCATACTATCGAATGCTGGAAGTTTTAATTTAGTGAGGTACCATCTTTATTTGGCAGAGAAGATTAAAGATCTTTTGAAACTACAATTTACAGGCTTCCTTAGCACAGAGTCATAGCAGTGAAAGTGAAGCTTAAACCGAATTAATTCTACAATGTAGATTTACTCTAAAATTGTGGGGTGTAACTAGCAGGTGATTCCACCAAGATGTACCAAATCAACAGAGAAATATAATAATTAAGCTCCGGGGAGGCAGCAAATGCTTGGAGAAGTGACTTTCCCAGATTACAACTCCCAGCAACCTTAACTATGCCCCCATCTACACTGCCATATATTATCCTGATTAGCTACTTTGAACTGGGTTATATGGCAGCATAGATGAATATAATTCAGTTCAAAACAGAATCTGGATTTTATATAGCAGTATAGCCCTTCCAGTGCCCTATAAACCAGGACCCTAGATTATATGGCAATGTAGACTCATATAATCCAGTTCAAAGCAGATGATCTGGATTTTATATGACAGTGTAGAAGAGGTATGTGGCTAGATCCACATTGCCATATAATCCATATTATCAAATCTGATCAACCACATTATCAGTTTTGAACTGGATTATATGAGTCTACACTGCCATATAATCCAGCACAACACAGGTAATCTGGATTTTATATGGCAGTGTAGAAGGGGCCTGAGGCTGGATCTACACTGCCATATAATCCAGATTATCAAAGCCGGTAATCCACATTACCTGCTTTGAACTGGATTATATGAGTCTACACTCCCATCTAACCCAACTCAAAACAGATAATCTGGATGTAGTTTGAGAATGGTTAAACCCTTATCAAACTACATTATATGGGTCTACGGCAATGTAGGTAGATCCAACTTTGGGCTCCTTCTACACTGCCCTATATCACAGGATCTGATACCATATAATCTTATTCCAGATTATCTGGCAGTAAAGACTCATATAATCCAGTTTAAAGCAGATAATCTGGGATCTGATCCCGGAGTATAGGGCAGTGTGAGAGGAGCCCTATAACCAAGAATATCAAGGCAGAAATCCCACAACATCTGCTTTGAACTGGGTTATCTGAGTCCACACAGCCAGATATTCCAGTTCAAAGCAGATAATGGATTTTATTCAGCTGTGTGGAAAGGGCCCCAGTTTAGTGGAAAACCTGGAATCAGACCTTGGGATCTGGGCCAGACTGGAAGGGTCCGGAGTCCACACTACCAGATATTATATTACCAGACAGAAAATGTGGGATTAAATTCAGCTGTGTAGAAGGGGACATAAGGGCCATTCCCCACAGCCCTATATCCCAGAATATCAAGGCAGAAAATCCCACATCTGCTTTGAACTGGGTTATCAGAGTCCACACTGAGATAATGTGGGATCTCCTGCCTTGATATTCTGGGATATAGGGCTGTGTGGAAGGGCCCTGAGTGCACACTCAGATAATGTGGGATCTCCTGCCTTGATATTCTGGGATATAGGGCTGTGCGGAAGGGCCCTGAGTGCACACTCAGATAATGTGGGATCTCCTGCCTTGATATTCTGGGATTGCTGGGAAGGGCCCTGAGAGCACACTCAGATAATGTGGGACCTCCTGCCTTGATATTCTGGGATATAGGGCTGTGCGGAAGGGCCCTGAGTGCACACTCAGATAATGTGGGATCTCCAGCCTTGATATTCTGGGATATAGGGCTGTGCAGAAGGGGGCCCTGAGTGCACACTCAGATAATGTGGGATCTCCTGCCTTGATATTCTGGGATATAGGGCTGTGCGGAAGGGCCCTGAGTGCACACTCAGATAATGTGGGATCTCCTGCCTTGATATTCTGGGATATAGGGCTGTGCGGAAGGGCCCCGAGTCCACACTCAGATATTCTGGGATATAGGGCTGTGCGGAAGGGCCCCGAGTCCACACTCAGATATTCTGGGATATAGGGCTGTGTGAAAGGGCCCTGAGAGCACACTCAGATAATGTGGGATCTCCTGCCTTGATATTCTGGGATATAGGGCTGTGAGGAAGGGCCCTGAGTGCACACTCAGATAATGAGGGCTCTCCTGCCTTGATATTCTGGGATATAGGGCTGTGTGGAAGAGCCCTGAGTGCACACTCAGATAATGTGAGATCTCCTGCCTTGATATTCTGGGATATAGGGCTGTGTGGAAGAGCCCTGAGTGCACACTCAGATAATGTGAGATCTCCTGCCTTGATATTCTGGGATATAGGGCTGTGGAAGGGCCCTGAGTGAAGGGCCCTGAGTGCGCACTCAGATAATGTGGGATCTCCTGCCTTGATATTCTGGGATATAGGGCTGTGCGGAAGGGCCCTGAGTGCGCACTCAGATAATGTGGGATCTCCTGCCTTGATATTCTGGGATATAGGGCTGTGCGGAAGGGCCCTGAGTGCACACTCAGATAATGTGGGATCTCCTGCCTTGATATTCTGGGATATAGGGCTGAGCGGAAGGGCCCTGAGTGCACACTCAGATAATGTGGGATCTCCTGCCTTGATGTTCTGGGATATAGGGCTGTGTGGAAGAGCCCTGAGTGCACACTCAGATAATGTGGGATCTCCTGCCTTGATATTCTGGGATATAGGGCTGAGCGGAAGGGCCCTGAGTGCGCACTCAAATAATGTGGGATCTCCTGCCTTGATATTCTGGGATATAGGGCTGTGTGGAAGAGCCCTGAGTGCACACTCAGATAATGTGGGATCTCCTGCCTTGATATTCTGGGATATAGGGCTGTGTAGAAGAGCCCTGAGTGCACACTCAGATAATGTGGGATCTCCTGCCTTGATATTCTGGGATAGAGGGCTGTGCGGAAGGGCCCTGAGTGCACACTCAGATAATGTGGGATCTCCTGCCTTGATATTCTGGGATATAGGGCTGAGCGGAAGGGCCCTGAGTGCGCACTCAGATAATGTGGGATCTCCTGCCTTGATATTCTGGGATATAGGGCTGTGCGGAAGGGCCCTGAGTGCACACTCAGATAATGAGGGCTCTCCTGCCTTGATATTCTGGGATCTAGGTCAATGGGTCTGGGAGGAAAGGGCTTGGAAAGGAAATCTTGTCCTTCCTGGAAACTGAATCAAAGGAAAAGGAGAATAGTCAAGTAAATAGGGAGGGATGGGAAAGGAAAGAAGGAAAGTGTGCCATCCGCAAACTTGGGAAGCGTGGCTCCCTTTCTCTGGGATAAGGAAGGGCTGCTGCTGCTGGTCCAGGAGGGTTGTTTATAACTTATTATTCTGTAAAAATATATATACACCGAGGGACACCGAGACACAGACACACGGGTGGGTGGTTTCCCCAAAGGGGAAGGAGAGCTGTACACCGCAGCCAGTCCGGAGCCTCCTGGGCTGCTGCGTGGGCTACCCTGCTTGGCCGGAGGGAGGGGGAGAGGGGCATGCATGGGGGTCAGGAGGGCTCCGAGGCGTTGCTGCAGGGGCTGAGCAGCGACAAGGGCGCAGGGGGGGCCGACGAAGAGCAGGCGGCGCTTGTGGCGGCTGCAGCGGCGGCGGCGGCGGCCTTGTGCTTCTTGAGCAGGCGGGCGATCTTCTCGTCGTCGGAGTTGGGGTCCAGGGGCTTGTTGTAGTCGTCGTCCTCCTCGTTCTCGGAGCTCTCCTTCAGCTTCTCCGTCTCCGAGTCGTGCTTCTTCTTGGCCGAGGCCATCTCCGCCGCGTGGCGCTTCCGCCACTTGGTCCTCCGGTTCTGGAACCACACCTAAGCAGGAGGGGAAAAAGGACAACTATGGATGCGACACGGTTTTGGTCCCGAGGGTTATCAATGCCACTTCCTAATCGGTTCTATCACAAAAACATGGGACACATGGGCTTCTCTCATGTCCCCACATGGTGAGCTGGAGCTGACAGAGGGAGCTCATCTCAGAGAGAGAGAGAGTCAGACAGACAGACTTCAGAAACTGCAAGTTGCTTCTGGTGTGAGAGAATTGGCCGTCTGCAAGGACGTTGCCCAGGGGACACCCAGATGTTTTGCCATCCTTGTGGGAGGCTTCTCTCATGTTCCCGCATGGTGAGCTGGAGCTGACAGAGGGAGCTCATCTTACACAGAGAGAGTGACTTCAGAAACTGCAAGTTGCTTCTGGTGTGAGAGAATTGGCCGTCTGCAAGGACGTTGCCCAGGGGACACCCAGCTGTTTTGCTATCCTTGTGGGAGGCTTTGCTCATGTTCCCGCATGGTGAGCTGGAGCTGACAGAGGGAGCTTATCTTACACACAGAGAGTGACTTTTAGAAACTACAAGTTGCTTCTGGTGTGAGAGAATTGGCCGTCTACAAGGACATTGCCCAGGGGACACACCCAGATGTTTTGCCATCCTTGTGGGAGGCTTCTCTCATGTTCCCGCATGGTGAGCAGGAGCTGACAGAGGAAGCTCATCTTACAGAGAGAGAGAGAGAGAGACTTCAGAAACTGCAAGTTGCTTCTGGTGTGAGAGAATTGGCCGTCTGCAAGGACGTTGCCCAGGGGACTACTGGATGTTTCAATGTTTTACCATCCTTGTGGGAGGCTTCTCTCATGTTCCCGCAGGGTGAGCTGGAGCTGACAGAGGGAGCTCATCCACACTCTCCCCGGATTCGAACCTCCAACCTGTAGGCACAAGGGTTTAACCCATTGCGCTGGGGGGGGGGGCGCTCATGTCAATTTACCAATGAGTCTGACTCTATGAGAAGCAAGCAAGCAAGCATGTGGGGGGTGGGAGGTGTCAAAAAGTAACGCCTCCATCAAGAAGTATAGTCTCCATCTAAAGAACAAAGCCTCCATCAAACAGTAATGCCTCCATCTAAAAACAATACCTCCATCAAAGTATTGCATCCATCAAAAAGTAATGCCTCCATATAAAAAGTAATGCCTCCATCAAAAAGTATTGCCTTCATATAAAAAGCAATGCCTCTCCATATAAAAAGCAATGCCTCCATCAAAAAGTAATGCCTCTATCAAAATTCATGCCGCCATCAAAAAATAATGCCTCAATCGATCTAACCTTTTCTTTTTTTTCTTTCTTTCTGGGCTATCTATGCATGACATGATAGAGGTGACCTTATTTATTTACTGTATATACCGCCTTTCTCACCCCTGGGGGTGAGCTGCCATACACAGGGCCGTAGCCAGGATTTTGATTCGGGGCTGAGTTTGGTTCGGGGTGGGCTGAGACTGGGTGAAAGAGGGTCTACCCTAGCAAACCTTTTGTATTGTTATCCCAATAACCCCATTAATGTGGGATATAATGAGCATGGCGATCAGATCATGATATGAATAAACATAACAGTTTAAATAATGTACCAGTAAGGCCTTTTCGCGGACCACCCTGAGAATTTCGGGGGGGGGGGGTGCTGAAGCCCCCTTAGCCCCCCCCTGGCTACATGCCTGGCCATACATTACATGTTCCACATTACATTGCTTCTTATGATATTCGCCCCAAAATTGCTATTTGGAACTGTATGCAAACGTAAATATGTGCCTATTACATAGAGTTAACCTGAGTTTCAAAGCCCCCCCCCCCCCAATAGTTCTGAGAAAAAGGTAGAATTGAAAGCTCCTTAGCCTCTCAAGAGTGAACATCATTAAAGGGACTAACTAGTTACCTCTCTAGACGAGAACACAGGTGATCAGGAAAATATCGCTAAAACAAAACAGTTCTTGATTCATTTTGGGCCATTTTTGAAGGTGGACGCCATTTTTGAAGACTTTCGAAGACTTCCGAATTTCGGAAATACTTCTGAATGAATTCTGATTTTTTTTTCAAAAAATTCAGAAGTCAATCAAATCCGATTTTTGAGCAAAATCAACATCCAATTCCAAAATTGAAGCATTTTTTTGCCTCTGGAAAAAGCCCTACTATCTATCTATCTATCTATCTATCTCTATCTATCTTGGTGGTACTGAAATTATTGTGTGCTTTAGAATCAATGGTGTCCAGCTGGCATTAATTTCTTGGTCCTCTTAAACCTCACTCCCATTATAATCTTCAGAAGAAAAGCTGTAAACAATGAGACCTTCATTGTAAACAATGAGGCCCCAGAAGCAGCCATCAAGCCAAAGATGACACCAGCAATCAGTGAGATTTTGCCGCCTTTACGAATATATCCCACAGTGCCTTCAATCCCACAACTGCATCATAACCAAAGCCAAGCCAGTCCTCAGCCCTCCCCTCTCTCTGTTGTTGTTATATGTATATACACATGTACAGCTTATACATCCATAAACATATACACATGAATATGTATTGTTGTATGTATATACACAGATATATACACATATACAGCTTATACATCCATAAACATATACACATGCATTTGTATTGTATGTATATACACATATACAGTGTATATATCCATACACATATACACATGCATATGTATTGTATGTATATACACATATACAGTTTATACATCCATGCATATATACACATGCATATGTATTGTATGTATATACACATATACAGTGTATATATCCATACACATATACACATGCATATGTATTGTATGTATATACACATATACAGTGTATATATCCATACACATATACACATGCATATGTATTGTATGTATATACACATATACAGTGTATATATCCATACACATATACACATGCATATGTATTGTATGTATATACACATATACAGTTTATACATCCATACACATATACACATGCATATATATGTATTGTTGTATGTACTGTATATACACATACAGCTTATACATCCATACACATACACAAATGCATATGTATTGTTGTACGTATATACACATATACAGCTTATGCATCCATACACATATATGCATGCATATGTATTGTTGTACGTATATACACATATACAGCGTATACATCCATACACATATATGCATGCATATGTATTGTTGTACGTATATACACATATACAGCTTATACATCCATACACATATACACATGCATATGTATCGTTGTATGTATATACACATATACAGCTTAAAAATCAAGGCTATTAATATCTTCGGGGGGGGCTGCTCTCAGTCCCGCCACTTTCGCAATCGCGTCTGGCGGGAACGAGAGACAGGGCCTTCTCCGTGGTGGCCCCTCAGCTATGGAACTCTCTCCCGATAGAGATCAGATCTGCCCCCTCCCTCTTGTCCTTTAGGAGACTAGTGAAATCCTGGCTATGGAATGAAGCATTCCCAGAATAATGGCTGAGGCTGGTCACAGAACAAAGTTATTGACCACACATACGGACTGAGTTGGACGTGATTTTACCTTGGCAATTTGGCTTATTTGTAATTTTATTCTATATGTATTTTAATCTTTTGTTGTTGTATGATGTTTTTAGACTGCCTTATTGCATTGAATCCTTGCTGTGAGCCGGTCTTGAGTCCCTCTACCTCAGGATATAAACATTTTAAATAAATAAATATTCATTCACGCATCTACACATGCATATGTTGTTGCATGTATATATACACACGCATATACAGCTTATACATTCATACACGCATCTACACATGCATATATGTGGGCGAATGACATGCATATGCACACACACATAGAGAGGGACGTGTGTCTCTGTATGTAATATATATGTGTATTGTATAGATTGAAAGACATAATATAAATACAAAGATATTGATACAGTGAACAAGTTTATAATTCTGGAATGAAATTATATATAAATAAATAAATAAATTCACCCAATTCTTATTAAAATGTAGACGCCCTTAATTAACAGGACAATTGCAGAACAATGGCAAAATTGCCAAACTTTATGTGAGGTTTGCAACTCTGTGAACACGAAGGCCCACCCAAAACTTCCTATGCCCCTAAACCCAGACCCTAAATGGGTAATTTTGTGGAAATACAACCCAGCCAACCTCCAAGATAAAGTCAAGGCCTAAATACTCTAAAAAGGCACCAGATCCCACCTGATCTTGGCAGCTAGGCAGGGCCAGCCTCTGTAAGGACTTGGGTCGGAAGACCAGATATGGGCGTCCTACTACTACTACTACTGAGAATTACTGTTGCTGCCTCCTGCAGAATTCTGGGGTTTGTAGTTTAGGGAGGACCCTTCAACAACCTTGGCGGTGGGTGGGTCCCTAGGTGGCTGTGGGGCCCTATTCTTCATCAGCATGTTCTCCTATGTTGTCACCGCCCTCTATTCCTGCTCCTTTGAATTCTGCAGCACTGCTGGTCCCAGCTGACCTCCAGTTAAAGCGATCAAGGGCCAGAGCTTCCCAGTTCTATGTCTGTGTGTCTATGGCACAGTTTTAAAGTCTGGCTTTATATCCCAGAATCTCAAAGCAGACAATCCCACAAGATCTGCTTTGAACTGAGTTATTTGAGTCCACACTGCAGTATCTTCCAGTTCAAAGCAGATCATGTGGGATTTTATTCAGCTGTGTGGAAGGTGGATTTGGCCAGTTCCTTCCTATGAAATATAGCCTGGTATTCATTGGTGGTCTCCCATCCGGGTACTAACCAGGGCTGACCCTGCTTAACCCCAAGATCTGATGGGATTTGGAGTTTTTAAACTGCTATTTATTAATGGTTTTTTTTATTAGTATGCAATTTTAATTTCATGTGGTGATAATTGCTTACTGTCGCCTTTTGTTTATATTATTTTCTGTATCCATTAATTGTTGAAAGTCGCCTGAGTCCCTTGGGAAGAGGGGGACGGGTATAAATAATAATAATTATTATTATTATATTTATTATAATATATAATATATCTATATATATTATATATCTCGTTTGCTGCGACATACTGTATTTTTGTGTCAGTAAAATAATAAAACTATTATTAATAACTGTGTTTTTGTATGTCAGTAAAATAATAAAAATATATTATTAATTATTATTTTACTGACACAAAAAAACACAGATATATATGCTGATTTCGTATCACAAAATCACAAAAGCGTCAAGATATTATTAAGTAATAGTAATAATTAATATTATTATTATTATTTTACTGACACAAAAACACAGTATGTCACAGCAAACGAGATAGCCTATATGCTGGATTTCGTATCACAAAATCACAAGTGGAACACTTCCCAAGCGTCTAGGACTGTGTGATATTATTATAGTAATAGTAATAATAGCAATAATAATTATTATTATTTTACTGACACAAAAACACAGTATGTCGCAGCAAACGACGTATCACAAAATCACAAGTGGAACACTTCCCAAGCGTCTAGGACTGTGTGATATTATTATAGTAATAGTAATAATAGCAATAATTATTATTATTATTTTACTGACACAAAAACACAGTATGTCACAGCAAACGAGATCTAGCCTATATGCTTGATTTGATATCACAAAATCACAAGTCGAACATTTCCCAAGCGTCTAGGACTGTGTGATATTATTAATTATTAATTATTATTAATAATTCTTATTATTGCTTGGAGGCCCTGGACTCTCCATTAGGAGTTTGTTCCTAAACTGTCTTCCGCCTTGCTTTCAACGACTCCAAAACCTCGTACTAGCCGTTTTCCGCTCAACATCGCAGCCAAAAGATACGTGTCGGACACATTCACACGCGCCTCCTATGCCTTCACGTGTCCCCCGCACGCAGTGCCCAAATCGGACTCCCTTTCTCTGGATCTCAGCTCTGAAATTCTATTCGGACCGACAGCATCGTCCCAACGCAAGAATCGCAGCGGCGACACAACTCTGGCAGACCCGTGTCTGCTTCCGCACGCCGTTCACACGTTCAGGCTCCCCCTCCCTAGGCGTTCAGGTACTTAAATAATGCTGGAAACACGCGCCGAAGTGGGTTCAATAGCATTCCCAGTGAGTCGAACTGGAAAGTGAGGCAAAACTATAAACTCTCGCCAACTGCAGAATGAGTTACTTCCAAAGCGACAGCCATCAATCCTTTTCCTCCTTGAGAAAGGCAATATTCCCTTTGAAATGGGACTCCACCCGAGTTGGAAGAAGGTGAAGATCAGTTCGCCTTGAATGGCCCCACAGAAATCGATCCCAGATCAGTTCCGACAGCAGTTTTAGGGTCTCTTTATGGCCAAATAACGCTATATCATAATGCAGTTCAAACGGAATCATTGGGCAGCGTTGATCCAGCCTCAACAACAACAACAATCCTAACTGGAACCCAAATCTATCCAATTCGTTTTCATCTCGACTAACTCTGCTTCTATTGATCTCAGTGGGTCTCCTCCAAAGGGTGCATGGACACCATGGAATTAATGCGGTTGGACACCACTTCAACTGGCATTGGGATTTGTAGGTTGGTGAGGGAACCAAGATTAAATTAAAGACTTCTCACAATTTAAATAATTAAATTAAATCAAGATTAAATTATTTATTTATTCAACTTAATATACCGCTCTCTCTGGAGCTCAGAGCGGTTTACAAGGTTAAAACAACATATAAAACACATAAAAACATAGTCAAACCCGATTAAAACCCCCCAAATTAAAGACTTCTCACAATTTCATAGCATTGAGCTTATATGGCAGTTAAAGTGGAGTCAAACTATGTAATTCTGCAGTGTAGATGCACCCCTCCTGAGCCCTATAGGGCCCTTCCAGACAGAATATCAATGCAGAATCACCCACAATATCTGCTTTGAACTAGGATGTATCTAAGGGCCCTTCCACACAGCCCTATAGCCCAGAATAGCAAGGAAGGAAAAAATCCCACATTATCTGATTAGGGATTCAGATAACCCAGTTCAAAGCAGATATTGTGGGATTTCCTGCCTTGATATTCTGGGATATAGGGCTGTGTGGAAGAGCCCTAAATCCACACTGCCATATATTCTAGTTTAAAGCAGATCATGTGGGATTTTATTCATCTGTGTGGAAGGGGCCCTAGACGTTCACTTTCTATACTGTGGGAAATCCAGCCCCTATATTTACCCTGTGTGGGAAGAGTCAGGCCCCTTTCCACACAGCTGAATAAAATCCCACATGATCTGCTTTGAACTGGAATATATGGCAGTGTGGACTCTGGGCCCTTCCACACAGCCATATAACCCAAAATATCAAGGCAGGAAATCCCACATGATCTGCTTTGAACTGGAATATATGGCGGTGTGGACTCTGGGCCCTTCCACACAGCCATATAACCCAAAATATCAAGGCAGGGAATCCCACATGATCTGCTTTGAACTGGAATATATGGCAGTGTGGACTCTGGGCCCTTCCACACAGCCATATAACCCAAAATATCAAGGCAGGAAATCCCACATGATCTGCTTTGAACTGGAATATATGGCGGTGTGGACTCTGGGCCCCTTCCACACAGCCATATAACCCCCAAAATATCAAGGCAGGAAATCCCACATGATCTGCTTTGAACTGGAATATATGGCGGTGTGGACTCTGGGCCCTTCCACACAGCCATATAACCCAAAATATCAAGGCAGGAAATCCCACATGATCTGCTTTGAACTGGAATATATGGCGGTGTGGACTCTGGGCCCTTCCACACAGCCATATAACCCAAAATATCAAGGCAGGAAATCCCACATGATCTGCTTTGAACAGGAATATATGGCGGTGTGGACTCTGGGCCCTTCCACACAGCCATATAACCCAAAATATCAAGGCAGGAAATCCCACATGATCTGCTTTGAACAGGAATACATGGCAGCATGGACTCTGGGCTTTTTTTTATTAATTAAAAATATATATTAAAAATAATAAAATATATAATTAATATAATATAATTAAATATTAAGGCAAGCCAAAATGAAAGTGTTTCCAATCTTGTGCTGTCCATGAAGTTTAGGGCCCTTCCGCACAGCCCTATATCCCAGAATATCAAGGCCGAAAATCCCACAATATCTGCTTTGAACTGGGTTATCTGAATCCATACTCAGATAATGTGGGATATAGGGCTGTGTAGAAGGGCCCCCTGAGTCCACACTGCCATATATTCCAGTTCAAAACAGATCATGTGAATTTTATTCAGCTGTGTGGAAGGGGCCTAACTTCCCACAGAGGGTAAATATAAGGGGCTGGATCCCCCCATAGTATAGAAGTGTATAGAAAGTGAATTTCTAGGGCCCCTTGTTGGGAGTTTCACCCCTTCCACACTGATGAATAAAATCCCACATGATCTGCTTTGAACTGGAATATATGGCGGTGTGGACTCTGGGCCCTTCCACACAGCCATATAACCCAAAATATCATGGCAGAAAATCCCACATGATCTGCTTTGAACTGGAATATATGGCAGTGTGGACTCTGGGCTTTTTATTAGTTAAAAAAATATTAAAAATTAAAAATTAAAAAATAATATTATTAATATAATATAATAATATAATATTAAGGCAAACCAAAATGAAAGTGCTTCCAATCTTGTGCTTTCCATGAAGTTTAGAGCCCTTCCGCACAGCCCTATATCCCAGAATATAAAGGCAGAAAATCCCGCAATATCTGCTTTGAGCTGGGTTACCTGAATCCACAGTGCCATATATTCCAGTTCAAAGTAGGAAATGTGGGATTTCATTCAGCTGTGTGGAAGAGGCCCCAGTTCAAAGCAGATATTGTGGGATTTTCGGCCTAGATATTCTGGGATATAGGGCTGTGCAGAAGGGCCCTAAGCTTCATGGAAAGCACAAGATTGGAAGCACTTTCATTTTGGTTAATATTAATATTTTGTGCATGCTTTTCCAACATCAGAAGGAAAAGCAGCATCCAAAATGGCATTTTTCCCCTGCCTTAGACATTGCATCAGAAAAAACCTTCCATTCCTATGAAGCAAAATCCAGCCCTGCTGAAATCAATGGGAATTCTGAATTTCACTCTAATATCCCTCCTTGATCAACAGTTTAGTTTAGAATAGTAAAATAGCTGATTGTATCCAATGGGGAAAGACACTGTAACTTTTCCAAACTCCAATGAACTCATTGCAAACTCCCAGCCCTGTTTTTTCTTAACATTGTCACTCTCATCACATTAAAAAAATATGAGTTGTCTAGTAATAGGGATCTTTCCAGTTATTTATTTTTTTCTCTTTCTCTTTTGTTTCCCCATAGATAGTACTTTCTTCTATCCCCCAAACATCCCCCCCCCCATTTTCCCTTGTCATTTTAAATAATAATAATAATATAAAAAATTAAAAATGAGTTTTTATAGACATTTTCTGAGTGAGGATCCTTCTACATAGCTGAATAAAATCCCACATTATCTGCTTTGGAGTGGAATATGTGGCACTGTGGACCCAGGGTCCTTTCACACAGCCCTCTATCCCAGAATAACAAGGCAAAAAAATATCCCACATTATCCGAGTATGGACTCGGATAAGCCAGTTCAAAGCAGATATTGTGGGATTTTCTGCCTTGATATTCTGGGATAGAGGGCTGTGTGGAAAGGCCCTGATTCAGGAGGAAAAATCCACAAGAAATATCCAAATATTCTTCCACTAGCAACTCTAGGTATTTTAGAAGCCTTCTTATTTGTTTACCTGTTTACACAATAGCTACATGTTCTTAAGTTTTCAATGTTCTGCATTCTCATATGATAGGAATAGGCTTCTAATCTCTTTTGCTACTGGGGAAAATGCTTAGAGGTAGTTAAAATTTTCATCACAATTAAGGGTTTCCGAGCTTTAAAAATTCAACAAATAGCAGCACTACAATTCTCTAGTTTCTGCTGGGAACTTTTAAAAAGGCCCCTTCTAAACTGCCATATAAAAAAAACATATGATCTGCTTTGAACTGGATTATATGGTAGTGTGGACTCATATAATCCAGTTCAAAGCACATTTATCTTATTTGCTATCTGGGTTATATGGCAGTGTAGATCCACCCTGAAGAGGGCACAGGACCATGGCACAAACTTTTTTTTAAAAAAAAACCCCCAACTCCTTGCTGATAAATAGAAATATTTGAAAAATTGGAATTGCACTCAAAGGAAATGTAGAAGGGATGGGGCTATAAAAGTCACCAGGGCCAAGGATATGTAACTACACTGACCAATTAGGGTCTGGAAAGTGCTGGGTTGTGTCCTAGGCCTTAAAACCAGGGGAAAGCAAATTGTAGGCTACTCTGGGCACCTTTACACTGACACTATGGCTGGGGTGGTGGTGGTTAGTTTGCCATGCTCAAAACTGGTTTGAGGCCAGAGATGAGCATCAGTGCAGCTAGCAGAGGATGTGATCAATTACCTCTCCCAGGGGATCAATTATCCTCTTACTTACTGAGTCCCTTTGGGGAGATAGTGCAGGTTATAAATAAAGTATGATTATTATTATTTGATACACAAAATTAATACACAGCAAACAAGATCACTATGCTGGCTTTTGTATTTGATCACACATCGGGCACTTCTCAATTATTATTATTATTAATAGTAATATATTAATATTCATTTATTATTCATTTATTATTATTCTATTATTATTTGATACACAAAATTAGTACACAGCAAACAAGATCACTATGCTGGCTTTTGTATTTGATCACACATTGGGCACTTCCCAATTATTATTATTAATAGTAATTTATTATTTGTTTATTATTATTCTATTATTATTTGATACACAAGATTAGTACACAGCAAACAAGATCACTATGCTGGCTTTTGTATTTGATCACACATTGGGCACATCTCTATTATTATTAATAGTAATATATTAATATTCATTTATTATTCATTTATTATTATTCTATTATTATTTGATACACAAGATTAGTACACAGCAAACAAGATCACTATGCTGGCTTTTGTATTTGATCACACATTGGGCACATCTCTATTATTATTATTAATAGTAATATATTAATATTCATTTATTATTCATTTATTATTATTCTATTATTATTTGATATACAAGATTAGTACACAGCAAACAAGATCACTATGCTGGATTTTGTATTTGATCACACATTGGGCACTTCCCAATTATTATTATTAATAGTAATTTATTATTTATTTATTATTATTCTATTATTATTTGATACACAAGATTAGTACACAGCAAACAAGATCACTATGCTGGCTTTTGTATTTGATCACACATTGGGCACTTCCCAATTATTATTATTAATAATAGTAATATATTATTAATTTATTATTAATTTATTATTATTATTCTATTATTATTTGATACACAAGATTAGTACACAGCAAACAAGATCACTATGCTGGCTTTTGTATTTGATCACACATTGGGCACTTCCCAATTATTATTATTAATAGTAATTTATAATTTATTTATTATTATTCTATTATTATTTGATACACAAGATTAGTACACAGCAAACAAGATCACTATGCTGGCTTTTGTATTTGATCACACATTGGGCACATCTCTATTATTATTATTAATAGTAATATATTAATATTAATTTATTATTCATTTATTATTATTCGATTATTATTTGATATACAAGATTAGTACACAGCAAACAAGATCACTATGCTGGATTTTGTATTTGATCACACATTGGGCACATCTCTATTATTATTATTAATAGTAATATATTAATATTCATTTATTATTCATTTATTATTATTCTATTATTATTTGATACACAAGATTAGTACACAGCAAACAAGATCACTATGCTGGATTTTGTATTTGATCACACATTGGGCACTTCCCAATTATTATTATTAATAGTAATTTATTATTTATTTATTATTATTCTATTATTATTTGATACACAAGATTAGTACACAGCAAACAAGATCACTATGCTGGATTTTGTATTTGATCACACATTGGGCACTTCCCAATTATTATTATTAATAATAGTAATATATTATTAATTTATTATTATTATTCTATTATTATTTGATACACAAGATTAGTACACAGCAAACAAGATCACTATGCTGGCTTTTGTATTTGATCACACATTGGGCACTTCCCAATTATTATTATTAATAGTAATTTATTATTAATTTATTATTCTATTATTTGATACAAACAATTAGTACACAGCAAACAAGATCACTATGCTGGCTTTTGTATTTGATCACACATTGGGCACTTCACAATTATTATTAATAGTAATCTATTATTATTACTCTATTATTACTACTACTACTATGAACTAGCCTTGCTCTGGGGGCATTTTGGCAGCCTCTGTTCTAGATCTTTTTACTGTGCAGTGGGTAGAGGCAGAGGCGGGTGTCTCTATAACACACTTTGCACTTGCAAAACCAATTTCCCTCTGGATCTGGGTTACACTGGGATCAGGTGCAGCACACTTTGGGACTGAACTCTCGGAAAGCCTGACTTCCCTGTGACTTATTTTTAAGGGCTTTATCAACCTTGATGCTGGCATTGGCAGCGTGCACTTTGTGGCCACCAGTGTGGCTTCAAGGTGCATTATATAGTCAGTGAAGAAAAGCCCTTCATTGGACCACTTAATGCGCTTCAGCATGTTTAGGTATAAATGTTTACCACCAAGGTATTGAATGTTTGCCTTCTTGCCAGAAAGCCACCCTGAGTCCAGGGGGAGATAGGGCAGCCTAAAAATAAAGATTATATTATTATTACTATTACTATTACTATTAAACCACAGCTAGGCTTAAGTTGGAATGGGGCTGGATTTGCTCCCTGATGCTGCACAGAACTCCTAAAGTGGGGCAAGGTTTGATCAACTGAGTTGAAGAGGATTAGAGGCAGTCCTTATTTATTTATTTACTGTATTTTTACCCTGCTCTAGCTCACCCCTAAGGGGACTCAGAGCGGCTTCCAGATTGGCAATAATTCAATGCCACCACAAACATAAGCATAGAAATACAATATATACACCATACATTAAAATCAGTTTTTTGGGGAAAAAATCAGAAAAATCATAATATATCAGTATGCGTGCCCACCCACATAAGGAAGGGTTAACATCTAGCATATATCTACATAAAGCCCCCCCTTCTTTCTCTCTCTCTATATGTATTGTATGTATAGGAACAGGTATATTTTGAAAGGGGAACTCCAGCCATACACACACAGCCTATATATAGAGGGGGGACTGGACAGTTACACATTTTGAAAGTGTAACTGGAATCAAGTACACACACACACATATTTTGGATCGTACAAGGAAGGGTTAACATCTAGCTATATACAGGCTTTGGAGATATATATACAGGTCCTTCTCAAAAAATTAGCATATAGTGCTAAAGTTCATTATTTTCCATAATGTAAATGATAAAAATAAAACTTTCATATATTTTCAATTCATTGCACACCAACTGAAATATTTCAGGGGTTTTTTTTGTTTTAATACTGATGATTTTGGCATACATATCTCAAAAAATTGGCATATTCCATCCGACCAAATATGCTAATTATTTGAGACAGTATTTTTGGGTTTTCAGGAGCTGTATGCCAAAATCATCAGTACAAAACAAACAAAGACCCGAAATATTTCAGTTGGTGTGCAATATATGAAAGTTTAATTGTTATCATTGCATTATGGAAAACAATGAACTTTAGCACTATATGCTAATTTTTTGAGAATTTTTTGAGAAGGACATATATATATATATATATATATATATATATGCTTTATACATACATACATATATATTTTGGAGACACACACACACACACACATATCCAAAGCCTGTATGTAGCCTGTGTGTGTGTGTATATATATATAGCCTGTGTGTGTGTATATATATATATAGCCTGTGTGTGTGTATCTCCAAAACTTTGGATATACTGTATATATATAATGGGGGGGGGGGGGCAGTTACATTTTGAAAGTGTAGCTCCAACCACACACACACACACACACACACACAAACACACATATTCCCTATACTATCCAAAGTGTGTGTGTGCCTGCCTGTGTTGCTTTATACTTCTTTATACTATCCAAAATATGTGTGTGTGTGTGTGTGTGTGTATGTGTGTGTGAGTGGAGTTACACTTTCAAAATGTTCCTCTTTCTATATCTATAGAGAGAGGGGGGGGGTGTCTTTGGAAAGCATAGGGATTAACCTGAGGTGGTGTTTGTTTTGCTGTCTGTGCCACTTTCTGTCCCTGTGATAGTTGGATTTTGAAAAAGTTGACTTGTTGCCTTGAGTGGGGACCCCTTTTCCCCATGGGGACTCTTTCAGGCGTGAATTTCCCTTCCTAGGGGTCGATTTCTCTCGCTCCCTGTTGCCTCAGCCCAGTCCTTAGCTAGGTAAGGGGAGTGCCTGTCTCCCAAATCAGCTGTCAAGAAGCAGGCCTGCACTCTACTGGGACACTGGCAGCACTGGGCTTGAGGCCTAAAGGCAAAGGGGTGTGGGAAGAAGGTCTCCTCAAGCTCTTTGGGGCGCCCGCCTTACCTTGACTTGGCTCTCGGTCATGCCCAGCGAGTAGGCGAGGCGGGCTCTCTCGGGCCCGGCCAGGTACTTGGTCTGCTCGAAGGTTTTCTCCAAGGCGAAGATCTGCTGCCCGGAGAAAGTGGGCCGCGAGTGCTTCTTCTTGCCGTCTTTGTCCAAGACCATCCCGGCCTGGGCTGCAAGCAGAGAGGAAGGGGAGCCGTGAAGGAAGGAAACCACGCACCGAACTCCTGCGTGGACCAAAGACCAAGGCTTAGCCCTCCGTTCGTTCCTTCCCCAGGATCAGGAGCAAGGAGGAAATACATACAAGGCCCGGTTTGATGCCCCCACCCCTCAACCCCTTGCCCACGAGGAGCCCTCCCTCCCTTCCTTCCGTGGAAAAGATCCGACGGCTATAAACATCCCGAGTGGGAGAGACCCCACTCGAGAAACATCCCACCCCGCGCGGGAAACACTCACAAAACATTCTGAGTCTCTTTGGGGAGACAGAACAATATATAAAGTTGTTACTATTGTTGTTGCTATTATTGTATTTATAACACTCACGAGTGGGAAATTGTCACAAGTGGGGAAACCTCCACAAGCGGACATCTAAGGAATGGGAAGACCCTGGGAGTGAAAAACGTCCGGATGGGTAAAGGACCCCAGGATTTTAAAATAAGTGGTCATCTATGGAGTGGGAAACGCACCGGGAGTAAAAACGCCCCGAGTGGGATATAGACACTACGCGGGAAATTGTCACGAGTGGGAAATCCCCCACAAGTGGATGTCTATGGAGTGGGAAAGATCCTGGAGGTGAAAAAGTCCACAGTTTATAACAGACCCCCACGCGAGAAATTGTCACGAGTGGGAAAACTACCATAAGTGGCCATCTAGTGGGAAAGGGTTATTATTATTAAAACGCACCGAATGGGGATAAAGGAGTAAATAACGCCCCGAGTGGGGAGAAAGACACTGCGCGGGAAATTGTCACGAGAGGAAAATCCCCCACAAGTGGATATCTATGGAGTGGGAAAGATCCCGAGAGTGAAAATGTCTCGAGTGAAAAATTTCCCACAAGTAGATATTTATTGAGTAGGAAGGACCCTGGGAGTGAAAAGCTCCAGAGTGGGGGAAAGACCCCCCGCGGAAAATTGTCCCGAGTGGGAAAAGCCACGCAAGCGGGCATCTATGGAGTGGGAACGACGCCCGGAGTGAAAATGTCCCGAGTGGGAAAAAGGTCCCAGACGAAAAATTGTCACGAGTGAAAAAGCCCCAGGTGGGAAATTGTCACGAGTGGGGAAAAACCCCCAGGAGCTGACATATAGAGTGGGAAAGGCTGGGAGTGGGGAACGTCCCGAGTGGGGAAAAGACCCCACGCGGGGGGGGAAGAAACTCGAGTGGGGGATGCCCACTCCACGAGGGTGCTCTTACCGGGGCATCCGAGGCGCGGGTCCCTCCAGGGCGAGCCCTGCATGACTCCGGGCCAGAAGATGGGCGGCCTCCCGGGCAGCTCGGCCAGGGGCTTCGGGTAGCGGGGCACGACGGCGGCGGCGGCGGCCGGGCTGAAGTACATCCCTGCGGCGGCTGCGGCGGCGGCGAGGCCGTTGAGTCGGGGCAGGCCGGTGAGGAGGTTCCCGGCGCCGATCGGCCTGCCCAGGATGTCGCTGATGCCGTGCGGGGTCCCGAGCGCGAACTGGGCGGCCGCTCCCCCTCCGCTCCCCGCGGGGGAAGCCTTGAAGGCGGGCGCTCCGCCGGGCGGGCCTGGCTGCAGCGCGTAAGGGAAGAGCGAGCTCTTCATCTCGGCCATGCTGTGGAGTGCGGCCAAAGGGGCGCTGGCGCTGCCGCTCAGCACGAAGGCGCCCGGCGGCGGGCGGTTAGCCTCCATCGGCCCCACGGCTAACATTGGGGACGCGCATTAAAGGGGAAGGCGGCCCGAGAAGAGGAGTCCGGCCCGCGCCTTGGACCACCCGCTTCAAAGCAAACCCGGCTCGCCTTTAAGTGAGAGTTCTCCCTCACGAGCGAAGTTTCCGCGCCCTTAACATCGCTCATGAGTTATATATATATATCTCGGAGGTTACAAATCCTTTGCGAGGTTCCTTTGGACACGACCCCCCCTCCTCCTTTTTCTCTCCCCCCTCCCCCTGACTAAAATGGTTCTTCCTCCCTCCCTCCTTCCTCTCCCCCCTCCCCCTGACTAAAATGGTTCGCTCTCCCTTCGCTTTCCCTTTTTGAAATGGGCTCTTGGGCGTCCGGATGCGGCGATGATAACCTCCCAGCCACCTGCCCGCCGCGCGCTCTGATTGGCCGGGATCTTTCTCCCGCTATGGTTCTGGCCAATCGGTTTTGAGCTCTCTCTCTCTCTTCCCCCCCCCCCCTCTTGGGCAGCCGCGTCATCGGGGAAAAAGAAGGCGTGGCTACAAGGAAATGGGCGTGGCTTGGAAGTGAGGAGGGGGGGAAGGAGAGCCGCGTTGATCAAGTCAAGGTGCTTCAAGTGGCTGTAAATTCAGCCCCGCTGATTGATCACCCGGCGTCGGATGGGAGCGGAGTTAGGGCATCTTTCTCTCCACTGGGCTTCAAGTAAACAAACAAACAAATATACAAACAAACCGAAATAACTGTCTGAAGCTTTGGAGGGCGATGGAGAGATGGGAATGAGTGATGCTCTGGGATGCTGGGATGTGTAGTTTGCCACTCTTTGGCAGGCAAGGCTCAAGACCTTCCAAGGCTCCATAGTCTTAAAGGGGACAGGCACCCTTTCCCAAGGCTAATAATATATCCCCACCTTGGGCCCTGGGTGCCTTTGGATACTAGGGATCCATCTGGTGTCGCAAGGAGTCCCCCCCCTCGGGTTCTTATGCTTCTCTTCTTTTTCCTCCTCCTCCCATCCGCTCCTCCTCCTCTTCCTCCTTCTTCTCTTTCTCCTCTTCTTCATCCTCATCGTCCTCTTCTCCTCCTCCTTCCCCTTCTCCTCTTCCTCCTATCCTCCTCTTCCTCCACCTCCTCTCCACCTTCTCTTCTGTCCTTCCTCCTCCTCTCTTTCTCCTCCTCCTTCCTCCTCCGCTCCTCTTCTTCCGCCTCATCCTCCTCTTCTTCCTCCTCCTCTCCTTCTTCCCCTTTTCTTCTTCTCTTCCTCCTTCTCTCCTTCTCATCGTCTTCCTCCTCTACCTCTCCTCCTCCTCTTCTCTTCTCTTTCTTCTCCTCCTCTTCCTCCTACTGTTCTTCCTCCTTCTCTTCTTCCCCCTCCTTCTTTTTCTCCTCTTCTTCCACCTCATCCTCCTCTTCTTCCTCCTCTTCCTATCCTTCTCCTTCCCCTTTTCTTCTTCTCTTCCTCCTATCCTCTTCCTCCTCATACCCTTCTTCTCTTCCTCCTTCTCTCCTTCTCATCGTCTTCCTCCTCTACCTCTCCTCCTCTTCTCTTCTCTTCTCTTTCCTCCTCCTCTTCCTCCTACTGTTCTTCCTCCTCCTCTTCTTCCCCCTCCTTCTTTTTCTCCTCTTCTTCCACCTCATCCGCCTCATCCTCCTCTTCTTCCTCCTCTTCCTATCCTTCTCCTTCCCCTTTTCTTCTTCTCTTCCTCCTATCCTCTTCCTCCTCCTACCCTTCTTCTCTCTTCTTCTCATTGTCTTCCTCCTCTACCTTTCCTCCTCCTCTTCTCTTCTCTTTCTTCTCCTCCTCTTCCTCCTACTGTTCTTCCTCCTCCTCTTTCTCCTTCTTCCTCCTCCGCTCCTTCTCTCCTCCTCCTTCTTTTTCTCCTTCTTCTGCCTCATCCGCCTCTTCCTCCTCCTCCTATCCTTCTCCTTCCCCTTTTCTTCTCCTCTTCCTCCTATCATCTTCCCCCTCCTATCCTTCTTCTCTCCCTCCTTCTCATCATCTTCCTCCTCTACCTCTCCTCCTCTTTCTTCTTTTCCCCCTATCCTCTTCCTCCTCTTCTTCTCTCATTCTCCTCCCCTCTTTCTCATCTTCTTCCTCCTCATCTCCTTCTTTTCGTCTTCTTTCCCCTCCTATCCTTCCCCTCTTCTCCTTCTCTCCTTCTCTTTGTCTTTTGCTTCTCTTTCTCTTCTTTTTTTCTTCTTCCTCCTCTCATTCTCCCCTCTTCCTCCCCCTCTTCCTCCTCCACAATAATAATAGTTTATGTATAACTCACCCTCTCTCCCCTAAGGCAGAGTTTCTCAACCAGTGTGCCGTGGCACACTAGTGTGCCGTGAGCGATCATCGGGTGTGCCGTGGGACATTGGAACCTTCAATACACTTTCTTCACTCGGGCTCCCTTCTTCCCAGCCTCGCTCTGCTCGCTTTGCTCTGGGGCGAGTTTGGTCACATCTTCCTCCCTCCCCCCTCCCCTCCCGAACACGCTCACGCTGCCCCCTCCGATCAAAATGGCGGCAGAAGCGGCAGTGGAGAAGAAAAAGTAAGTGTTGGGCAGGAGGGGGAAGAAAGGGCGTGAAGGGGGAGGGAGAGGAAGAGGTCTCTGTGAAAGCTTCCAGGTGTTTTGGACTCCAACTCCCACCATTCCTAGCAGCCTCAGGCCCTTTTCCTTTTCCCCCTCAGCCACTGAAGCAGGAAAGGGCCTCAGGGTGTTAGGAATGGTGGGAGTTGGAGTCCAAAGCACCCAGAGGGCCGAAGTTTTCCCATGCCTGTTTTAGGGACTTTAAAGTGGTGAGCCTCCTTCCAACATTGTGATTCTGGATAGAAAACAAACAACATAACATAACATTGTTTGAGTCCACAGTGCTCTCTGGGTGTAGGTGAACTACAACTTCCAAACTCAAGGTCAATTCCCAAGCAAACCCTTTCAGTACTTTCTGTTGGGGATGAGAGTTCAATATGCCAAGTTTGGTTCAATTCCATTGTTGCAAGAGTTCAGGATGCTCTTCGATCGTGTGTTAACTATCAATCCCAGAAACTGTAACTCCCAAATGTCAAGGTCTGTTTTCCCCCAACTCCATCTGTGTTCACATTTGGGCATATTGAGTATTCATGCCAAGTTTGGTCCTGATCTAACATTGTTTCAGTCCACAGTACTCTCTGGATATAGGTGAACTACAACTCCAAAACTCAAGGTCAATGCCCACCAAACTCTTATAGCATTTTCTCTTGGTTATGGGAGTTCTGTGTGGGAAGCTTGTGCCTTTCTGCCATTCCTGCCAGGATATCTATGTTGTGTTCATCGAAACAGGCCCAGGTTTCACACTGAGTGTATAAATACATTTAAAAACATATTAACTATATGTATTGCTGTGTTAGAGTGTCATTTTGTGTCATTTGGGTTGGTGGTGCAAATGTAAAAAGTATGCCGCGGCTCAAAAAAGGTTGGGAAACACTGCCCTAAGGGACTCGGGAGCGGTTTCCAAAGTAGGAACACAAATGGCAAACATTCGATGCCACCCCCCCCCTCCCAAAAAAAACCCACCACAACCCGCCATCAAGACGAAACAAAAAATAAATGAATTCGATATAACTTATAAACAACAGGAAATCAACCTAGGATAAACGAAAATAAACATGACACAGGGAGTCACACACAATACATTAAAAGCATGGTCCTCGCCTTCTCCTCCCCTCCTTCTTTTGCTCTTCCTCCTTCCACTCCTTCTCTTTTTTTTCTCCTCTTCTTCCTTTTGCCTCTGGACTCAGGAGGAAGGAAGGAAAGCCAAAAGCAGCAGCCCGGCTTGCTCCAGGAAGCCTCCCGACCGATGTCGGCAGCCGACAATTAGCCTTGGCAGCAGCAGCAGCAGCAACAGAGGCCACAGTAGCATCGGGTCGTTTTTAGATGATCCCTTAGATTCGAAAGACTTTGTCTCTCTGCATCAGTTCTGCAGAGTAAGCCTCACGCCCTAAGATGGCACTTACTTACACCCAGGTCGTTTCCCACCAGGTTGTAGCCGGATAAGTAGTACTGTATATTCAAATATTGGGTTGTTGTGAGTTTTCCGGGCTGCCTGCCCATGTTCCAGAAGCATTCTCTCCTGACATTTTCGTCCACATCTATGGCAGGCATCCTCAGAGGTTGTAGTAGTTAGTTAGTTAGTTAGTTAGTTAGTTACCGTTTCCCATTTCCCCAAATGTAAAGCGACTTTTGGGACAATTTGTCTCACCGAATAATACGGATAGCATTATATCTATATTTACCTATACATACATACATATACAATGTATATATTTAATTTAATTTTGATATTATAATTAATATACCATAATATGCCATAAATAATATCTAATAACACTCTTACCGAATAATACAGATAGCATATCTATATTTACCTATACATACATACATATACAATGTATATATTTAATTTAATTTTGCTATTATAATTAATATACCATAATATGCCATAAATAATATCTAATAACACTCACCGAATAATACAGATAGCATTATATCTATATTTACCTATACATACATACATATACAATGTATATATTTAATTTAATTTTGATATTATAATTAATATACCATAATATGCCATAAATAATATCTAATAACACTCACCGAATAATACAGATAGCATTATATCTATATTTACCTATACATACATACATATACAATGTATATATTTAATTTAATTTTGATATTATAATTAATATACTGTACCATAATATGCCATAATAATATCTAATAACACTCTCACCGAATAATACAGATAGCATTATATCTATATTTACCTATACATACATACATATACAATGTATATATTTTATTTAATTTTGACATTATAATCAATATGCCATAATATGCCATAAATAATATCTAATAACACTCTTTCTATCAGTGTGTGTGTGTGTATATTTGTGTGTGCATAATTGTTAAATTACACACACACACATAATACACTGATAGATGTGTTATTGTTAAATAAATATATACATCACACACCTATAAATAATTTAAGTCATATTGATATTATAATTAATATCCCATAATATACCATAAATAATATCTAATACTCTATCGATGTGTGTGTATATAATTGTTAAATTATACACACACACTGATAGATGTGTTATTGTTAAATAAATATATACATCACACACATATAAACAATGTCTATATTTAATTTAAGTAATATTGATATAATTAATATCCCATAATATCCCATATATAATATATAATACTCTATCAGTGTGTGTATATATAATTGTTAAATTATACACACACACTGATAGATGTGTTATTGTTAAATAAATATATACATCACACATCAATAATGTCTATATTTAAGTAATATTGATATAATTAATACCCTATAATATACCATAAGTAATATCTAATACTCTATCAGTGTGTGTATATATAATTGTTAAATTATACACACACACTGATAGATGTGTTACTGTTAAATAAATATATACACCACACATAATATATATATTTAATTTAAGTAATATTGATATTATAATTAATACCCCATAATATACCATAAGTAATATCTAATACTCTGTCAGTATGTGTGTATATAATTATTAAATTATATATACACAGATAGATGTGTTACTGTTAAATAAATATATACATTATTCACACACTTATAAATAATTCATATATTTAATTTAAATAATAATATTATAACCAGTTCCCATAATATACTATAAGTAATATCTAATAACACTCTATCAGTGTATATATGTGTGTTATTGTTTAATAATATATATGTGCATATATACATATGCACACATATATACTGATAGAATGTTATTAGATATTACTCATAGTATATTTTGGGATATTGATTATAATGTGTGTTATTGTTCAATTATATACATACACACATATATACTGATAGATGTGTTATTGTTAAATATAGGCATTATACATAGACAAATAATTTATATATTTATTTAATAACACATATTTTCAGTCTATCTCCCTATCTACCTATCTCTACTGATAGATAGATGTGTTATTGTTAAATATATGCATTATACATACACAAATAATTTATATATTTATTTAATAACATAATTTCAGTCTCTATCTCTCTGTCCATCTCTGTCTCTCTATCTCTCTGTCTATCTCTCTATCTATCTCTAGGTCTTTCTATCTCTCTGTCCATCTCTGTATCTATCTCTCTATTTATCTGTCTATCTCTGTATCTCTCTCTCTATCTCTCTGCCTATCTCTGTATCTATCTCTGTATCTCTCTCTGTATCTCTCTCTCTATCTCTGTATCTCTCTATCTCTCTATCTATCTATCTCTCTATCTATCTCTGTGTCTGTCTCTGTATCTATCTATCTATCTCTCTATCTTTCTGTCTATCTATCTATTTATCTATCTATCTACAGTGTCTATCAGACTTGCAGCCAAGGACAGCTTGGGTCAGTCTTAAACATGTGTTGCTAAACATATGTTAATTATATGTATTTAGATAAACTGACCCATTTCTGCCTGCAAGTCTGATACAAATCATGACCATTTCCTTTAGGATTTAGGATTAATTTCACAATCAGAATCGAATCGACGGAGTTTCCTAGTGTTGTCTTTCTTGACTGTTCAAAAATACGGATTCGGGGCATCTTTTTCTAGTTAACAGCAAGAGATATTTTCCAAGGGAAAGCCTTTCTGTGAGAAGGAAACCCAGGGGAAAAGAACACAAAGCAGCAAGTGAAAGGAGGGCGGGCGGAGGAGGCGTGTTTCCAGACTCCTGCGTTAGGTTTACACATGACTTCTATCTCCAAAATGTGCGACGAAGCGGTGCAAAAAGGTTACACCGATTGGAGTAGCCTTGAAGTATGCCGCCTCCTAACCTTACTGGCTATTGAGATACCATTGATTTCAACAGACCAGGCTTCAGCATATCTATCTATCTATCTATCTATCTATCTATCTATCTATCTATCTATCTATCTATCTATCTATCTCTACTTACCTACCTACCTATCCATCTATCTATCCACACACATACACACACAATGTTTTATTCTTTCTCTCTCTCTCTCTCTCTCTCTCTCTCTCTCTCCTCTCTCTCTCTCTCTCTCTCTCTCTCTCTCTCTCTCTCTCTCTCTCTCTCTCTCTCTCTCTCTCTCTCTCTCTCTCTCTCTCTCTCTTCTCTCTCTCTCTCTTTCTCTCTCTCTCTTTCTCTCTCTCTCTCTCTCTCTCTCTCTCTCTCTCTCTTTCTCTCTCTCTCTCTTTCTCTCTCTCTCTCCCTCTCTTTCTCTCTCTCTCTCTCTCTTTCTCTCCTCTCTCTCTCTTTCTCTCTCTTTCTTTCTCTCTCTTTCTCTCTCTCTCTCTCTCTCTCTCTCTCTCTCTCTCTCTCTCTCTCTCTCTTTCTCTCTCTCTCTCTCTCTCTCTCTCTCTCTCTGCATTACTTCGTGAAGGAATATTCTTAGGAAAGACTCATCCCACGCGTTGATGACTAAAAAGGCCAATCTGAGATAGGCAAGTTCGGTTGCAGAAAGCACATCAGAAAGTCTCCTTGGGTGATGTTGTTTCCAAGTTGCTCTTTCTGCATTGTCGTTTCTCTTCAAGACACCTTCGGCGTGACTTCTCGAGATATATATATATGATATATATATATAGATATACACACACACACACACACACACACACTATATATATATATATATATATATAAACACTATATAAAAAACACAATATAACAACATAACACATACAATATAACATATATAATATAATATATTATAATATATATATTATGACATATTAAGCTTTGGATAACATAACCCCTGTGGTGTTTGTTTGGCTATCTTATCTGTGCCCTTGTTCAGAAGATTTCCACTCACATTTTGCCCCTGCGATAATTAGATTTTGAAAAATTTGGCTTGTTGTGAAAACAAGGATTTATTTATTTATTATTTATTTATTTCAGGATTTTACCCCGCTCTTCTCAACCCCCGAGGGGGGACTCAGAGCGGCTTACAGCAGGCACAATTCGATGCCACATCAACAGCGTAAAACCCCAAACCCCACAACCCATTAAAACATTAAGGCATTAAAATACAATCCCTCAACACATCTACAATCATTCCAATTAAAACAGTATTCAACCCTAGAAACATTGACCCTCTTCCTCCCTCCCATTAAAATTCCGTCTCACATGCTGCCTAGTGCTGGTGAGGGATTGGTGAGAAAGCTTCAGTGGCGATACCTGCTCCCCATAACTCTCTCAGAAATGAATTTCCCTCACTAGAGGTAGATTTCTCTCACTTCCTGTTGGCTCACCCTGTCCTTAACTATGAAACTCATGGCCGGAATCCCTGAGTTGCTGTGAGTTTTCCGGGCTGTATGGCTGTGTTCCAGAAGCATTCTCTCCTGACATTTCACCTGCATCTAGGGCAGGCATCCTCAGAGGTTGTGAGGTCTGTTGGAAACTAGGCAAGTGGGGTATATATATCTGTGGAATACACATACACACACACATACATATACACACATATACACACACACACCTATATATATATATATATATACACACACACACACACACAGAACAAGCCACAAGAATTGACCATCTGTAGAGACGTTCCCCAGGGGACGCCCAGTTGTGTTACCATCCCATGGGAGGCTTCTCTCATGTCCCCAGATGGGAAGCTGGGGCTGACAGATGGGAGCTCACCCTGGCTCATGGCTGACTTTCAAGTCAGCGGTATAGCTAGCACAAGGATTTAACCCAGTGTGCTACCATGGCTCCTTCAAGCTCAGAAACTGTTTACCACTTAGACCAGAGGTGGTTTGTTCGAAATTTGTTTTGTGTTGTGTTATATGTGGTTTGTTTTATTTTGTTTATGAAGTTGTTTTTATGAATTTTGTTGTGTTGTATTTTTACCATGTTGATTGGCTTGTCCTCGTGTAAGCCACCCTGAGTCCCTTCGGTGAGGGCCCAGCCAGGATTTTGTTTCGGAGGGGGCTGAGTTTGGTTGGGGGGGGGGGGCTGAGACTGGGTGGAAGAGGGTCTACCCTAGCAAACCTTTTTGTATTGTTATCCCAATAACCCCATTAATGTGGGATATAATGAGCATGGTGATCAGATCATGATATGAATAGACATAACAGTTTAAATAATGTACCAGTAAGGCCTTTTCGCGGACCACCCTGAGAATTTCGGGGGGCTGAAAGCCCCTTAGCCCCCCGCTACATGCCTGCTTCGGTGAGATGGTGGCGGGGTACAAAAATAAAATTATTATTTGTCACTGGTTTCAAATGATATCTCTGAATACAGGCATGTAGCCAGGGGGGGCTAAGGGGGCTTCAGCCCCTACCCGAAATTCTCGGGGTGGTCCGCGAAAAGGCCTTACTGGTACATTATTTAAACTGTTACGTGCATTTAAATCATGATCTGATCACCATGCTCATTATATCCCACATTAATGGGGTTATTGGGATAACAATACAAAAGGTTTGCTAGGGTAGACCCTCTTCCACCCAGTCTCAGCCCCCTGAAACCAAACTCAGCCCCCCGAATCAAAATCAAAATCCTGGCTACGGCCCTAAGATCTCTGACCAGTACAAAATATTTAGCACCGGGCAATGTGGCTTTGCAGCTGGCTAATTTGTGTCAGCTGCATAAGATCTCTCTGACCAGTAGGTCATGAATTCGAGGCCTGCCCGGGTTGAGGTGGGTTCTTGACCTTAAGTGCAGCCTGCTGTCGACCTTTGCAGCCCGATAGACAGTTACATTTGTCAAGTAGGAGATAAAGGTATCACATTAAAGTGGGGAGGCAAATTTTGACTGAATTCTGAGGCCATTAAAAAGAACCCAGGAATGCGGAAGAACAACAAGGGATGCTGGAAAAAATGCTGAGAGATTAGGAGTGCATCAGCTCCCCCTGGTGGCCAAAAAGTTTGCCTTGTTCATCTATATGTGTGTAATATGTCAAAAATGTATGTACTGTATTATACTCTGATAAATGTCACATGTTTATATGTCATATGTTGAACTGCAAAGATTGTCTGCAAGTATGTGTACTGTAATCCGCTCTGAGTTCCCTTCAGGGTGAGAAGAGCGGAATATAAATAAAGTAAATAAATAAAGTAAATAAATAAAATAAGCTTGCAATAACTTGGGATGCTAAGGAATCTGATTGGCAGACTTTTCCAGTTGTCTCTTCGCCCATGATTCCCCTGCGAATTTACAAGAAATCAGTATATAATAATATTATTATTCTCAATCCAATATATTCTCAGTCCAATATATTCTCAGTCCAATATATTTACTTTCTTCTCTTTTAGCATGCCTGAGTTTCAATGTGGCTAACATCTTTCTAAGTCTTGTAGATAATTTATAATGGAAATCAACAACTCTTGTTAGTCATTAATTGGGCATCTGTCCCCTGTTTATTGATGTGCTTGCCTACGCCAACATCACCAGCAATACTGGGAAGAAATGTATGACTATTCTTTCTTACAGTCTTCATGGCCTAATTTTGCATTTCCTCATTAGGTGAAGATTTATGGATGAAGATTCAAAATCCTTTTGAGAGTCAAACTAGATGCTAAGAGCAGTGTTTCCCAACCGGTGTTCCACGGCACACTAGTGTGCCATGAGCGATCATCAGGTATGCCTTGGGATTTCAGGGCACCACGTGGCCAAGGGCGCATCCAGCCGTCGTCGCCATTGCTGCGGGAAGCCGGTGCGCGGGCAGGAGGCTCCGTCCCGACTGCAAAATTTTCCCACTGCCCTTCGCCCTCCAGCTCTGCAAGAATGTTGTGTGACGGGGGAGCGAGTTCCGTGTTGTAAGGAGGAGGAGGAAATCCAAGGGAAGAGAGCACTTCTACTCGGCGAGCTCTGCCCCCAGAACCCGGCGTCCTGCTCCATTTGTGTCACTCGCTCCCTCGCTCACGCGCTCCCTGCTTTGCCTCCCGCGCTTCCCTCTCTTTCTCTCTGGCTCCCCCTCCTTCCCTCCCTCCCTCTCCTCTGCCAGGTCATTTCAGGACACAGGCCGCCTGCCCACCCACCGCTTGGGAAGCGCTGCTTTAGCATGTAAAACTACAACTCCCAGGATGCCATAGCATAGAATCCTGGCACTTAAAGTGGGGTCAGACTGCAGTAATTTGGCAGTGTAGTGACCCTATCCTTTAACTGCCATTGGTAAATGCAATGGATTCCTAGGAGTTCTAGTTTGGTGAGGCACCAACACTCTTTAGCTGCGCTCTGCTCTCCGAGACTGTGCCTGGCAGGCAGGTGAGCCTCTCCTCCTCTTCCCAAATGTCAAAGTCTATTTTCCCCAAACTCCATCTGTGTTCACATTTGGGCATATTGAGTATTCATGCCAAGTTTGGTCCTGATCCAATATTGTTTGAGTCCACAGTGCTCTCTGGATATAGGTGAACTACAACTCCAAAACTCAAGGTCAATGCCCACCAAACTCATAGCATTTTCTCTTGGTTATGGGAGTTCTGTGTGGGAAGTTTGTGTCTTTCTGCCATTCCTGCCAGGATATCTATGTTGTGTTCATCGAAACAGGTCCAGGTTTCACACTGAGTGTATAAATATGTATGTATTACTGTGTTAGAGTGTCATTTTGTGGCATTTTTGTTGGTGGTGTGCCCCAGAATTTTGTAAATGTAAAAAATGTGCCGCGGCTCAAAAAAGGTTGGGAAACTTTGCCCTAAGAGGAATGTGTATTCTCTAGGATGGCCTTAAAGATACATAACACAGGCCCCTTCTACACTGCTATATAATCAAATCAGATAACCCAGTGTTTTCCAACCTTTTTTGAGCCGAGGCACATTTTTTACATCTACAAAATCATGGGGCACACCACCAACCAAAATGACACAAAATGGCACTCTAACACAGTAATACATATAACTAATATGCTTTTAAATGTATTTATACACTCAGTGTGAAACCTGGGCCTGTTTCGATGAACACAACATAGATATGACTTCCTCTCACATATTTATACATGGCTATCATGTCTTCTCTCAGCCTTCTCTTCTTCAGGCTAAACATGCCCAGCTCTTCAAGCCGCTCCTCATAGAGCTTGTTCTCCAGACCTTTGTGAAATTTCACCCTGAGTGAAACTTGCTTCCAGTTAACTATGGATGTCATGAAGCTGTTATAAACAGTTCCTTGGGGGGGAGGCAACTCTCGAAAAATCCAGTAAAATAGTAAAAAAAAACAACAACATTTCCAAGCGGAGAGGCTCAATTTGTTTCTTGGAAACCTGTGAGGGGGCTGCTAGGAGGGGGGAGAGTGCCAATTTCCCACAGCACACCTGATGATTGCTCACGGCACACTAGTGTGCCACAGCACACTGGTTGGGAAACACTGAGATAACCCACATTATCTGCTTTGAACTGGATCATATGAATCCACACTGCCATATCATCCAGTTCAAAGTAGATAATCAGGATTTTCTATGGTAGTGTAGAAGGAGCCTCAGTGATCAGATTTGCTAATTAAACCCATGTTTTTCACCCAGTGACAAATCACAAAGGAAAGCATGCTCAATGCAAGATGCACGAATGAGGAAAACCATGTACTATGATAATCATATCTTTCACCATGTGAGAGAACATGTCTGCAAAAAAAAAAGAAAAAAGAAGAGTTATTGATGTCATCCAATTTGCTCCTTAGCATCTGAAGACATTCCTTGTTCTCTTTTAAAACTGATACCAGGTCTAAAGAGCCTGGGTTAAAGGGCTTGTGTGACATGACACTAAGGCTGCAGTTCCTTGAAGGCCCGATGTGAACTTAATTTCAGTGTCAAGATAAAGCATGCCTTGGGAGAACAAAGTTCTTAGTTTGACTAGAGTTAGAGATTCTGCACAAATATGTTGTGTTTTCATTGTTTTATATATTATTTCATTTTTTTTCTGAATTGTTTTAAGAACATAAGAACATAAGAACATAAGAAGAGCCATGCTGAATCGGGCCTCAGCCCATCTAGTCCAGCATTCTGTGTCACACAGTGGCCCACTAGTTGTACACGGGGATCTCTAGCAGAAAGGAGGGCAAAACCCTCACCTGCTCCCGACCCCCTACAACCAGATGCTTTACGCTTAAGATGCTTTACGTTTAAGATCCTTTACGTTTACTTTGTTGACAGTATCTCATCCTGGGTTCCTGTGGTATAGGATAAGATATTAATAGCTGATTAAATATGAAACTTATTTTCAAGTAAACATGAAAGCTGCAGAGATATTAAGGTTCTAATCCACCGATTCTCAAAGTGGGCGGTACCACCCCCTGGCGCACAGTGAGGCAGTTCAAGGGGGCGGTGGGAGGCTCAGGAGAATTTTGGGGGGGGGATGAACCCCTTTAAGGGGGTGGTGAAGCATTGGCCATTTAGGAGGGGTTGTGCAGCCCTCTTCTTTGGCCCCGCTCCCTTCGCTTTGACCCCCACACACAGTGCAGTGCGAAGGCTGCAGTGCAAAGGCCTCCGCGTCCTCTGGCAGAGCCTCTCCACCACTCCAGAAGAAAGTGCAGCCTTCCCTGGCAGAGGCAATTCATTCCAAACCTCTCCAGTATTTTCTGTTGGTCATTGGCTCAATTCCATTGTTGGTGGAATTCAAAATGCTCTTTGATCATAGGTAAACCATAAATCCCAGTAACTACAACTCCCAAATGAGAAGGGCTATTTTCTCAAAGCTCCACCAGTGTTCAAATTTGGGCATATTGAGTATTCGTGTCAAGTTTGGTCCAGATCCATAGTTGTTTGGGTTCTCAGTTCTCTCCGGGTGTAGGTGAACTACATCTCCTCTAAATCACTGCCAATTCCTCCCAAACCCTCCAGTATTTTCTGTTGGTTATGTGGGTTCTCTGTGCCAAGTTTGGTCCAGTTCTGTAATTTGTGGGGGTCTCAGTGGTCTGTGGAAGTCAGAGCTGAATCGATTGAAGTTACTGCAAATCCCATCATCCGTTGTCCATACTCCCCCAAACATATTTTTTGTGTGATTAATCACTATGCCTTAATTATGTTCAATTCGTAACAATGAAAATACATCCTGCATATTAGATATTTGCATTAGAATTCGTAAGATTAGCAAAATTATTTATGAAGTAGCAACGAAAATATGGTTGGGGGTCACCATAACATGAGGAACCTTATTTAGGGGTCACGGCATTAGAAAGGTTGAGAACCACTGCATTAATACATATATCTTTCTGTTTAATTGCGATTAATTTTTTAAAAAATAATTTCTAGGGGGGCAGTGAGGTTTTTTTTTCTGGAAAGGGGGCGGTAGGCTAAAAAAGTTTGGTACCACTGCTCTAATCCCAAACATACTTACTAAGGAGGAGGCACCATTTTACCAGCGGGTATTTCTTCTTGTTGTGTGCCTTCAAGTAATTTATGAACTATGGCAACCCTAGGGTTTTTCTTCAAAGGGATTTTTGCCTTTACCTTCCTTTGACATTGAGGCCCCTTCCACATAGCTGAATAAAATCCCACATTATCTGCTTTGAACTGGGATATATGGCAGTGCAGACCCAGATAACCCAGTTCAAAGCAGATATTGTAGATTATCTGCCTTGATATTCTAGGTCAGTGCTGTCCAATTTCTAACTGTCCCCAAGGGCCGGACTTGAGGTCACTGATGACCTGGGGGCTGTTCGGCCCCGCCCCCAGCCCCTCCCCAGCCCCTCCCCAGGCCACCCCAGGCCTCCCCCCCCCCCCCCCCCGCCCCAGCCCCTCCTAAGCTGTCATTCTTCCTCGTCTTTCCCCTGACTGGCTTCTCCTTTCTCCCTCTTTCCCGCGCGCAACATGGGATCTCAAGGAACAAAGCAAGCAGAGAGGCCAGTCAGCTGACTGGCTTCTTTCTCCCTCATTAAAAATAAACAAAGAGACTGGCCACAGGACAATCAAGCACCCACCCCGGGGAAAGAGAGACCTTTGAGAGTGGCCAGTCAAATGACCCCAAAGCTTCTCCTTTCTCCCTCTTCCATCATTGCACGCCCTTGCCCCGATCCCGAGTGCGGCGCTCCAAGGGCTCAGGAGGAGGGTCAGAGGAAGAAAGCAGCCAGCTGACTTCCTCCTCCTTCACCCCTCCTCATCCAGGCCCGCCCCTTGGTCTCCAATCGTGAGCTGCTGGTGAAGGAGGGGAGGGAGGAGGAGGAATCCAAGGAGGGGGCCAGCTCTCTTCCTCTTGGACTCTGGAGCCCCCCCCCCCCGAGGCCGCCATTTTTAAAGGACTTCTTTGCAGCGTGCAGGGGCGCGTGAAAATCGATTTTTTAAAATTTAAAAATGGCGGCTGAGATCACCAGGATGAGGCCCGTCACCCACAGGCTACGGGCCGGATCTGCCACCCCTGTTGTAGATTATCTGCCTTGATATTCTAGGTTATATGGCTGTGTGGAAGGGCCCCGAGAAAGTGTAACTGATTCAAGGTCACTCACTGAGTTTCTATGGCTACAGAACTTGGTCTCCAGAATCCTAGCATAATGCATCCTGCTGCATTGTGCTGGCTTTCTAAAACTAGATCTTACTTCTGAGTAAACATAGACATGATTGCATTATGGAGCTGCCTAGTCAATTGATAATGGGAACCTGTGGTACTGTATTCAGTGATGCTGATCACATCGCTTATCTTCATGATCACATCTCCTTCTATGAACCGGCACGAACTCTAAGATCTTCTGGAGAGGCCCTCCTTTCCCTCCCACCACTGTCACAAGCATGGTTGTTGGGGACGAGAGAGAGGGCCTTCTCGGTGGTGACCCCCTGCCTCTGGAACACCCTTCCAAGGGAAATAAGACAGGCCCCATCCCTCCCCTCCTTTCGTAAGAGCTTTAAGACCTGGTGGTTTCAACAAGCCTTTGAGAATGACCAGTTCTAGCCCAGCCCCAAACATTGTTGAATATGGCCTTATACTTCCTACCTATTACCCCGGTTATCCCTCTAATAGGCCCTGGAAATGAGCAGCCAAAGACCCATACCTGCTATTGCTGTTAGCCTGTTCTAGCACTGTACGTAATTTCCGGTCCCCTCATATTTTGTGTTTGCACTGGCCTCAGCCCAGCCTTTTAATTGCTTTGAACAGGCAGGATTATTTTTAATATATATGTGTAATTTTATGCTTATGTTGTTTTCTTAACTTTATGTTATGCTGTTTACTCTGTATGTTTTTGGTGTTTACTTGGAAACCACCCTGAGTCCCCCTCGGGGAGATAGAGTGGTAAATAAACAAAGTTTTATTATATTATTATTATTAAACTTCACCATCCACACCAGCCAATGTTGGTAAAGTGAATCTGAGATTCCAGGAGTGTGATCTGATTTTGAAACAAAAGTTCACAGTCCCCAAGTGCCTTGCTTTAAAGTGAAATTATAGACAATTTGGACACACCAAATTCAGGAACAGTAGCACAAATGGTGGCTGGTGGTGTTCATGTCCGTGGGAGGTGAGTCTGTTCCAGCCCTGTATGTATTTGCAAGGCTCGGGGGTGGGCCAGGCGGCAAGGAGGAGGAGGAAGGTGTTCAAATTTCGCAGAGCGCCTCGCAGGCCTACCTTAGGCTTCCTCCGCAGCGACCTCGCCATCTGGCCCGCCCCCTTGCAAAGGAAGTGGGCCAGGCGGTGAGGTCAGAGGAGGAAGGTAAGCCTGCTGGCTGCTGGCGGGCATGAATGCAGGGCGGGGCTTCCTTCCTCCTCCTCTGCCAGGCCTCGCCTGGCCCACTTCCTTTGCAAGGGGGCGGGCCAGGCGGCGAGGTCGGAGGAGGAGGAGGAAGGTAAGCCTGCTGGCGGGGTGGGGCTTCCCTTCCTCCTCCTCCTCCTCCTCCCTCGCCGCCTGGCCTGCTTCCTTTGCAAGGGGGTGGGCCAGGCGGCGAGGAGGAGGAAGGGAAGCCCCATGCTCGAGGCTGTTGCCACACATGCGCAGCAGCGCCCTGGGGGCGGGGCTTTCTGCACAGAGGGGGCGGGGCTTTCCATGCCAAGGGGATGGGGCTTTCCACACCCAGGGGGCAGGGGTGTCTTTTGGCCTAGGATGCCAAAAGACGCTAATCCGGGCCTGGTGGGGAGTGCGTTCCACAATGTTGGGGCGATGATAGAAAAGGCTCTTTGCCTGGTTGAGGTCAAATGGAAGGATTTTAAACTGGGAGTGTTTAGAAGATTCTGATCTTCTGAGCGTAGTGATCTCGGGGGGTTATATGGAATCAGGTGATCCCGTAGGTAATTAGGAGATTAATTGGCATTCACACTATTTGGAATAACCACAACCTTTTCGTAAAGTATGATCTTCCTGAGAAGAGTTTAAAAAATGCTTGAGTTAATCTTTGCCTTAGTGGTAAATATCCACTAGCATTCATGCAAGGCAATTCAGGTTTCTCAGTTGTTAGACTGATATCCCTGGTTATTAGGCCTGGGTAGGTTCGGTCGGAATCTTCTTAATTCAGAATAAATTTGGATCAAATTCCTTTTTGAAGCTATTTCAAACCCGGAAGTATCCTTGCCATTTCAAAGCTTTTTCCGTCATTTCCCTTATGAATCAGTGAGTTGGGAATGATTCAGCTTTTCAAACCAGTGTGGATGGATTCCCTTCGTTTCCTTTCCCTCCCACGGCAGACCTGGGGCGAGAGCCGTGTTTAACCCATTTTGGATGCGGATGTCCTTCTCTCCCGTGTCAGACCTGGTCGAGAGCTGCGTTTAACCCAGTTTGGATGTGGATGTCCTTCTTTCCCGCGTCAGACCTGGTCGAGAGCCGCGTTTAACCCAGTTTGGATGCAGATGTCCTTCTCTCCCGCGTCAGACCTGGTCGAGAGCTGTGTTTAACCCAGTTTGGATGCAGATGTCCTTCTCTCCCGCTTCAGACCTGGTCGAGAGCCACGTTTATCCCAGTTTGGATGCGGATGTCCTTCTCTCCTGCATCAGACCTGGTCGAGAGCCACGTTTATCCCAGTTTGGATGCAGATGCCCTTCTCCCAGTCAGACCTGGTCGAGAGCCACGTTTATCCCAGTTTGGATGCAGATGCCCTTCTCCCGTGTCAGACCTGGTCGAGAGCCACGTTTATCCCAGTTTGGATGCAGATGTCCTTCTCTCCTGCATCAGACCTGGTCGAGAGCCACGTTTATCCCAGTTTGGATGCAGATGCCCTTCTCCCGTGTCAGACCTGGTCGAGAGCCGCGTTTATCCCAGTTTGGATGCAGATGTCCTTCTCCCGTGTCAGACCTGGTCGAGAGCCACGTTTATCCCAGTTTGGATGCAGATGTTCCTTCTCCCGTGTCAGACCTGGTCGATGTCCTTCTCTCCTGAGCCTGGCGCCACGTTTAACCCAGTTTGGATGCGGATGTCCTTCTCTCCCACATCAGACCTGGTCGAGAGCCACGTTTAACCCAGTTTGGATGTGGATATCCTTCTCTCCCATGTCAGACCTGGTCGAGAGCCATGTTTAACCCAGTTTGGATGCAGATGTCCTTCTCTCCCGCTTCAGACCTGGTCGAGAGCCGCGTTTATCCCAGTTTGGATGCAGATGTCCTTCTCTCCCACTTCAGACCTGGGGCGAGATCCGCGTTTATCCCAGTTTGGATGCAGATGTCCTTCTCCCGTGTCAGACCTGGTTGAGAGCCGTGTTTAACCCAGTTTGGATGCGGATGTCTTCTCCTACATCAGGCCTGGTCGAGAGCCGCATTTATCCCAGTTTGGATGTGGATGTCCTTCTCTCCCGCATCAGACCTGGGGCGAGAGCCGTGTTTAACCCAGTTTGGATGCAGATGTCCTTCCCTCCTGCATCCAAACTGATTTCTTCCCTTTGCTCTCCCCCTTCTGGAATAAAACAACTACTTTCAAAGTAAAGACCACCCAATGGAACAGGAAATAACACTTTGAAACCATTAATGAAGGATTCAGAAGTCTCGGAAGTTTTGAAGAGTTTTGAACCTTTTTTTCCCCTTGAAAATTGACTTTAAATCCAAACCACCAGCGCCCGCTACATCTGAAAACGAGTTTGAACCATTTAAAAAAATCAAACAGGCATACTGGTTATCTCTTTGGACTGTTAGGAACAAAGATATACCAATGCATAAACTATATAGCAGATCTTCAGAAGTGTTATTTCAGTTGCCTCCCAAAAAATTACTCTCCCATAAAATATATTGCTTTGAAATCATGCTCTCAAGATACCAAAAATAAGTAGTCTTCATTAAAGATTAACATAGTTGACTTACTTACAGATTTCATGTATTCAGCATACAAGTACATTGCTGTTAGTTGAGAGTTTAAACAGTAAGTTCTCTAAAGCATTCTGTTTCAGTCTCTTCTCTGATGCGTACAGACTAACACTCTCTTCAGTTTAATACATTACTGAACATTAACTCAATATAAACTGACTACTCACTGCAGCATACTGTCCTCAACGGACTTCATACATCAACATCAACTGACTTCTGATGCAAACTCTAAACTGTACTGACTTCTAAAACAGAGTCTCAGTCTGAATAGTCCTAGATCCGGTCACATGGTCTGCAGTCCCTCCCACATCATCAAACAACATAGAGTTAAGGGAAAACAGCATACTAAATACATACAGTATAATACTGTAAGTAATCACAATTATATACATAACAAATAACTAATTGTAGAAGGTTGCCATTTCCCACAGAAACTAGAAGAAACTAGAGGAACTATCCAAGGTGCTGAGCCATCCACTAAAATAGCACTTTGGGCAGTTCAGATTGAAATTCTAAACAGATTGACCTTTCTGCTGACCCATAGAAGCACGCATCCACCACTGAAAAGAAAGGGATATAAGGCGATGAATGGTCCATTGGCCACTTAATTGCCTACCTCTGATCTAGACCTAAAATGAATACAAGATCTAAGCTTCTATTCTATTTTATTACTGTGGCATAAAATAGATTTGCTTGGAAAGCCTTTGTAATTTCAATAGTTGACATTTTTATGTAGTACTAGCTTGGGGACGCGGCGGTGCCCGGGTCATTTGAGAAGTGCAGCAGGATGTAGACTGGGTCATGGGGGCTCTGTGTGCCAAGTTTGGTCTTGATCCATCATTGTTGAGAGTTGCAGTGGTATCATGAAATTACTGAAGGTAGTGGAAGTCCCATAATCTCTGGTCCACCCTCCCCCAAAGTGTAGTAGGATGTAGATTGGGTCATTGGGGCTCTGTGTGCTAAGTTTGGTCTGTATTGGTGAATGGATGAGGGATGCATTGTTTTTCGGAAGTGAGTGAAGGTACTTCAAGTCCCATGATCCGTGGTCCGTCTCACAGTAAACTGCACCAGGCTGTAGAGTGGGTCATGAGGGCTCTGTGTGCCAGATTTGGTGTTGATCAGTCATTGGATTAGGTTTGTAGCAGGCTTGGAAAGTGAGGGAAGGTACTGCAAGTCCCATCATCCATGTCCTGCCCCCCTCCAAATTTCAGTAGGATGTAGAGTGGGTCACTGGGGCTCTGTGTGCCAAGTGTGGTCTTTCTCGGTGTTTGTTGGGGGCCGCAGTTGTCTGTGGGAACAGAGGGGTGTGAAAGTACTACAAATCCCATCATCCATTGTCAGTCCTCCCCCGAACCTCACCATGACATGAAGGCAGTCATGGGGGTTATGTGTGCCAAGTGTGGTCTCGATCAGTAATTGGATGAGGGTCGCAGCGGACTTGGGAAGTGAGTAGAGGTACTTCAAGTCCCATTATCCATGGTCCACCCTCCTCCAAACTGCACCAGGATGTAGAGTGGGTCATGAGGGCTCTGTGTAGCAGGTTTTGTGTTGATCAGAAATAGGATTAGGTTTGTAGCAGTCTTGGAAAGTGAGGGAAGGTACTGCAAGTCCCATCATCCATGTTCCGTCCCCCTCCAAACTTCAGTAGTATGTTGAGTGGGTCACTGGGGCTCTGTGTGCCAAGTGTGGTCTTTATCAGTGTTTGTTGGGGGCCACAGTGGTCTGTGTGAACAGAGGGGTGTGAAAGTACTACCAATCCCATCATCCATTGTCAGTCCTCCCCCAAACCTCACCAGGACGTGAAGGCAGTCATAGGGGTTATGTATGCGAAGTTTGGTCTCGATCAGTGATTGGATGAGGGTTGCAGTGGACTTGGGAAGTGAGGAGTGGTACTTCAAGTCCCATCATCCATGTTCAACCCTCCTCCAAACTGCACCAGGACGTAGAGTGGGTCATGGGGGCTGTGTGTGCTAAGTGTGGTCTGTATTGGTCCTTTTTGGTGGCCTCAGTGGTCTGTGGGAACCAAAGTGTTTGAAAGTACTACAAATCCCATAATCCGTGGGTCATGTTCCCCGAACCGCACCAGGACGTAAAGGGGGTTAGGGGGGTTATGTGTACCAAGTTTGGTGCAGGCCCATCACCTGCGCTGGTCGCTGTGGCCTGTGAAAGTGGCTGCCACATATCCACCCTTCCGCCCTCCCGCCCTCCGCACACATACATACATACAAACATTCCGCTTTATAAAGGTATACAGATACAGATTATCCATTTAGTTGCAACATTTATGCTTGAAAATGTAGGAGCAAGCCAGTGGCAACAGCTTGTTGTTCTGTCTTAATGGGTTTTTGATTATGATTATGATTATAATAATAATAATAATAATTATTATTATTATTATTTACACTTTGAGCTAATGTAGACAGTGTGGTGAGAGTGAACTCCAGCCATTTCCCAACATTTCTGTTATCTCCCCTGGTCCAGCGTTGTATCTTCATCTTTCAATCTGTATCTGTATATCTGTATACCTTTATAAAGTGGAATGTTTGTATGTATGTATGTATGTGTGCGGAGGGCGGAAGGGCGAAAGGGCGGGAGGGCGGAAGGGCGGGAGGGCGGAAGGGCGGAAGGGCGGAAGTGCGGATATGTGGCAGCCACTTTCACAGGCCACAGCGACCAGCGCGGGTGATGGACCTGCACCAAACTTGGTACACATAACCCCCCTAACCCCCTTTACGTTCTGGTGCGGTTCGGGGGACATGACCCACGGATTATGGGATTTGTAGTACTTTCAAACACTTTGGTTCCCACAGACCACTGAGGCCACCAAAAAGGACCAATACAGACCACACCCCCTCTGTTCCCACAGACCACTGTGGCCCCCAACAAACACTGATAAAGACCACACTTGGCACACAGAGCCCCAGTGACCCACTCTACATACTACTGAAGTTTGGAGGGGGCCAGAACATGGATGATGAGACTTGCAGTACCTTCCCTCACTTTCCAAGCCTGCTACAAACCTAATCCAATGACTGATCAACACCAAACCTGCCACACAGAGCCCTCATGACCCACTCTACATCCTGGTGCTGTTTTGTGTGAGACGGACCACGGATGATGGGACTTGAAGTACCTTCACTTACTTCCTAAAAACAATGCCACCCTCATCCATTCACCAATACAGACCAAACTTAGCACACAGAGCCCCCATGACCCAATCTACATCCTACTACAATTTGGGGGAGGGTGGACCAGAGATGATGGGACTTGCAGTACCTTCAGTAATTTCATGATACCACTGCAACTCCCAATAATGATGGATCAAGACCAAACTTGGCACACAGAGCCCCCATGACCCACTCTACATCCTGCTGCACTTCTCAAATGACCCGGGCACCGCCGTGTCCCCAAGCTAGTAAAAGTATAAGAAAAAGAAAGTTCTGAAACAAGAATTCCAAAGGGAAACTGCCCCTCCCCCAAGTATTTGGGGGTATAATTCTCCACCTATGGAGATTCTTCCCCGTGCAAACACCACCCTCAAGAAAAGAAGAGCTTCATGGGCTGAATAAAAGGTTTTTGGAGGTCATATGTGTTTCATTCACAACCCCACCGTATTGTATAACACTATGCAACACAATTTTTGTTCTTGAGTTATAAAAGTCATTTCCTAATTAGTTCTATCATAAGCAAACATGTCTCGGCATTACTTCGCGAATGAAGATTCTTAGGAAGGACTCATCCCACGCTTTTACAAGCGCATTGATGACTAAATAGGCAAATCTGAGATAGGCAAGTTTATAGAGGAGTGTTTATTACATACTGAACAATTGAAGTAATACACATGGCTGAGTCCAAAATCACCTAATTGCACCATACACTATAGCCAGCAGTGGAATCAATATGAGTGCAGGTGCTGCCACCTTCTGGATCATATGGTGCACTGCAGAGGCAACCTGAAGGAAAGGAAATATATGAGGAAATGCCATTTCAACACAAGACTTTAAAAAAATAGAATCATAGAGCTGGAAGAGACCACATGGGCCATCTAGTTCAACCCCTTGCAATTCAAGAAAAGCACAATCAAGAGCTCTTGAAAGATGGCCATGCAGCCTTTATTTAAAAGCTTCCAAGTTTTTAAGCAGAATATAATTGAAGTTTGTTGCTGCTGGACCTTGCATGCATTTTTGGTTGCAAAAATGTTCTAAGACTAACATACCTCCTCTGCATCCCTGATGTATCTAGACCCCTTAGGCATCTGAGGTCCCTTCTACACTGCCATATAATCCAGTCCAAAGTGGATAATTGGGATTTTATATAGCAGTGTAGAAGGGGCCTGAGATGACTATTTGGGACTTTGAAAAATCGGGATCATTTTTGACTGGTGCCCCTTTCCATTTTATGCACGTTGACCCCTTCCACACACTTGTATACGTAAAATCCACATTGAACTGGATTACATGGCAGTGTGGACTAATCCAGTTCAAAGCAGATTTTGTGGACCATCTGCCTTAATATTCTGGGTTATATGACTGTGTGGAAGGGCCCTTTGGTGTTTCAAACACTACAAAAGCCATTATCTTTAGAATTTCTTGAGGTGCCCTGAGGATGTGCCGAAATTATTTTCCACTTTCACAATCCTCTCACAATTTTGTCTCCCAGTTGCTTATGTCAAGGTCACAAGTAGAACCATTCTCCAGCAACTAATATTCAGAGGCAAACTGGTCCTAAGGAAATGAAAAGGGGTTATGAATAGGGACGAAAAGGGATTTAAGGTGAAGGAAACTTCTTTTTTCTAGAGTGGAGGTCTCCAACATTTATGGTCCTGTGGAACAAAATGTTAAGGAGTGGAGCAATGGCTAGTCATGAACTGCCTGATCGTGTTATGTGGCTATGCATTAAATGGCTGCCATGGGGTGCATTACACATTTTAAACTGTTTTAACTGAAATCACAGTTTTGTAAAGTCATTAGCTTTTGTCCAGGATGGGTACAAAATAGGCAACTTCTGCTAATATAAAATATTAATAATATAAAATTATTTTCTGAGCTGGTAAATGATATCCTTTTGAATCAAAACTTACAGAATTCGCCATCTACCTTAGCTATGCTGACTTGGGAGTCCTGGGATATGTAGTCCTCCCAAAACAACTATTCAGAGGTCTTATAAATTATATCAAGATTTAGAAAACCATTGTGCAGGTGCAGTAATGTGAGAAAAATAAGCAAGTCTGTCTTAGTCATTGACAGCCATCAAGTATGGAAGTAGTTTGTAGTATGGTATGACATGGCATGGCATGCCATGACATGGCAGAGCCAGCTCTTGCTGACCGTGGCCTCTTCTACACTGCCCTATTATTCAGATTATCAATGCAGAATCTCTCTCTCTCTCTCTCTCTCTCTCTCTCTCTCTCTCTCTTTCCACACACACACACACATTTTATTTATATTCTGCTCTATCTCCCTAAGGGGACTCAGAGTGGATTACAGAATACATATATGGCAAACATTCAGTGCTGTTATACAATTAACAACAAAAACAGATAGTACACAGACAGAAGCAATACTGCCCTCTTTTTCATTTCTGGCATCTGGAGGCTGTGCTTGACTCAGCCATTGGGAGGTGCTGTTGTTCCATTTTTCCATGCTGAGGAGCCTGTTGTTCATGGACACTTTCCTGATCTAAATGCTGGCATGTCTTCAGGGACATGTTTTACCTCCCACCAAAGCGCTACCTATGTATCTACTCGCATTGCTGATTTCGAACTATTAGGTAACCAGAAACTAGGGCTGGTGGTAAGAGCTCACCCCAACCCATGACTTGAACTGCCACCCTTCTGGTTGACAAGATTTTCTGTAGCTAGTGGTTTGACCTGCTGTGCTTTGTCCATATTGTCTGCTTTGAACTGGATTACAGTGTTGCCTCATTGTTTCGTGGTTCGCTTTACGCGGACTTGCTGTTTTGCTGGGCTTTTAAATAAATAAATAAATAAATGAATTTATTGGGGGCTAAGTCAGAGAAAGAGGAGGAGGACAGGCAGGGAGGAAGGGAGAACAAGGGAAGCATGCCGCCACCTCCTTCTTGCTCTGGCGGCTCCTTGGACAGGCAGGGAAGAAGGGGAAAAGTGCACGTGCCCGGCAAGCTCTCCCTCCCTCCGCCTCCTGGTCTGCCTGCCTGCCTGCCTGTGCCACAAGGAGAACCAGCTGATCCCCCCCAAAAAAGTGAGTGGGCCTGAGGGCCTGGCCGGGCCTTTCCTCAGTGGCCTCGCCGCAAAGCCCATCAAAGTCTATGGATATTTAGGAAGGAGGAAGAGTAGAGGGATGAGGAGGAGTGGAAGGGGAGACAGGTATCCTTATATCGCAGATTTTCACTTCTCGCTGGTGTTCCTGGAACGGAACACCTGCGATAAGTGAGGGAACACTATATATGAGTCTGCACTACCAGATAACTTACTGTATTTTCTGGCGTATAAGATGATTGGGCGTATAAGACGACCCCAAATTTTTCCACTTAAAATATAGAGTTTGGGATATACTCGCTGTATAAGACTATCCTCTTCCAACGCACACCAAATAAAAATTTAAAAAGCATTAGATTTGATTTCAATATGGTAATTTTCCTATTGCTGTTCCCCCTTTCTCTGCCTCTCAGATCTCGCACCTGCGCACTTGCACCACTTCACTGCAGTCTTCAGGAGCGAGATCTGAGAGGCAGAGGAGGAGGTACGGTAATAGGATACAAGGGCAGGCCAGACAGGGAAAAGAGGTGTGTTTTTCTGGTCCCAGAGCCACTCTATCTCTTTTTTCCATACCCCGGGAGCCCCGGATGCCTGCAGCTTGCTCCGCCCTTCACTTACACTTTCCCGGTGAGGCGCCCCTTCACCTCACCATCAGGACCGCATTAAGTCCACGAATCCTGATGAATGGATTTTCTTCTACCGTACTTGTACAGTGTCGCCCTTAATGCTTTCATACAGTCGCTGCATATGGCAGGGACGCGGCCACTGCCATTTTTGAGCTCCCCCCACCATATGTGGCAACCACAGATTCTCCAATCTGGATTGGAAGTTTCAGCACCCGCCCTATAAGACGACTCCGGGTGCATAAGATGACTCCTGGTGTATAAGATGACTCCTGGTGCATAAGACAACTCCTGGTGTATAAGACGACTCCTGGCTCATAAGATGACTCCTGCGCATAAGACGACTCCTGGTGTATAAGGCGACTCTTGGCGCATAAGACGACTCCTGCATATAAGACGACTCCCGGTGTAGTCTTATACTCCTGCATATAAGAAATATGGTAGTTCAAAGGCAAGATAATCGTATAAGATTGTATAAGACACCCTGATTTTCTTGGGTTAAAAAGGGGTCTTATATGTAATGTTCAAAGCAGATAATCTGGATTGTATATGGCAGTGTAGAAGGGGTCCTAATGTAATACTTTTTCAGACACTACCCTTTAAAGTCCAGACAAATACCTGAAGCGGATTTACCGCTTCACTAGTATGGAAGTCTAGAGACACGAATGCGTAGGCCAAATGAGGACACATATACTCACGTTCCAAATAATTTCCCCTCTTCTAATGAGAGAAGACTACATGTAATTTTTCCCACCTCCTGAAGTTGCATGTCAGGGTTCGTTTTGTAAGGCAAATGAAGAAATAGATTGTTCTCATTTTAATTAGACTGTTGTGCTTTGTTGCGAGTCATTATTAGTGTTCCAAATAGGTTGCTTTCTCATTCTCACTGATAAACTATAGTGGGAGCTTTGGGAACAAATTGCCGATATATAGAGACCTAGCTTTTCAGAGTCATTGATTCTCACCTGTTTTGTTCGTATTTCTAAACGTGCAAGAAAATGAAAAGAATTAATGAGCCTTCTTCTGAAAAGAAGGCAACATGTGAGGACTTCTTGGGGAAGGGGGGTGTATCAACAGATGTGGGAGTTGTAGTTGTAGTGCAGCTGCTTCTGGTTTGCTACCTCAATATTTATTATTTATTTAGTTTATTTACTTTATTTATATTCCGCTCTTCTCACCCCGAAGGGGATTCAGAGCGGATTACAGGTACACATACTTAGCAGACAATCCCTGCTGTTTTCACATACACACATATAGACGAACAGAGGCAAATTCTGGCCACCAGGGGGAGCTAACGCACTCCTCATCTCTCAGCATTCCCAGCGTCCCTTGTTGTTCCTTCCGCATTCTCAGCGTTCCTGGAGTTCTTTAATGGCCTCATAATTCAGTCAAAATTTACCTCCGCACTTAATGTGGTACCTTTATCTCCTTCTTGACAGATGCAACTGTCTTTCGGGCTGCAAAGGTTGACAGCAGGCTACACTTAAAGGTCGAGCACCCACCTCGACCCGGGCAGGCCTTGAACTCATGACCTACTAGTCAGAGAGATCTTATGCAGCTGACACTTAGCCAGCTGCGCCACATTCCCGGTGCCATCTTTCCTCCAACAAGCTGAAGGCAGTGTCAATGGCTGACCTCTTCTTCACTTCGCAACAATCTTGTGGGTTGTCTCAGGTTGAGTGTGGCTTGCCCAAGCACATCTAGCCATGGTGGTGATGCTCTGAATGAATTGGGAATCTAGTCTTGTTTTTGTTGCCATCTTTTTGCCCACTGAGCAAGTGGAGAACATGGAAATAATGAATTACAAACCACAAGAGTCTGTAATAAAACTGGTTAGATTGTTAATTGTTTTTAGATTTTTTAAGATGTTAGATACTTTTAGATGTTCTTAGATGTTTCAGGTATTTAGCTGTGTGTTTTTACTGTAAATCGCCCAGAGCCAACTGGGATGGGCGATTAATAAATCCCTAAATAAATAAATAAATAGTCGTTTTTATTGATTCCCTTTTCTGACAGTAAAGAAATAACATTACATTATAACTGTCATTTTATGAGGGATAACAGTACTCTTTTTGTAGTGTAACATTTTAGACATTCTGGTTGGGGGCTCTGAGAACTAAATTCTAAGGCTTCTCTCTACACTGCCATATAATCCAGATTATCAAATCAGATAATCCACATTATCTACTTTGAACTGGATTATATGAATCTACAATTGTAATCCAGTTCAAAGCAAATCATCTGTATTTTATATGGCAGTGTCAAAGGGGCCTCAGAGAACTAAAGTTTAAGGCTGGATCTACACTGCCCTATATCCTAGGACAGTGATTTTCAACCTTTTTTGAGCCACGGCACATTTTTTACATTTAAAAAATCCTGGGGCACACCACCAACCAAAATGGCACAGAATGACACTCTAACACAGTAATACATATAGTTAATATGTTTTTAAATGTATTTATACATTCACTTAGTGTGAAACCTGGGCCTGTTTCGATGAACACAAAATAGATATCCTGGCAAGAATGGTAGAAAGACACACACGAAGCTCTTGCTCAACAGCTGTCTTTTTTCTTTTGTCCACCACTCATATTAGGACCTTCATCTGTGTCATAATTTTGTCCAGGGCCCTGTTCGGCATTTGCATTTTCCCTTCTCAAAAACGTCTCCATCACTGTCACTCGCTTGTCTTGCTGTGATCCCAAATTGCCACTGTCACTTGACGCGCAGCTGCAGCACTAACTCTAACTTTGTTTACTTAGCCGCATCTGAGCGAATCCAAGATGGCGCGAGCATAGCACTCTCGCGTCACTTCTTAAGTGACGCGAGAGTGCTATGGTTCCATTTCTTAAAGGGACAGATGTGCCTTATAGTTTATATATGAATGAAGTTCGAAAATAATTTCCCATGGCACACCTGATGAATTCTCACAGCACACTAGTGTTCCATGGCACACTGGTTGAAAACCACTGTCCTAGGATCTGATCCCAGGTTATCTGCTTATCTCAGACTATCTGGCAGTGTAGACTCATATCACCCAGTTCAAAGCAGATGGGACCAGATCCTGGGATATAGGGCAGTTTAGATCCCACATAATTCAGATCAGAATGTGGATTAAAGACGTCCAATTCCCACAGCCATATAACCCAGAGTATCAAGGCTGAGTAACCCACAATATCTGCTTTGAAGTGGGTTATCTGAGTCCACACTGCCATATATCCCATGCGGGATTTTATTCAGCTGTGTTGAAGGGGCCTAAAATAATCCACTTCAAAATAGATAATGCGGATTATCTGCCTTGATATTCTAGATCAGGGCTGTCCAACTGGTGGCCCGGGGCCGGATCGGCCCCGTAGCCTGTTGGACATGGCCCACCTATGCCCTCAGCCACCATTTTAAAATTAAAAAATTGATTTTTTTAAAAAATGGCGGCCGGGGGGGGGGAGGCGGGGCAGGGAGGAGGAAGAGAGCTAGCTCCTCCTTTTCGGTGCCCCCCTCCCTACCTAGGGCGGGGGAGCCACCGAAAAAGGGCAGAAGGCGGCGCCAAGAGCAGCGCGTCACAGGCCTGGCGTGACGCTCTGCTCTTGGTGCCACCTCTCCTCCTTTCGGCGGCTCCCCGGCCTAGGAAGGAGGGGCGTCGAAAAAGGAGGAGTAGGCGGTGCCAAGGGGCAGCACGTCACGCCAGGCCTGTGATGCGCTGCTCTTGGCGCCGCCTACTCCTCCTTTTCGGCGGCTCCCCCGGCCTAGGAAGGGAGGGGGCGCCGAAAAGGAGGAGTAGGCGGTGCCAAGGGGCAGCGCATCACCCAGTTCAAAGCAGATGGGACCAGATCCTGGGATATAGGGCAGTTTAGATCCCACATAATTCAGATCAGAATGTGGATTAAAGGCATCCAATTCCACAGCCATATAACCCAGAGTATCAAGGCTGAGTAACCCACAATATCTGCTTTGAAGTGGGTTATCTGAGTCCACACTGCCATATATCCCATGTGGGATTTTATTCAGCTGTGTTGAAGGGGCCTAAATAATCCAGTTCAAAATAGATAATGCGGATTATCTGCCTTGATATTCTAGATCAGGGCTGTCCAACTGGTGGTCCCGGGGCCGGATCCGGCCCCGTAGCCTGTTGGACATGGCCCCACCTATGCCCTCAGCCACCATTTTAAAATTAAAAAAAATTGATTTTTTTTAAAAAATGGCGGCCGGGGGGAGGGGGAGGCGGGGCAGGGAGGAGGAAGAGAGCTAGCTCCTCCTTTTCGGTGCCCCCTCACTACCTAGGCGGGGAGCCACCGAAAAGGGCAGAAGGCGGCGCCAAGAGCAGCGCGTCACAGGCCTGGCGTGACGCTCTGCTCTTGGTGCCGCCTCTCCCTCCTTTCGGCGGCTCCCGACTTAAGCGATGCCAGGGGCAGCACATCACGCCAGGCCTGTGATGCGCTGCTCTTGGGCCGCCTACTCCCTCCATTCGGCTCCCCCGGCCTAGGAAGGGGGGGCGCGAAAAGGAGGAGTAGGCGGTGCCAAGGGGCAGCACATCACGCCAGGCCTGTGATGCGCTGCTCTTGGCGCCGCCTACTCCTCCATTTCGGCGGCTCCCCCGGCCTCGGAAGGGAGGGGCGCCGAAAGGAGGAGTAGGCGGTGCCAAGGGGCAGCGCATCACCCAGTTCAAAGCAGATGGGACCAGATCCTGGGATATAGGGCAGTTTAGATCCCACATAATTCAGATCAGAATGTGGATTAAAGGCATCCAATTCCCACAGCCATATAACCCAGAGTATCAAGGCTGAGTAACCCACAATATCTGCTTTGAAGTGGGTTATCTGAGTCCACACTGCCATATATCCCATGCGGGATTTTATTCAGCTGTGTTGAAGGGGCCTAAAATAATCCACTTCAAAATAGATAATGCGGATTATCTGCCTTGATATTCTAGATCAGGGCTGTCCAACTGGTGGCCCCGGGGCCGGATCCGGCCCCGTAGCCTGTTGGACATGGCCCCACCTATGCCCTCAGCCGCCATTTTAAAATTTAAAAAAATCGATTTTTTTTAAAAAAAATGGCGGGGGGGGTGGGGGAGGCGGGGCAGGGAGGAGGAAGAGAGCTAGCTCCTCCTTTTGGTGCCCCCTCACTACCTAGGGCTGGGGAGCCACCGAAAAGGGCAGAAGGCGGCGCCAAGAGCAGCGCGTCACAGGCCTGGCGTGACGCTCTGCTCTTGGTGCCGCCCTCCTCCGCGGCTCCCCGGCCTAGGAAGGGAGGGCGCCTAAAGGGAGGAGTAGGCGTGCCAGGGGGCAGCACATCACGCCAGGCCTGTGATGCGCTGCTCTTGGCGCCGCCTACTCCTCCATTTCGGCGGCTCCCCCGGCCTAGGAAGGGAGGGGGGCGCCGAAAAGGAGGAGTAGGCGGTGCCAAGGGGCAGCGCATCACGCCAGGCCTGTGACGCGCTTCTCTTGGCGCCGCCTACTCCTCCTTTTTCGGCGGCTTTAGGAGGGGTGGGGCCTGTGCTGGGGGCGGGGCCTGGGGGCGGGGCCTGGGGCGGGGCCGAGCGGCCCCGCAGGTCATCAGTGACCTCTTATCCGGCCCTGGACCCGCCAGAAGTTGGACAGCACTGTTCTAGATTACATGGCAGTGTAGAAGGGCCCTGAGTTTGCAATACATAAGACCCCATCCACACTGCCCTATATCCCAGAATCTGATTCTAGAAGATAATCTGGCAATGGAGACTCATATAAGTTCAAAACAGACAATCTGGGCTCAGATCCTGGGATATAGGGCTATGTAGACCCAGCCTTAGGGCCCTTCCAGACAGGCCCTATATCCCAGGATCGGATCCCAGGTTTTCTGTTTTGAACTGGATTATATGAGTCTCCATTGTGTTAATCCAGTTTAAAACAGAAAACGTGGGATCAGATCCTGGGATATAGGGCCTGTCTGGAAGGGCCCTTTGTCTACACCAGTGGTTCCCAACCTTTAGTCCTCCAGGTGTTTTGGACTTCACCTTCCAAAATTCCTAACAATTGATAAGATGTTTTGTGTCAGAGGTCAGTGGCTTGTAATGCTGTATACAAGATGACCCAGGAAATCCATGGCTAAGCAGACCTTTGGACCTGATTCTTTAAGGTCAAAATCAAACTACTGACCACAGTACAGAGCATACTACTTCATATGTGCACCTCATTATGCTTGTCCAGGTGTAAAAAGTGACAAAGTTCTTCTTTATCTTTAAATAGATTGGGCAGAAGGAGAATTACAAGTCCAACAACATCTGTGAGAATTAATCTCTGCTACACGACAGTGACTCTGTAGACTAGAGTTCAAATCTCTGATTGGCCATGAAAAGTACTACATGATCTTGGTCAACTTAGACTCTTTCTACATTGCCATATAAAATCCAGATTGCATGCTTTGAACTGGATTATATGGCAGTGTAGACTCATATAATCCAGATCAAAGCAGATAATATGGATTATCTGCTTTGATAATCTGGTTTATATGGTAGTGTGGAAAAGGTCTCAGAATCAGTGGAAGGCAATGGGAAATCTCTTCTGAACAAATCTTGAAAAGAAAAGAAGAAAATGCACATTTTATTTTTTCTTTTTCTTCCTCATGGATGTTTTTTCTCTCTCATTTAGGTATACGTAGATATACATATATTAGTTTACACAATGTCTGTACAATCTACACTCTATATCTGATGCTATTTTATGCTATTTTATGTTACTCTGTATTGTTAATAATTTTTTTAAAAAAAGAAAATGCACAGTAAAGATTAATGTGGAGAGCAGAGACCAAAAGTTCTAGTAGTATCTATACGTATTTCTACAATACAACACAAATATAATTTGATTTAATATTGTTGGTGAGACTTGATCTCTTTCACAAGGAGCCCCCAGTGGCGAAATGGGTTAAATTCTTGTGCTGGCAGGATTGCTGACCAATAGGTCAGCGGTTCAAATCCGGGGAGAGCGCGGATGAGCTCCCTCTGTCAGCTCCAGCTACCCATGTGGGTACATGAGATCAGCCTCCCACAAGGATGGTAAAAACATCAAACATCCGGGCATCTTCTGGGCAACGTCCTTGCAGACGGCCAATTCTCTCACACCAGAAGCGACTTGCAGTTTCTCAAGTTGCACCTGACTGTTTTTGCAAGCCTTTGGAAACTAATTATTGCAACCGTTTCAGTAAGATTTATGAAACTGCATTGACAGGATAATGTCGACACACATGGAACAATTTCCGGTTTTGTTTGGTTATTCCAATATTTTCCCTGATACTGAAAAGTTGTTTATAACTGGAACAGTTCGTAAAATGAGCAGACACTTCGAATACATATCCCACATAGAACGTGCTTAGGACAAAATTTAATATGCTCCACAAGAGGGCCCCATGGTACAATAACTTTTCGACTAAAGAGGAAGAAATATGTTCAGTAGCACTTCAAGTCTAACTTTTTGGAAACAAAATAAAACTTTTCAAAGTCGACAGTCTCCCTCTCGAGACTCTGAACTGGAAAAGAAACATTCTACATTTCTCAAAGAATCAGGAAAATTTTAGGCTATGCTGAATCTTTAAGGTGTGGAGAGAAACAAAATTCTAACTTGGGGCTTAACTTTGAATATAATAATAATTGAATATTTAATGTGCCTATATGATCTGACCTTCTCCAGAAAAGTAACTTTGGTGTCTGCGGCAATACTATTTTCAAGGAGATTCCTAAACTTCTTGCCATTTACTGTATATACTGGAGTATAAGCCTAGTTTTTCAGCCCTTTTTTAGGCTGAAAAAAATCCCCCTCAGCTTATATCAAGTCAAGGTTATTTATTATTTTATTCTGTTATTATTATTATTATTACATTTATTATTTTACTCTATTATATTTATTTACTTTATTGTTGTTGTTACATTTATTATTTTACTCTGTTATTATTGGAAGGATATGTAAACACATTTACACTGAAGCAGGTTAGAATAATGGTTTAATCAGAGTTGGACAGACTTATCTTAAATTACAGTTTTGTGTAAATATTAAAAAAACATTTAACCTGAATTAACGTAATTGTATTGGTATCTATTTTTATTTTTAAATTTACTAGTAGCTGCTGCATTTCGCACCCTCAGCTTACACTTGAGTCAATCCATTTTCCTAGATTTTTGTGGAAAAATTAGGTGCCTCGGTTTATATTCAAGTCAGCTTATACTTGAGTATATACGGTATATCAATAGTCAGCCCAACATTAGCACTTTTCCTGCTTTACTTATTCGTGGAATTGATTCAAATGTTTTCTCTAGGAAACTCTTAATCATCCAGTATGTCACTATGGTCAACCTCTAAGAGATGCTGATATAGGATCATGCCTGAGGACATAAGGATTCCTAGGAAAAACACCTCTCTAGGAATCTCTTGGTCCTCCAGTGCAATTTGATGGCATATTTCTACATACATTGATCACAGAGTCATGTTGAAGAACGTAAAATGGTCCCAGAGAGGTATTATCTCATGTAAAACAATGGAAAATAATTATTAATGGTTTTTCACTTTTATAGGGGTCCTGTGTTCCTAGTGTGGGAGGCTTCGTGATTTTAGTTTATATTCTACCTACCTACCTACCTATACAATTGGGGGGGGGGAGTATTTAGTCAAATGCCAATTGTTCAAATTCTCCCACTTAAAAAGATGAGAGAGGCCTGTAATTGACATCATAGGTAAACCTCAATTATGAGAGACAACATGACAAAACACATCCAGAAAATCACATTGTCTGATTTTTAACTAACCACCCGAAAACACCCATATGAAAAAAAACTTTGCAGCTGAGTCATTGCCGATATGACCATCCAAACAAACCAAACAAGCTGGATTGGCTGAAGGGAATTAACCAATCCGAATCTGTGCACAAGCCTAGCCCCAAGACCAGCCATGACCTCTGAAATACTATCTATCTATCTCTCTCTCTCTCTCTATCTATCTATCTATCTATCACCTATCTATCTATTTATCATCTATCTATCTATATCAGTAGATTCTGACACACGTTGGATCTTTGCTTTAGTTTCTATGATACTTGTGAGCAGTCCTTGATAGAGGAAGAGGAGAGAAGGAAATCCTACTCATCTATGTATATAATAAAAGTCAGTGTTTGCGGGCGGTGGTGTGGTGGTGCGACCGGAGGAATATGTGCCAGCGTTTCGATTGGCTGCAACTGTGGGATTATTTGCATAAAGGACACCGATTGGCCAGCCTCAGAACTCCGACACTCTAAGGCACCAAACAGAGGCCATTGGTTGCCACAGAGAGACAATTTGCATAAAGGATGCCGATTGGCCAGAAAAGAAGAATGCAACTGAATGCTTGCGAGCAGAGCATATCGCCTCAGATTGGTGACAGAGTTGACAGTTTTTTTTTCCGTTGGCCAGATGAGAGTTTTTTTCCGTTGGCAATAGAATGTTCATTTTCTGAGAGGATTTCACTACAGTGAGAGGGTTTCCTGATGTACTGAGAGCATTACTAGCATTACAAGCTAGGCCCCAAAATAGACAAACATCCTTCCAGCAAAGTGGAATGATGGGATTTGCAGTACCTTCACCTCATTCACTTCCCAAACAACACTGTAGCCCCTATAAATCACAGACCAGGCCCAAAATTGACAGCAAGGCTTCCTTAACTTGATTTTCCTGACTAGGCCTCAGCTCATGGGATATTGTTAGGCTTCCTCAACTTGATTTTCCTGACTAGGCCTCAGCTCATGGGATATCGTTAGTGTCAGGAACTCCAATTCGACCAGAAAAGACACACCAAAAGTCCTTCGTCTTCCAATGGTGATTTATTGTAGTACAGCAAACTTGTAAAGCTAAGACACCCGAGCCCATCCACCACAATCCTTAAATACCAACCCCCTCCCTATGCAACATCCTGTAAAGATTACATCAGCCACCCTGACTCACCATACCCAGTAATCCTTTTCCCACCCAGAGTCCTCTTGGATATTACTTCATATCCTCCTGGTAACTGGAGCAAAGTTCACAAACCCATTGTGATCCTCAGCAGAGAAGTGGAGCAAAGTTCATGGCTGCAGTCCTATCCTTCTGACTCAGCTGAACATCATCCCACTCATGGCAGAGTGGAATCTACTCTGGCCCAAGGCATAGAGATTCCATTCCTGACAGTTAGGCTTCCTTAACTTGATTTTCCTATCTAGGCCTCAGCTCATGGGATATTGTTAGGCTTCCTCAACTTGATTTTCCTGATTACGCTCCCAACAATGACAGAACAAGACCAAACTTGGCACACAGACCCCCCCCCCAAGGTGCACCCTACATCCTGGTGCAGTTTGAGGGAGGATGGGCCATGGATGATGGGACTTGCAGTACTTCAATTCACTTCCTTAGAGCACTGTGGCCCACACCAAACTTGGCACACAGAGGCCCAATGGCCCACTTTACAAACCTGCTGCGGTTTACGGCACGATGCCTCACAAATGATGGGATTCGCAATACCTTCACCCAATTCATTCCCCACAGAACATTGCAGCCCCTACAAATCAGAGACCAGGCCCAAACTTGGCACACAGAGTACCCATGACCCACTCTATATCCTATTGCAGTTTTGAGTGGGACGGACCACGGATGATGGTAAAGGGGAAATTGATGCTTTAACAGAAGAAATGCCAGGAGAAAGTGCTACAGCATAGGCTCAGAATAGTGGAGTCAGCTTGCCAGCAACAGCTCAAGAATTAGTCACTCTGATTGGTCCACATAAGCACAGGCTGTGATTAGCTCAGAGAACATCATGTGCCTCCAGATAAGAAACAGTCTTGATTGGCTTAGCATTCACCATGTGCGTTTGTTTACAAAGTTAGCAATTGGGTTAGGAGATGCGCATGGCAAATGAGGTTTCCACTTGGCAGGCTTCCAGTGGGAACTCAGTAAGCAAATGTATCGATTCAAGTACAGTATGCCAACAGGGCAGATAACATAGAGGGAAAGATGGAAATTTACACTGCGCAACGTTTATTAGCAAATAGAATTGAGATGTTAGGAATGCTTTGTTTAATTGGATAGAGTAATGTGGGTTCATGAATGCTAGCCAGTAACAATGCATGAAGAAGGGAGGGACTGAAATATTGCAGCCATTGTTTGTATAAAATCTGTTTACTGGGAAAGATCGGGGTTCTGTCTTCCAGCAGCTTTGTTCTGCAAAGGAGGCAGGCCCGTCAGCTGATGTCATGCAAATAAAGCTGGTTTCCTGAATCGCAGTAAAATTGTCGCGTCATCAGTCCTTGTGCTCGCTAGAAACAGCAGCCTAAGACAAAAGGTATTTCCTTGGGAGTTCTGGGACTCCAGATACTGCTACAATGGGAGTTGAAGTACCTTCACTCACTTTCTGAGACCGCTGCGACCCTCATCCAATGATTTATCAAGACCACACTTGGCACACAGAGCCCCCATGACCCACTCTACATCTTGGTGCAGTTTGGAGAATGGGGGACCATGGATGATGGGACTTCCACTTCCTTCCCTCACTTCCAGAGACCGCTGCAACCCTCATCCAGCAAATAATCAAGACAAAATGTGACACACACAGCCCCCATGACCCACTCTATATCCTGGTGCTGTTTGGAGGAGGATGGTCCATGGCCAATGGGACTCGCAGTACCTTCACTACGTTTTTGAGACCACTGCAAGCCACATAAACATCCAATAGGAACCAACCTTGACACACAATGCCTTCCTCAAATAGCCCAGGCACCGCCGGGTCCTCAGCTAGTACCATAATAAACTACACCTCCTGCAGGACAATGCATCACTATATTTACAGCATGGCTGGATGAGAGTGGCTATGTTGGTTTAGGATGATGAGAAATGTAACCTGACATATCTTGAGAACTCCAAATTTGGATATACTATCTTAGAATTGGAGCCCCGGTGGCACAGTGGGTTAAACCACTGAGCTGCTAAACTTTAAGTTTAAAGGTTGCAGGTTCGAATTTGGGGAGAGGCGTGAGCGTCCGCTGTCAGCCCCAGCTTCTGCCAACCTAGCAGTACGAAAACATGCAAATGTGAGTAGATCAATAGGTACCGCTCCGGCGGGAAGGTAATGGTGCTCCATGCAGTCATGCCGGCCACATGACCTTGGAGGTGTCTACGGACAACGCAGGCTCTTCAGCTTAGAAATGGAGACGAGCACCACACCCCAGAGTCGGACATGACTGGACTTAATGTCAGGGAAAAACCTTTACCTTTACTTATCTTAGAATTACTGATTTGAGGCCAAAGTCTTACAATTGCTCACCCTTGGCTAGCAGACTGGTAAACTTGAAGACAGTCAGAACTTTCCTATGTCTTTCAGTTTGGCTCTCAAGTATGTGTATGCATTTGTGCCAGGTGTTCTCCCAAAAATGATAATCTGATAAAATTAGGGAAGTGGAAATTGTTCCTTTTGCATGATTACCTTGATATGTATAATCCTATAATAAAGATCTTAAGATGCTACTAAGCACATGACATATTTTTTTAAAAAAGAAAAGACAGAAAAAAATGAATACCAAATAGCAGCCAATGATAACAAGGCGGAGAATTGAGAACTGGGTTTATTCTTTTAAAATTGACATAATATGCCAGATAATCTAGTTCAAAGCAGATAATCTGGATTGTATATGGCAGTGTAGAAGGGGCCTCGGCACCATCTTTTTCAGTCTTTTGTGGTGAATCTGAGAAACTGTAGGCAGTGTATGTGTGTGTCTGAGACAGTATTGTACAGTATTTGTGTTTATAATACATTATCCACACAGCACTTATCTTTGTGCTTTTTAATATATAATATAATGTAGTGTGTGTGTACATGTGATAATTGTAGTGATATGGGTGTAGATATATACCTTTATATGGGAGGGGGAAAGGAAATGCAGAATCTTGCCCTTCCTAGTGAGATCAAGTTAAGGAAACAGCGCCCAAACACGATTCAAGGAACATGGAAGGCACTGCAGACTAAATCAACAAGAGAAGTTAGTCATAGCAGAGCGCTTGATTAATGAACCTGGACACAGGATATTATTTGGGAACACAGAAATGCTGGGCCACTGAAGCCACAAGCATGGGGACAATTTCAACAGAAAGGAGAAAACCATGAAAATGAACAAAATCTGGCTACCAGTATTTTAAAAACCCTCAAAAATCAGGATAGTAAATAAAGAACAATACTAAAAAGAACCTAGGGGATTCAAGAGAAGAAATGATGCGCCAGGAGAGTGGGGGGGGGGTGGGGGGTGGAAAATCACTTCCCCACACTTTTCTGGCGCATCCTTTCTATGACCAGGAGAATCCGCCAGGGCTTCAAATGGAGGGCATGTATGTTTTTCTTAGTTTTCTAAGGTGCATAATTATTAATGATATATTAGTATTATGCTCTCCATTGGCGCCCCCTTGCAGTGGGGGAGAGGCTTGCGTACCCTAATGAAGTTGTGAGCTATGCTGGCGGTGGCATAATAGACACCGTTAGGGCCTCCCACGCCAGACAGGTCACAACCGAAGGGTCTGACAAAGAGCGTCAAAGGGCAGGATGGGCTGTCTAGCCCTTTGGCAACCATCCTAAGAGAAGGAAAACTCTAATTTCAAATCCGGGAAGATGGTGCTCGTCTAACCCTGTAAGGTCAACCATCTAAGAGAAGGAAACTCGAACCAAACCTACGACCCGAGGACCTCGCTGCCACTGTCCAAGCTTCTAGGCCCCCGCAGATGAACCTTTGGTTTAAAGGGTGAGGCCAGTTCTGTGCACGCTGCGCTCCACCAGAAAAATCCATTGCACAGGCTCGAAGGACACATCCAACTTTAGTCATCAACGCGCTTGTAAAAAGCGTGGGATGAGTCCTTCCTGAATCTTCGTTCGCGATGTAATGCTGAGACTTGAAGGTGCCTGGGGGCTTGGGGGTAAGGGGATAGGGCCTCCACATGTTATCTCGGGCTAGTCACAAGAGAACGTGTGGACAACCCACCCCAGAAAGCATGCACCCCAGAAAGCATGCACTTTCTGGGGTGGGTATGGACAGGCCCCCAGAAACATCTCTGTTACTTTAACGTGGATGCTTCTGGGACAAGGGCCTGTCTGGATCTGGCCTAACTCAGCTTTCATAAATAGATCCCCTCTAGACAGGAAATGCTCACCCACTAACCCCAGGCTGAAATCTTTCCTATGTCTATACTAAAAGCCCTTTAACAAAAAGAGCTTGCCACAGTTTCAAAGATACCTATCATCCCGAAGAATCATTTATAAGAATCATGCAGTCCCCTTCTCAATTCTTTGTGATCTGTACATATATGTTTATTAATAAGTAACTGGATGTGCTGAAGTGAGGTAACAATATATGAGCTCATACTGTCCTGCACATATATCCTGGGAAGCTAAAATAATATGATATGCTTACGTGTGTACCTGAAGGATTTTTATGCCTTTCCACCTACTGTGAAACTAAGGCCATCAGGAAGGGTCAAGGTCAATATATGAAGATAATGCCATCCTGTAAAATAGTTTTCTGGCTTCTCAAAGAGGTCCGGAAATATAAGCTGCCAGACATCAGTGCACAGATTAACTCTGTATTGAACTGTTTCTATTTACATAAAACCCATTGTGTTCTCTGGCACTCATCCTTTGTGAAAACTGGACTGGGCAATGAATCTTATCACAGACGGCTTTGCATGTTGCCCTGCCACATTCCAAAGGTGCGGGCCTTTCTCAGGGTGGACCTTCCAACAGACTCAGACTTCAAATCCACAAATGACAACTGTTTATTTTAAATACCACAGAGGGAGCTCCAACCACTGGTGATGTCAAGAGGAATCTGCAGCCAATAAATGATTGGATCTTTGCCTGTCCGACTTTTCAGCCAATCAGGGAAGGGCACAGATATTTTGAATGGCTGTCAAAATGACTAAAATGTTCTGTACTCTATTGTATGCTTTATGCTAGATCTTTTTGAGAGTGTAGACTCTGAATATGACATCCTTTAAGGATGGAAAGTTATAAACCTCTGTTCCTGTTGCCTTCCATCTCAGTTTGTATATTGATTTGGCCATTGGTGTAGTCTGTTGCGATTTCTTGAGTATGTGCAGGACCAGAAGATTAGTCCCTTTGTTTATTCAAATATGAGCAACTCAGAATAGAAGAGTGCATATTTACTCTTGCATAAGCAGAGCTCAAGAAAACAACTTCAACTCAAACCAATAATACAGCCAGTTCTTCTGAGTATTACATTCACTTATAGTCCATGCATTTGACTCATGCAATTCTTCCAGTAGAAAATCTGTCTCTTCCAATTTTCCTTCCTTGGACGTGGAGTCAAGCAGAGAAGACTAACTTGTCAGCATCAAATGGGCTGCAAGACAGGAGCTTATGCTGAGTAGCAAGGATTAAGCAAGCCCAGGAGCAAATATTCAATAAGCCCAGGCACTGGACATCAACCCACGATCTTAACAGATAGCTGAAAACTGACCACTGTGCCTGCTTAAACAAAACCTCCCAGAATTCCATAGAATTCAGTCATGACAGTTAAAGTGGTTTCAAACAGCATTAATTCAAGAGTATAGACAGGCCCGGATTAGCGTCTTTGACCACCCTAGGCCAAGACGCGCCGCGCCCCAGGGCGCGGAAAGCCCCGCCCCCAAGGTGCTGCTGCGCATGTGCGGCAGCAGCCCCGGCCATGTGGCTTCCGTCGCTGCCTCCTCGCGCCCTCCTTCCGTTCGCGGGAGGAGGAGGCGGCCGGTGCCTTGCGGCTTCCGTCACCTCTTCTTCCCGTGACCAAAAGGAGGGTGCGAGGAGGTGGCAACGGAAGCCACGCGGCACTGGTCCCGGCCCTGCGGCTTCCATCCACCTCCTCGTGCCTTCATTTCAGTCGCGGGAGGAGGAGACGGAGTCGGACGGAAGTGCACGGCACTGGCCGTGGGGCTTCCGTCCGCCACCTCCTCCTTTTCCTGCGACCGAAAGGAGGGCGCGAGGAGGTGGACGGAAGCCGAGGGGAAGGAGAGGTGGAGGTGGCACTCCCGGACCTGGCCCCCGCCCTGCAGGCCTACCCCCTGGCCCGCGACTCAGGCGCCCTCCTTGCCCTCGAGTCCACCGCCCTCGACGAGTACCTCACTCTCCTCCGCGCCGCCGCCAAGGCCCTTGCCCCGCTCGGTAAGCAGCAGCAGCCCCCGGAAGGGACCCAAGGAGGGCCCGCCCAGGAGAGAGGGGGGAGGCCTGGAATGGGAAGGGGCCCAAAAGGCCATCCACTGCAACCCCTAAGGGGGGGGAGATTCCTAGGAAGGTGCGAGGAAGAAGGGAAATCCCGCCCTCCTCGCCGCCTGGGCCACCCCCTTGCAAAGGAAGGAGGTGGCCAGGAGGAGGAGCAGGAAGGGAAGCCCGCTGGCAGGCATGTGTGCGCATGCATGCATGCCTGCCGGCGAGGCGGGGCTTCACTTCCTCCTCCTTGCTGCCTCCTTCCTTTACAAGGGGGCAGCCCAGGCGGGCGATGGTGAGGGAAGGGCGCCATTCCCTCCTCCCCGCCCCCTCGCAGTGCTCTCTCCTCGCCCTCTCCTGAGGTATGATGACTCTCTTGGGAGAGGGCGGGGGGAAAGCGCTGCAAGGGGGCGGGTTTTTTTTTTTAAAAATTAGTTTTCGGGGGGCTGAATCTGCTACCTCCCAAAAGCTGCTGCCCGAGGCCGTGGCCTAGGGTGGCCTTATGGGTAATCCGGGCCTGAGTATAGATGCCCCCACAGTGGACATATTTGGTTTAGTATGGCAGTGATTTTCAACCTTTTTTGGGCCGCGGCACATTTTTTACATTTACAAAATGACACAAAACGACGCTCTAACTGTTGTTTTACTGCCACCCTCCCCCCCGCTGCTTCCGCCAAACCCCCCTCCTGCCCCCCCCTGGGAGGCCCACATGCAGGAGGCCCATCACCATCCCGCGGGGGAGGGCTGCGCTGAGTGGCCAAAACGCACGTGGGCTTGGCTGAGCAGGACAAATAGGAATTGAGCACATAGGGTTGGCTCTGAGCCTCGGAACAAACTGTGGTGGAGGCTCTCAGCCGTCGCTACCCCCAGCTCTCCTTCCTGAAGGGGTTCAGCCCCCCCCGGAGTGCCTCCGCCCCGCGTCCCTTTGGCTTCCCTGCTTTCGCCTTGCGGCCAGATCGGGAAGGAACCAAGCTGGGCTGTGGAGCTGCGCATCCTGGCCTCTACTCTGCTCTGCAACAAACCCAGAGCACAGCCAGGAGGGGCCAGGAGATGAGGGGTTGCTCCCCTTCTCTGGCGCGGAGGGGCTAGAGGGCTGAAAGCCTCACCTCGAGCCTCCGGGAGCGGGGTCGGATGGGGGCTGCTCTCGCAGACTCCTCCTCCCTCTCCTCCTCCTTGCTGCCAGAGGGGAGGAGGGCAGAAGAGTGCCCGGGAGCCAGGAAGCAGGAGGAGCCGCAGCCTGGCCAGGTCGCCCTTGGTGCGCACAGGGAGGGAAGGAAGGCAGGGAAGGAGAGAGGGGGGAGGGAGGCAAGTTCTGGATGCCGAGGGCTCTGCCTGACTGCAGCCAGGCTGGCTGGCATTTCTGCTTCGGCCAGGAAAACCTCATTTCTGCTGCCTGAAGTTTCTTGCTAGGCTCTCTCTCTCTCTCTCTCTCTCTCTCTCTCTCTCTCTCTCTCCACTGTAATTTCCCACGGCACACCTGATGATCTCTCACGGCACACTAGTGTTCCTTGGCACACTGGTTGAAAAACACTGTAGTATGGAATCCAAACTTGCTCATAACTGGCATACACCCAATGAAAACAGTGGGATTTGTTAGTAATTTGTTAGTAATTCCCATTGAAATCCTACCGATTGGTATGAGTCTTCTCTAAGCAAGGCTAAGTCTGGATGCAACTCTGTGTTTAACTTCATAAAGTCTGCACTAAAAAAACCACCCTGATTTTATAGGAAAAGAATACAGCAACGGTAACTAGGTCTGCATTTTTATATTACGTTTTTGTGCTGTTCTTGGCCCACAAAGTGTTAGCTGATAACACAGAGTTAGCTGTTTGTGTCTGTTTAGATAAGGGGGAAAAGAATATTACAAATAACAAAATGAAAGCTATTTCCATGAGCAGCCTAATTGAGGAACATGTAATTCTGACAAACCAAATATGCCATCAAAGCAAGGCATCAAATTCTTAATGCGGCAAAGTGATGAAGGCTGCAAAGATATGAAAGACGGCGCTTCAGAGGGTAGGCGCCATGTATAATCAGAATACCAATCCGAGAATGAGGAGGCAATTAACAAATGGGGACAAGGTTAGCTTTATGACAAAGAGCCAAAAATATTATGATACACAGAAAAATTGGCATCTTACATAAGTAATTCAATTGCACCTAGGTAATAAGGCAGCCTGGTTTCTAAGCACACAAAGTAAGCCCATTTCTGGAGTCACTGAAAACGTCAAGGCACAACCAATTTGCTTTGGGCATTTCAAGCAATTCCAAGCTATAATTTTGTGTGCGAAATGAACTTTCTTTTCTTTTCTTTGGTGTTCTTTTCTTGTTTAAGACGTGTCATTTCTAAAGTTGGGATTCTGTCCAGTGTTCATGGCGTTAGATTAAATTTGCCCCTTTTTACTTCAGAGACATTTGTTTTCCTCTCTTTGCAGTCTGCTTTAGATTCAACCTTAGTGTCATCCGTAAACTTAGTTACTTGATGGCTTCTATAGAATTGGTGGGATGCGGTTACCCTTGGGCACAAAAAACAGTAGAAAGAGCCAAGGAAGATTGCATTGTTGAGTTTAGGTTTCTGTGTGAACTTGTTCTGTGAAGTTCTCCATCACAGCCATAAAGAAATCAGGGACTTTTGCTTTTCTTTTAAGCTAAGTGAAATGTCAAGAGTTGCAGGTTGTATTAATAATCCATTACTTGCAAAAGATAAATTTACAGATTACAGTTTTAAGGTGCCTTGTTCTGATACATAGTTTTAGGGTGCATCTACACCAGTGTTTCCCAACCAGTGTGCCGGGGCACACTAGTGTGCCGTGAGTGATCATCAGGTGTGCCGTGAGAAATTGGAACCTCCAATACCTTTACTTATTAAAGGAGCGCTGCTACGTCACAGTACAAAATGCACAATTAATCATACATAATCATACGCAAAAAACACATTCAAAGTACCCAATCCTACTGGAGAAAATGAAAAGTCTTACATAAGGTAGTTTGGTGTGGTCGCCACAGAGAGCGGAGGACTTGCGAACCAGGAAGTAGCGAGTTCATGGAGCGCTCCTCTACAGAAAACTCACGATATTTGATGAAATCACTGACGTGAGTGCAAAAAACAAAGTGTATCCTCACGATGTTATCCAATGTCAGTTCCGGGATCCGCACAATAACACTGTCAGTTTGTGGACAATTTAAAGAAGCAGCACCATAATTGTAGCGACAAGGTAGAAAATCACGTAGATAATCACATATATTCAAACCGCCAGAGGTTGAAGATAGACGTGGCGATGGAATCGAAAGCTGGCATGGGCAAACTTGGACCTTCCAGGTGTTTTGGACTCCAACTCCCACCATTCCTAGCAGCCTCAGACCCCTTTCCTTTCCCCCCCTCAGCCATTTAAGCAGGAAAGGGCCTCAGGCTGTTAGGAATGGTGGGAGTTGAAGTCCAAAGCACCCAGAGGGCCGAAGTTTTCCCATGACTGGCAGCTGTTGAGCAAGACCTTTGTGTGTCCTGCCAGGATATCTATGTTGTGTTCATTGAAACAGGCCCAGGTTTCACACTGAGTGTATAAATACATTTAAGAACATATTAATTATATGTATTACTGTGTTAGAGTGTCATTTTGTGTCATTTTGGCTGGCGGTGTGCCCCAGGATTTTGTAAATATAGAAAATGTGCCGCGGCTCAAAAAAGGTTGAAAAACACTGATCTACACTGTAGAATCAATGCGTTTTGACACCACTTTAACTGCCAAGGCTCATTGCAATTAAATCTTGGGATTTGTAGTGAGGTGCCCGTGCTCTTTTGTAGAAAAGGCCAAAGATTTTGTAAAATTACAGCTCCCATGATTTTAGAACATTGAGCCTTGACCGTTCAAGTGATGTTGTTGTTATTTATTAATTCAGTCGCTTTGAGACCTCATGGACCAGCCCATGCCAGAGCTCCTTGCCGTCCATGGCCACCCCCAGCTCCTTCAGAGCAAGCCAGTCACTTCAAGGATACCATCCATCCATCTTGCCCTTGGTCGGCCCCTCTTCCTTTTTCCTTCTATTATGCATATTCTCTGTGATTGGCCTGTTTCCATAATGGGTTTTTCTTCAGTGAGATGTGCCCCACCAATCAGATTTGCAAATGAAGTCTATGTTTCTCTTCTAATAATCAATAAAGAATCTAAGATTGCTAAATGCAAGGTATGCAGGTGAGGAAAATAAAGTACTTGGACAAACAGATGTGTTAGACTCTCCTTAAAATGTGCTAAATGTATTGCCTAGTTTGGGTTCAAGACAAGACCTTTATCAAGGCCCTGATAAAATGACCCTATCAGCAGAATCCCAACAACTGGAAATTATCTCATTGGAGTGATTTCAAAAGCTCTACCTCATTCCTAATTTCTTGAATTTGCTTTATTTCCCAAATAATGCACATCCAGATGCAACAGGGGGCACTGTATAAAGATAAATTAATGGTAGTTGCACGTTATCCAGGGCTTGTCTACACTGGCCCCAAACCCCAAATCAGGAGAGAAGTCACACTCCTAGACATCCACACAATGTCCAGAGTTATCAGATGTTGGGGAATGCTTTGAAGTACACCCATTGCTCCCAGGATTTGTGGGTGGTGTATACAGCTCCAATGAATTTGGAGCCAGTCTAAAGTATGAATGCTGTCGACCTTCCTTGGATTTAGGTGAGCCCCCAGTATCAGGTGTTTTTGCTACCTGAGGCATTTATTTGTTCACTTTCCTAATGGTTCTACTATGTGTATTAGTTAACTTTGAACTGGATTATATGACAGTGTAGACTCATGCATAATCCAGTTCAGATTATCTGGATTCAGTAGCAGGATTATATGGCAGTGTAGATGGGGCCCCGGTGAGAAAGGATTTTAATCCTTGACTCTCAAAGGCCTCTTCCACACAGCAATATAAAATCCACATTGAACTAGATTATATGGCAGTGTGGACTCAGGGTCCTCCCACACAGCCATATAACCCAGAATATCAAGGCAGATAATCCACAATATCTGATTTAAACTGGATTATATGAGTCCACACTGCCATATATAATCCAGTTCAGTGTGGAAGGGTCCTTAGATAACTCAGTTCAAAGCAGATATTGTGGATTATCTGACTTGATATTCTGGGCTACACGGCTATGTAGAATGGCCCAAAGACATAGTGTGACACTGTCATGGATAACTAGAACCATGAATAAGAGGATTTGTGCCTGACGAGCGCAAGCTATGTTGAATTGGGCCAGGACAGAGAAATAGCCGCCAGATTGAAGACAAGACACAGAGGTTTATTTGATCTGGCCAAAGCAGATGCAAGTACAAGCAGATGCTTTGAAAAGTACAATCATGAATACAGAGACATTATTTTATGCATTTGACAGCTATTCAAGCCTCTTGTTTCCTTCCCTGATTAGCCAAGAAAGGGGCCAGTTTGGATCCATGCCCTGATTGGCTGAGGCTCTGATGACATTGCTACCTCCAGGTAGTGATTCTCTCTGGCAGAGAAGAGATGACAGGAGATTGGTCCTGAGAGGGCCAATTAGCCATAGGAGGCATTCCCATGGGAGAGGCCCCGTAGCCAGGATTTTGATTCGGGGGGGGGGGGGCTGAGTTTGGTTGGGGGGCTGAGACTGGGTGGAAGAGGGTCTACCCTAGCAAACCTTTTGTATTGTTATCCCAATAACCCCATTAATGTGGGATATAATGAGCATGGTGATCAGATCATGATATGAATAAACATAACAGTTTAAATAATGTACCAGTATTCATATTTGGAAATGCTCATGAGTTTCTGATAGGCTTAATTGTCTAGTTTCAGGTGATGGGGAAATGTTTTGGGAAAACAAAGGTGTAGGACCCCAGGAATAAAAGGTTATGATCTCTTCAATCATGTCTTGGGTTTGAAACAAAGATGTCTGTTAATATACATGTCTTATACTTCTGTTTCTGCAGTGAACAGTCTCTCAGCCCAAATGGAGCACTTGGCTGAACCATGATGGTGGCCACATGTCGGCATCCATCCAGGCTGAGGTCACATCATTATGTAACACCATTGCATATAATGGGACTTGAGCATCCACATATTTTGTTATCCATGGGGGGTTTGGGAACCAGATAATAGCAGCAGGCCCGGATTACCCATAAGGCCACCCTAGGCCATGGCCTAGGGATGCAAGCCAAAGGGGGCGCAGATCACGGACTCCGCCCCCCCCCCCCAATGTTGTCTCAGCCCGCCTCTGAGAGTGAAACGGCAGGAGAACGTGCTTCTGGGAGGAAACGGGGAGAGTGTGCTTTTGGGAGGAAACCTCCAGCGAGGTCTCCCTCCCTCCCAGACAGGCGTCGGCTGGAGGAAATGGCGCCCACTTTGGCCGCCCCGCCAGCATCCTCCTCCAACAGCCTTTGCAGTGGGCAAGGAAGGAAAGGCAAAGTGCGGAGAGGAGCCCCTGCAGATACCCAGCCTCGCCGCCCACGGCTCTCGTGCCTTCTTCCTCCTCCTCCTGCTCCTGCTCCTCCTCCTCCTCCTTGGATTTCGGCGCAACAGGACGAAGAGTGGCGGCTCGGTCGGAGGCCAGGCGCGTGCCAACAGCCCCATCTCTTCTCCTGCCTCCGTCGAAAGGGCGGTGTCCTGGGTGAGTGGCCTCCTTTCCCGCCTTTTGCTGCCTCCTCAGTGGAAAGAGAGAGAGATCCAGGACCAGGTTTGCAAAGCGGAAAGAAAGCTTCTGCCCTGAGCTCTATTTCTGCTGCCCACGGCAAGCCTTCCCCCGCACCCCAGGGCCCACAGCAGCATCAGCTCAGGCCCGCCGGGGAGAGAGGGAGGGAGGGAGGGAGGAGAAGATAAGGTTTTATTTTTAGTGTGGGTCTGAGTGATGTGTGTGTGTGTGTGTGTGGGGGGGGGGGGTCCGGTAGGGGACGTAATTCCAAAGTGTGGCTTAGGGCGCAAAAATTTGTTAATCTGGGCCTGCATAGCAGATGCCAAGGACCAGCTGTATCTGCTCTTTAATGTCAATGCAGGATTTTAAATAATAATAATAATAATATATTACTGTTTGGCTATGAAATAACTAAGCAAACAAATAATAAACAAACACTAACACTCTGATTGCCTTCTGATTGCCTTCTATGCATTTCAGATCGGTTCAACTGTACAGCATGTTTATATTTTTTAAATACATTTTAAAGCCTTAAGACTCTTTTGCACTAAAAGAAGACAGTCTAGCTCAAAGTAATAAAATTTGGAAAAAAATAAAACTTGCGCTGGCCCCCAATTTCCATGTTTGCTTTTTTTTTGGAGAAATGATTCTATTCTGAACTGAAATGCTCACATTGGAAGTGACATTAGCAGCCATACTTTAAGCTCTTAGGTGGTACCAATTAGTAATCTGATTTATAGACACCATCAGGAATCTGAGAAAGGAGAAGATTAGAAGTTTATAACGAAACTTCATTTGGTAAAAAAATGTATTAAAACTGGGTGATTTTTTTTCCTGATTTCTTTTGTTAGTGCTTGCCTGGGTGATCAATCCTTGAAAGGTCAGGGATAGTTATAAGCTTATGCTGCTTGTATTATTAATGGCCCCAAGCATATTTCACACTCCTTTCATACTTGCAATAGAAGGGTTTTGCAACCACTAATTTGTTTTTTTTGCTGCAAAGCATGACAAAGACATTACAAGTAACCTCTTGCTCCCTGAAGAAAAAAACCGGTCCCTCAAACCTACACAATCATTTCAAAACCTTGATAATGAGCTGATGAAAGTGAACTTCTTCCTAGCCTTTTTATCTCTGCTCACCATCCCAATACCTGGATCTCATGAACAAGGCAAAAAGTCTGGAAAAGTACCTTTTTTGGACAATGACTCCCACAATCTTTCAGCTTGCATGGGTCTTAGCCTTGTTAACTAGGTAACTGTTGTTCATAGAAGCAACTTCTCCACATTCTGCAGCAGACTCATCCGCCTATCTTCTTTGTTGATTGTGGCCCTTGGGAAAGATTCAGTTTCTGCATCGATCACAAAACAGAACTACATTGTTACAGAAGAAATTGAAAAAGATGGCAGTCATAACTAACAGCTCTTCACTCTCATCAAAATCACGTCATTTCAATTTATGAATGTTTTGATCATTGTCGTGGTTGTGTGCCTGCAAGCCTTTTCTGACTTCTGGTAATCCCTTGGTGTATCAAGATTTGTTTCTTTGGCCTCCTTCCACGAGAGAGTGTAATTTGCCCAATGTCACTCAGGGGGTTTCCACATTGTGATGGGATTTAAATACAGGTCTCCAAGGTCATCGCCCAATGCTTAAATTACTACACAGTACGGTTGTGCTTTTGGGATAAACCTTGCTGTTTCAGGTTCCGGCTTTTGTTTGGGTCCCTGATCTGTTTTTTGGAAGCCTCCGAAATTGGGAGGGTTGTTTTGGGTTCAGGCCCCCCAAAATCAGACCATTATGGGGGGGGGGGGGGGCATTGCACACCAAGACTGTGATGGGCACCTTTGAACCGCAAACACACCAATGTTCTTTTATAAGCAAAGCGGTTTATTGAAGATTAATATAGCAAGTGCAAAAGGAAATAGAGAAATGACCATAAAACAATCCATAAAGCAATGTAATGATATCTAAGCAAAATCCACGTCAGGAAACAGGATAGTCCCAAAATCCACTTAACCAAGTCCACAGGAAATAGTTTTTCAGTCCAAAAGGTTGTAAGACCAAAGTCCTTTGAAGAATCAGGAGCAAACTTAACCAAACCAAATTCAGGAGCTTGAAATCAGGATAAAACACAAGAATTTATTTATGCATTTATTTATTTATTTATTTGTCACGTTTCTATACCGCCCCTCTCAGCCCGAAGGCGACTCGGGACGGTTTACACAAGGCAGTCTCTGACCTCAATACAACACAAGCAAACAAACCAAAAAAATAATCATATAACAACAAACTAACAATTAAAAACATACAATTGCAGTCTCAGCGTCATGTTGAAATCAGTTTCCGTCACATCATCGTCATTCCATATATCTAATTAAACCGTTACATTTCATCAGCAAATGCCTGCTCAAACAGCCAGGTCTTGATTTTCTTGTGAAATGTCAGGAGGGAGGGGGCCGATCTGATGTCTCTAGGGAGGGCGTTCCAAAGCCGAGGAGCCACCACTGAGAAGGCCCTGTCTCTCGTCCCTGCCAGTCGCGCCTGCGAAGAAGGCGGGACCGAGAGCAGGGCCTCTCTAGATGATCTTAAACATCTCAATGGTTCAAGAATCTCAATGGTTCAAGAATCTCAGCATGAACATGAATCCGAAGCAAGACAATACATGAATCTCAGCATGAACAAGAAGGCACGAAGCAGGCATGAAAGCTAAACGTTGGACTCACTGAAGAGCATGGATTCAGAGGCTCTATATTTATTCAGAAAGCCATGGCAAAAGCATTCCATTTCCCTTGGGAAACCTCTCCCAACCCCCTTTTTTCTCTTAATCTTGCTGAACACCTCCTCCCTAAATCCAGGTGGCTATCCTGACAGATTTGCCCTTTGCGATCAAATATTGCCTCCTCCTGTTTGCTCATTAGTACATTCTTTTCACTATCTCTATCTAACCTTGACTGTTTGGCCTCAACCTCTTTATCATCAGGCTGCCTCAAGACATCTTTGCCTTGTGAACCAACAATCCCAGAATCCTCAGTTTCATTCTGGCTAACTGTATTTACTAGGCCACCATCTGCATTCACAAACCCCTGAGAATCAACAGAAACCTGATCATTAAAGTCAGACATGGGATCCTCTGAAGGGTCATGATCATTCTTCTTTGAAACCCGTGGCAAAGAGACAATCACAGGTTGAACCCCTACAGGGGGCTTGCCACCCACTGGCTGTCCTTCCCGGTATGTGCTTCCATTCTTCTTACCAGGCACCTGTTGTTTCTATTCTAGAGTAAGAGGCACTCGGCTGTAGGCACTGGGAGGCATGCACGCTTTCTGGGCCTGCCACCATGCCACGCCACGCCACGCCACACACACACTTTCCTTGGAAAGAGTGTGTGTGTGTGGTAGGGCCTGCAGGCAGGCCCAGAAAGCATGTATGCCTGCCATTGTCTACAGCTGAGCGCCTCTTACTTTAGAGCAGTGATTTTCAACCTTTTTTGAGCTGCGGCACATTTTTTACATTTACAAAATCCAGGGGCACACCGCCAACCAAAATGACACTCTAGCACAGTAATACATATAGTTAATATGTTTTTAAATGTATTTATACACTCACTTTACAAGCTGGCAGTATTAATGTTTCTGCCACAGTGTGGAACTTTTTAAATTTAGCTACGAGATCAGCGACAAGGTAGCTAGCTTTGAGGGCTCTCTCGTTTACCTTTGTGGTTTTTCTCAAAGAAAAAGCCTGTTTCTCATTGTTTGTACGTAAGCGTACAAAATAGTCTGTTGGCTTGCTTTGAACTGAAGGGTGTTTCGTTTGGAGATGGCATTTAAGCTTGCTTGGCACCATGGCGCTATTGGAAAGCTTCTCACCACACACCAAGCACAGCGGAGTTGGTGCCGTCGCATCCCCGGTGAAAGTGCGTCCAAATGAAAGATAGCTTTTGTTGTATTGCCTCGAGCTCACCGTCTTTTCTTTTTTCTTTTGTCCACCACTCATATTAGGGGCTTCATCTGTGTCATAATTTTGTCCAGGGCCCTGTTCGGCATTAGCATTTTCCCTTCTCAAAAACTTCTCCATCACTGTCACTCGCTTGTCTTGCTGTGATCCCAAATTGCCACTGTCACTTGACGCGCAGCTGCAGCACTAACTCTAACTTTGTTTACTTAGCGCGTCTGAGCGAATCCAAGATTGGCGCGACCATAGCACTCTCGAGTCACTTCTTAGGTGATGCAAGAGTGCTATGGTTTCATTTTTTAAATGGACAGATGCGCCTTATAGTTTATATATGAATGAAGTTCGAAAATAATTTCCCATGGCACACCTGATGATCTCTTATGGCACACTAGTGTTCCACAGCACACTGGTTGAAAATCACTGCTCTAGAGGGTAAGAGGTGTGTGTGGCTCTGAGAGTGCATGTGTGGCAGGACATGCAGGCAGACCTGGAGCGTGCCTGCAGCTGAGCTCTGATCTTGCCACCCTGACATACACACCCTTTCTTTCTGAGGCAAGTTTGGCTGCAGACGACAGCAGGCTTTTGTGTCAAAGAGATTTTCATGCGGGGAGAGGGCTTTCCATTTCATGCTTCCGAAGAAATTGAAGGCATGAAAAATACAGTAGAAACTGTAGGAACAGATTCCGTGTACAGTTCTACTACACAGTGCTTGCTCATTTTGATAATGTAATAGGATAACTAGAAAGATAAACCATTTTATTTTATTCTTGTGAGGTACAGAATTTTTATGTGGCTTTGATAGGATATTACTTGAAGGATTCATTAGCTTTACAAAAGACTGACTCCTGTTAGAGATTAAAATGGCTAAAAATGGCTTATTAGTATCGACCAGCACAGCTGTGTGCATTTTCTGAATTCGTCATGGTGAGTATAGTTGTGAATGCTGTAAGAATTATAATTGCATCTCCTTTGGAATTAGCCACTGCATCACTGTTTGCAGATCTGCAGTGGATATACTGCCCAAGACCCACTGTATTTAGATGACCTAGTTCTTCTTTTCCAGTCTTGGAACAAAGCAGCCAAAATCAACTTTGAGGAAATTCATAACCATTAACAATGCACACTTTCCTCAGTTTCCACCTGTGTCTAAAATCACTGCAGAGCTGAAGTTTCCATAATAAACCATTGATTGGATCAAGGGTTTTCGCAGGCGCTGGGTGGTTTGGCCAATACTTCAGAGCTTCATCTGTTAATAAAAGGCCGTTTCCTGTCTCATTAAAGGCTATCACCCTTTGAGACCAATTGACTCCAACCTATCACTTCATGAAGTAAATCCAAGAATATAGTGACTCCTACCACGCCGATTTAATATCCTGTTTCCTTCAGCATTTCTCTCCAGGGGCTTGTAAATTCAGTTCCCATTTCAAGCTGCTTCATACAGTTCTGGCCACTAGATTAGTTTTCATTTAGCGCCATTTTCTTCATCTAGATTTCTTTTCTGCAGCTGGAATGATGGAGCTCATGATGTGTAGAATGCTATACTTTACTCCTTGGTTGCTTACTGTTTTGGCTTTTATGCTACAGATGATTGTACACTGGCTTCATGTATAGGAGCTGCAGTGGTGCAATGGGTTAAACGATTGTATCGGCTGAACTACTGACCTGAAGATCAGCAGTTTGAATCTGTGAGATGGACTGTGGTCTGGTTTTCCAGCTCCAGCTTCCCATGCGGGGACATGAGAGAAGCCTTCCACAGGCTGGTAAACATCCAGGCGTCCCCTGGGCAACGTCCTTGCAGAAAGTTAATTCTCTCACACCAAAGTGACTTGCAGTTTCTCAAGTCTCTTCTGACACAAAATATATATAAAATTACACTGAACCCTTACCTTCAGATGGGATATCCATGGTTTCCCTTACCCATGTTCAAAAAAACATCCCCCAAGATGTATTTGTGAGCTTCTCTATGGCCTCCAATGCAATTGTATGGTATGCTTCCAATGCAAATACAGTAGAGTCTCGCTTATCCAACTTTCACTCATTCAACATTCTGTATTATCCAACACAGTCTGCCTCCCGCCCAGATCCACAGCTGTTTCAATACATTGAGATGTTTTGGTGCTAAATTTGTAAATAGAGTAAATACTACATAACGTTACCATGTGTTGAACTGCCTTTTCTGCCGATTTGTTGTAAAACATGATGTTTGGGTGCTTAATTTGTAAAAGCATAATATAATTTGACATTTAATAGGCTTTTTTCTTAATCCCTCCTTATTATCCAACATTTTTGCTTATCCAATGTTCTGCCGGCCCGTTTATGTTGGATAAGCGAGACTCTACTCTACTTATCTAGTAGACTTATATAGTTGCTTCTCTTGCGCCTCTTGGGGAAAGAGAGACGCCCCAAGAAAGAGATATAAGGACTCCCTGAAACAACATCTCAGGCTCAGCCATATTGATCACCAACAATGGTCCACCCTGGACTCACTTTGGGAGGCATGGAGACGCACTATCCACAATGCTGCGGCCTCTTGTGAGAAGTCATGCCAAACGAGTCTCGAAGAGTAATGACAACGCAGAAAGAACGGCAACTTGGAAACAACATTACCCAAGGAGACTTTCTGCTGGGCTTTCTGCAACCGGACTTGCCTATCTCGGATTGGCCTTTTTAGTCATCAACGAGCTTGTAAAAAGCGTGGGATGAGTCCTTCCTAAGAATCTTCGTTCATGAAGTAATGCCAGAAAAAAATATAGTCAAAACACAGAGTTTGCTATTACACATAGAATAATGTATCCTCCATGAATACTGGGGTCATATTGTATAGTCACAATCATGAAAATGTGGAAATTTATTTTTCAAAGAGCCCATGGAAAAAATGTGTGGGCTTAATCACTTTTTGAACCACTAGTTTGAAGGCAATGAAAAGCATGGGGGACATGAGATGGCAGTGGGGACAATTGCATTTGGGAACTGTCCCAACTGTCCCCAAGTTGGGGGAAAGCCTGAATTCTGGTACAAAATTTGGATTTTCTCTAGCATTTGGTAATATGGGGCAATACCGCATTATGGTGACCTTTCCCATGTGGTTCAGCCACTGAAGGAAGCAATACTAGACAAGGCTCTGCTTCAAGTAGTAAAAGGTCCCCTTGTACAGGCTTTTCCTCCCTGCCATATTTTGCATCAATTGCTTTTATGAGTCATCACTGGAAGGTGTTCTTGGGCTTAATGTATAAGTCTCATTGCAGAGACTTAGGACAGTTCCACACAGCCTTTTAACCTGGGAACAACTGGGTTTGCTAAATGTGATCGCACCCAGGTTAAAGTCCACACACTCCCCAAAAAATGTGTGCTTTTCTGGGGGGGAGGGGGGATGTTCACTTCTCCTCCTGGAACCTTCCAGGAGGACAGGGAGACACTCAGACCCCCTCCCCGACACCCTCTTGAAAATGGGGAAAAGTAAAATCACTAACCCAGCTGCCATTAAACATAGAAATGATGTGCCAGGAGAAGGGGGCAGGAGCTATTTTCCTCCTCCTCACCTTCTCCTGTAGCATCATTTCTGTGTGCCAGGAGAGCTCCGGCAGTAGTTTAATGGCATGCTCTCTCGGAGCCCTTTCTAATAACTAATGGAGTGAAACAAGGTTGTGTTCTTGCACCAACCCTATTTACAATCTTCTTCAGCATGATGCTCCAAAGGGCTATGGCCGACCTCGAAGAAGAAGAAGACGGCATATATATACGCTATCGTACTGATGGTAGCTTGTTCAACTTAAGCCGTCTGAGGGCTCGCACGAAGACTCTGAACTATCTAGTCTGTGAGCTGCTTTTTGCTGATGATGCTGTCCTTGTTGCCCATTCAGAAGCATCTCTGCAGCACCTAACATCCTGCTTTGCAAAAGCTGCAGAGCTATTTGGGCTGGAAGTCAGCCTGAAGAAAACGGAAGTCCTCTACCAGCCTGCACCACAGGAAGATCACCATCATCCCCACGTCAGCATAGGCTAATCTGTGCTTAAGTCCGTTCAGCAGTTCACCTACCTGGGAAGCATCATCTCTTCAGACGCCAGGATTGACAAAGAGATAAATCACAGTTTAGGAAAGGCATATAGTGCATTTGGAAGGCTTCACAAAAGAGTCTATAGCAACAAGCACCTGAGGCAAAGCACCATAATCGGTGTGTACAGAGCTATCGTACTGTCTATTCTCCTATGTGGGTCTGAAATATGGGTCTCCTATCGCCAACACCTACGACTCCTTGAACGCTTTCATCAGCGCTGTCTTCGCACAATCCTAAATATACACTGGACCGACTATGTGACTAATGTTGCTGTCCTTGAGCAAGCAGGGATCACCAGCATTGAGGCCATGCTATTGAGAACACAGCTGCGCTAGGCAGGGCACGTCTCTAGGATGGAGGACCACCGCCTCCCAAAGATACTACTCTACGGTGAACTTGCCATGGTCAGCGCAAGAGAGCCCCCCCCCAAGAGATATAAGGACTCCCTGAAACAACATTTCAGGCTCGGCCAGATAGATCACCAACAATGGTCCACCCTGGCCTCACATCGGGAGGCATGGAGACGCACTATCCACAATGCTGTGGCCTCTTTCGAGAAAACACGCCGAATGGGTCTCGAAGAGAAACGACAACGCAGAAAGAACCGCAACTTGGAAACAACATCACCCAAGGAGATTTTCTGCTGTGCTTTCTGCAACCAAACTTGCCTATCTCAGATTGGCCTTTTTAGCCATCAACGTGCTTGTAAAAAGCATGGGATGAGTCCTTCCTAAGAATCTTCATTCGCAAAGTAATGCCGAGAGAGGTAAGTTATTTAACTTTCTCCCTCATTTTTATGGGGTTTTGGAAAGGAGGTTAGAGCCCTTTCAGATATTCCAGGCTGATTCAGCCCAGAAAATGTGGGAGAGCTGTGTGGATGGACCCCTCAGAAATCCCAGAACTTCTAAGGGGGCTGTCCAGACAGCAGACTTACTGGATTTGACCCAGATTTTTCAGGGAGCCCCAGGTATTTCCAGTATCAAATTGATTCAGCACAAAGCAGGGTTTTCCTGTAAAAATGTGGGAGCTCACACTTTTAAGGGGCTGACTTGATGTGTCCTTAGACTCCTTCCACACAGCTATATAAAATCCACATTGAATTGGATTATATGGCAGTGTGGACTCATATATTCCAGTTCAAACCAGATATAGTGGATTATCTGCCTTGATATTCTGAGTCAAATGGTTGTGTGGAAGGGCCTTTATAAGGAAACCCAGTAATGGGAGGGAAAATGGAAACACGTTATTCTTAATATCTAGCTCAGCCTTTCTCAGCTTTCTCCTCCTGGAGAAATATTTGAAATAATGTTCAGGTCTCAAGAAACCCTAGCTTTATATGAAGAAACTGATAGATAAACCCTAATCTAGTTTGACTCTTGGAGACAAGCCCTACAAGGCTGTATGAAGCAGGGTTGTTTTTAATGATTACAGAGCAAGAGGAGGCAATACTGGTTTTTTTTTGGTCCATAATGAATCAAAAACCCCTTTATTAAAACCAGTTGACTGAATGCAGCTCAGGAGGGAAAAGGCAGTTGCAATGACACCAAATATTGTTGTTGTCAGGATGCAGTTTTATTATTTCCCGGGAAGCATTAGCCAAAATTGCAGTTGCTTCTTTTGCAGGCATCAGCTCTCACTCTATTCATAGACACATTTGACAAGCAAGTCTTTGAGCTTGTTTTCCTACCTGGCCACTCTCTGTCCTGCTGCCAGGTCAGGCCAGCCCTATCCCCAGCAGCAGACCTACTCGAAAGAAAGATGCTTTTCACTATTTTTGCTCACGGCACACTGAAAGGCAGGAGGAAAGAATCGATGATCCTTTCCAATACAGGGACCGCTCCTCTTCTTGGATCTGGGAAGGCAGGAAAGGATTCCTGTTGCCAGCTGCTCCTGTCTTCTCCCTTCCTCTAGAAGAGATGCAGATACTGAGGCCATTCAAGCTTCTGTGTTGTTATCTGTCATGGAGGAATCACAGGGAGCAATCCCACTTTTTTTTTAATCTTGCTGGTTTGGAGGCAGTGACAGCCATGAAAATGATGCCAAAGGAGGAGACCAGATTGCTTTTCAGAGCCTGGCTTATTTAGGCAAGTGCCAAGCACTTTTGTCTTCAGAACTTTTCTTGTGCTAGTTTTTTCTTTCGAGCGGAAGAGTATCAGGAGTATTCCCCATTCCAAAAAAAAAAGGGCAGGAAATTCCATTTTAGGAATATACATAGTTGCTTAGATGTGCTAATACCTTTTCATCTGCTCCACTCTTCTGTGGCAAAAGGCAAAGCAATGAGCAAACCGGACATGGATGGACTGAGGAGGGAAGCCGAAAATGATTCTTGGCTTTTCGACCCTTCTTCCAGCTCGGCACCTTTTGACCCATTCTTACAACCCTTGGACGTCATCGAACCCTGGAATTTCCACCTGATTTCTGCCTTGATGTTTGTAGTGACTTTGCTCTCTTTGTCTGAAAACTTCACTGTCATCCTTGTGACTATCAAATTCAAACAGCTGAGGCAGCCTCTCAACTATGTCATAGTGAATCTCTCTGTGGCTGATTTCCTCGTTTCTTTGATTGGAGGCACAATTAGTTTTTCGACAAATCTGAAGGGTTATTTTTACATGGGTCACTGGGCATGTGTCTTGGAAGGATTCGCAGTCACTTTCTTTGGTAAGCGGACACGTTTCTGTTTTGGTAACTCTTTAAATGAGCGACCCATGAAAATAATTTTATTGGGTGGGTGGGGGGAATACCTTCAAAAAACAGCATTCACTATTATGGAGGTTAAGATAGTAAGGATGTGCTTGTAGCTTTCATCCATGAAGGCAAATCAGTAAGCTGATGGCTTTTTTTGGAGTGGGGATGGGGGCTTGTTATTTGAAATTAATCTATAAATGGAAGGAGAATCCATATGAAGAAAGAAAATTAAATGTGCTTTTGGGGGTAAACCTTTAACAATCTGAAGTGATAATGCTGAAGTATGACTCCTTTGAAAAATAGCCGTATTGTAACTCAGGGCTATTAACCAATTAAAGTGTTCGTAGGTGATTAACTGTAGTTCTTCATCTGGTTAATTGGTCAATTACTCTGCTTCTAAGGTCACCCCATGGGGTCTCCTTTTGCAACCCACTCAATCCCAGTCATCTTCATATTAACTAAGTACACTGTTAATTCACTTTTTTGAGCAGAAGCAGTTTAATTCTAAATTAAAGTTAACATTATATTGTTCCACTTGTCTACTGTTCATATAGCTAGCTATTCAAGTGAAATAACACGAGAATGAGATGAAACATGATGTTTCCGTATTTTGTGTGCAGTTAACACATTTTAATTTAATTTTCTTCTTAGAACAAACAGGTAAAGCAGCGTTTCTCAACCTGGGGGTCAGGACCCCTGTGAGGGTCGCGAGGAGGTGTCAGAAGGGTCACCAAAAACCATCAGAAAACACAGTATTTCTGTTGGTCATAGGGGTTCTGTGTGGGAAGTGTGGCTCAATTCTATCATTGGTGGGGTTCAATGAGCTCTTTGATTGTAGGTGAATATAAATCCCATCAACTACAACTGCCAAATGTCAAATCTGTTTTCCCCAAACTCCACCAGTGTTCACATTTGGGCATATTGAGTATTCGTGCCATGTTTGGTCCAGATCCATCATTGTTTGAGTCCACAGTGCTCTGTGGATGTAGGTGAACTACAACTCCAAAACTCAAGGTCAGTGCTCACTAAACCCTTCCAGTATTTTCAGTTGGTCATGGGAGTTCTGTGTGCCAAGTTTGGTTCAATTCTATCATTGGTGGAGTTCAGAATGTTCTTTGATTGTAGGTTAACTATACAGCCCAGCAACTACAACTCCCAAATGACAAAATCAATCCCCCGCAACCCCACCAGTGCATCGGGTATTTGTGCCAAATTTGATCCAGTGAATGAAAATACATCCTGTATATCTGATATTTGCATTACGATTCATAACAGTAGCAAAATTACAGTTGTGAAGTAGCAACGAAAATAATGTTATGGTTGGGGGTCACCACAACATGAGAATTGGGTGACCCCCAACCATAAGGAATAAGGGGTTGCAGCATTAGGAAGGTTGAGAAACACTGGTGTAAAGCTTGTTCAAAAGACTACAATCAGTATTGTGAACACAACATACTTATGTTTATTGTAGATTTTTGTTTATTGTATCTTGTACAAGCTGTGAAATATATGCTTGGTATTGTTCTACTTTGGTAACAGTGGACCGGTGTGTCTTGTTGGTCTTAGGGAATCCATTCCTTTTAGTAAAGCTTATAGATGCCAACTTACTACAAGCCATGTATTGAGTTTCACAGCAACTTGGAGACATGAACTGAAGACTTCTTATCTTGAGTCTGAGATAACTTCTTGATAACATTACACTGTCTTTTAGTGGAAATGTAGAAGTTGTGCCATCTTCACTTGTGTCCAACCTGCCTTTGAAATGGATATTATATCAAATGGGTTAAAGGAGTTTATGCTTTTGTCTAAGGAGGATCTCTCAGCATTGTCTTTTTCAAGCATCCCTGGAGAATCTGCCATTGTAATTGGCTGTTTCAGAAGCAACCCCTTCCTGCTAGACACATCCTACCTCTGTTCACGCCCAGTGTTTATTTATTTTAATTTTAATATATTACATCTGGCCCAGCCATTATGGTTTTAAACTTTGTGTGTTATTGCTTATATGTGAGTTACATTGATTATATTGTCTTATTATTTGCTGCTGTGTTGTTTTACTGATGTGTTATTGGGCTTGGTCTCATGTAAGCCGCCCCGAGTCCCTTTGAGATTATGGTGGCGGGGTATAAATAAAAAATATTATTATTATTATTATGTGGATATGCCAGTGATTTGATTGGGAGTGCATCTAAAGACAACAAAGCTCCTCAGCATAGAAGATGGAGTGACACCCCCCCCCCCCAGCTGCTCAATGGCCAGAGTCCAGCACAGCCTCCAGATACCAGAGATGGAAAAAGATGTGAAGGGGATTTAAAGGATAATGTGGGGAGATCAATCCAACAGGTAGTTAAAGTGCTTCTAAGGGCATTTTGCAGGGAATTGGTCAGAGCAGGGCATTGTTTCTTTTATTCAGGGAAGGCACACTGGAACAGCCACGTTTTCAGGCTCCTCCTAAAGATTGCCAATGTGGGGGCTTGTCTGATATCCTTGGGGAGCGAGTTCCAGAGTCAGGGGGCCACCACCGAGAAGGCCCGCTCTCTCGTCCCCACCAATCGCGCCTGCGAAGGGGGCAGGAGCGAGAGCAGGGCCTCTCGAGATGATCAAAGAGATTGCATGGGTTCGTTGACAGAAATGCGGTCACACAAGTAGGCGGTTCCCAAACCATTCAGGGCTTTATAGGTAAGAACCTGCACCTTGAATTGGGACTGGAAGATGAACGACAACCAATGGAGCTCCTTAAACAGGGGGGGTTGACCGCTCCCTGTAAGTCGCTCCAGTTAGTAATCTGGCTGCCGCCCATTGGACCAATTTAAACTTCCAGACCGTCTTCAAGGGCAGCCACATGTAGAGTGCATTACAGTAATCCAATCTGGAGGTGACTAAGGCGTGGACCACCATGCCAGATCCGATTTCACAAGGTATGGTCATAGCTGGTGCACGAGTTTTAATGAGAATCTTTTATTACCACTCTGCCAAAGTGGTACCTATTTATCTACTCAAATTACTATTTTTGAACTGGTAGGTGAGCAGAACCTGGGCTAACGGTTGGGAGCTCAACCCAACCCAGGTTTGAACAGTCAACATTTCAATCGGCAAGATTTTCTGCAGCTGGGGGTTTAACACACTGTGCTAAAGACCAGTCTTAATCCTTTTCTCGGGTTTGTTTAAGATTTCTCCATTTGATTTGCCATCACACAGTAAAGACTTGTTTTCCCTACTGTTCTTTCCCTGTTTTCTTTTTAAAACTTCTTTCTTTCTGGGGAGTACAACTTACAGCCTGAAAAACAACAACATATAGAGGGGTTATTCTTGTGTTCTTGGGTGGGATGAAGCTTTAGCTCTCTTAAATCTCTCTCTCTCTCTCTGCTATCCTTTCGATAGGCAAAAGCAGCACAGCAGGAGTTTCAGGCAAGAGTTCAAAAGGACTTTTATGACCACAGGAAGAGGGAGATGAAAGCTTGCCAAGATTACAGAGAGATAAAGTGCAGGGGATTTGAATGCTTGCTATTTTCTCCTGAATGTTTTGAATATCTTGTTTGCTATACAATCATCCTCAGTCCCAAAATGGTAATGGCGGCAGAAAGGTAATGGCGGCAGATTCTGCCCGTCTTGGCTCCTCCCTTCATGATGACATCATCATTTTATTTACAAACGGGCAAGCGGGGAAGTCCCATCATATGTAAAACTGAGTGTTTTTTAAAGTCTCTATGTGGGGAATTGAGGGATACATCACTTGCCTTTCGATTCAGGAATTGTGGGAAACACCCACACTTTAGAAGCAGCAAGATACTTCTGCCCCAGATTTGAAGCTCGTGAAGGGCACCATCGGTGGCAGTTTCTTAAATGTGTAGAAACATTTATTTGTGTGTGATGAAGTCACTAGTGACTACCAAAATAGCCATGAGAAACTCCATATGGTTGGCTCGCTTTGCCCATGCCTGCTCTAGACCAGGCCTGTCCAACAGGCAGCCCGTGGGCTGTAACACCACCACCCCCCCAGCCTGTTGGACACGGCCCGCTACCCTCCTGCAAGAATTTTTAAAATAAAAAAAATTAAATATATATATATATATATTTTAAAAATGGCGGCCAGGGGGGGGAGGGAGGGGAGGAGGAGGCGGGGCTGGGAGGAGGAAGGGAGCCAGCGAAGGGCGGCGCGTCAGAGGCCTGGCTGTGACGCGCCGCCCTTTGTCCCGCCTCCTGCTCCTTCTCCCCGGTTCCCCCTCCCTTTCTTCCTTCACTTCAGTGAAGGAAGGGAGGGAGGGGTGACCTGAGCAGGAGCAGGAGGCGGCGCAAAGGGCGGCGCGTCATAGGCGCGTCCGTGAGAGAAGCAGGAAGGAATGCCCCGATCCCCGGGCTGTACACTTGGCTCCCCCAAGACTTCGTGGTGAAGAGAGGGAGGCGAACTCCCATTGCGGCGGCCACAAACCTGAAGAAGCAGGCAGGCAGGCAAGCGGAGGTGAAGGGAAGGGAGGGGGAAGAAGGGGAGGCAGCAAATAAAGAGTGTGTGTGTGTTCGCCCTCCTCCTCCCTTCACTTCCTCCTTGTGCGCTCCCCCTCCCTGTTGCCTCGGCACTCTTTCCTGTCTTCTTGTTTCCCTCCCCCCCTCCCCTCTCTCTCCCTCCTTTTCTCTCTCTTTCCCCCTTTCATTCCTTCCCCCTTCCACCACCTGAACGAAAGAGGGAAGGTGAGAGAGTGTGCACCGAGCGAGAGGGGGCGTGGCCAGAGTGAAAAAGGGGCGGGGCCGAGTTCGGAGCACGCGGGGGGGTGCTCATCCATTCCCTTTCCGGCTTCCTCCTCTTCTGAGGCTTCGTGCCAAGTTTGGTCCTGATCCATCATTATTTGAGTCCACAGTGCTCTCTGGATGGAGGAGAACTATAACTCCCAAACTCAAGGTTCAGTACTTTCTGTTGCTCTCATGAGAGTTCACTCTGCCAAGTTTGATTCAACATGGCTGAGGAATGCTTTGATTGTGTTTTCCCCTTATGGCAGAAGGAGGTAGGACTGCAGAGGGGGCAGAGCCGGGGGCAGAGGCAGATCCTTCGGCCCCCCAGGTCATCAGTAACCGGAATTCCGGCCACAGGTCCGGTAGAAGTTGGCCAGCCCTGCTCTAGACAAAGCCTTACATCATATTCACTTCACTATGTATGATGAGCTTGTGCCTTTTCAGATGTTGCTGGACTTCATCTTATATCAGTTCTAGTCTACACAGGCAACAATCAAATATAGTATAAGTTTTAGTTCAGCAATATTTCAAAGTCCATGGATCCTCATTCTTGTCATGATACCACATTTCTTTTTTTCATTTTTACTAATAGCATTTATTCTTCACTGCAGGAATAGTTGCCCTCTGGTCACTTGCCCTACTTGCATTTGAGCGCTATGTTGTGATTTGCCGCCCTTTGGGAAACATGCGTCTCAATGGGAAGCACGCCGCACTGGGAATAGCCTTTGTGTGGATTTTCTCCTTTATCTGGACCGTCCCTCCTATTATGGGTTGGAGCAGCTATACCACCAGCAAAATTGGGACAACGTGTGAACCCAACTGGTAAGGCAACTGGGGAATGCGATGTTTATTTGATCATGCTAACCAGACAGAACATTAAAGCCTTCTGTGGTTTTTATAGGTATTCTGGAGACTACAATGATCACACTTTCATAATTACATTCTTCACAACCTGTTTCATACTACCCTTATTGGTGATTTTGGTATCCTATGGAAAATTGATGCGGAAACTTAGAAAGGTAGGTGCAAACATTTACAAGAGATAAATGAATGACAATGAAGCTTTAGCTAGTAATTCTTTATTGTAATGTGTCAACTTTAAGAGAAATCATATGTTATGGCACAGAGACATAAGGAGCTGAGTCCAGGAGTTAAAAAGGTAACAAAAGTTTATTTGCACAACAAATGGGAGGAGGACTAACAAAAAATAGCCAAGTCCGACTTTAAAACCCACAAAAATCCCAGGAAAGCCCAAAAAGAAATGCTGTGGAGAAGAAACTCAAAACAAACACAAGACGTCCGTCTGCGTCGTCCAACAGGAGGGCATACACGAAGAGAGGTCCAACAGCCAGTCCGAAGGTCATAGGGTAGGAGAGTGACAGATGAGAAAGGAGGAGACTTGCCAGGGTCGTCAGGAGCTAAGTATACAGAAAGCACATAATTCACAGCCCCCATTAAACACAGCCTCTACCCCCTCCATCTCATACGATACCAACACTCTGCAGCAGGAACTCACAGTAGTCACAGCGAAGGTCAAGAGGTACACGGCAGCAGCTAAACAGAGAAGCAGACATTGAATCCCAAAAAACCCCACCTTTTCCCAACATCAGCTAGAGCTGCCATAGCAGCTCACCCAAGGAACAAAGTGGTAAAGTAACCCATAAACTCGTGAGTAACTGGAACCAGGATCAAAGATACACGAAGACAGGAACACAGGATCACGAACCAGAATAGCAACTCCTTGATCACCGTGAGGGCCAAGTCAAATACTCACTTCTTTTATAGTACTAAACATCAGAGTCATCAGAAAGCCCTCCCTGTTCCAGAGCAACAGCATCCTCATTCCTTGCAGCTGTTGAACTATGCCCAGACCTCCAAGCTAACCAAAGATCTTGCTGACTTAAAGTGTCCCACTCAGCTTCTGAATGTGTAGACAGCCAATCCTGGTCCGTCTCAAACCCCAGAAATGTGCTGTCCCCAGAGTCTCAATTGCATACATCTCTCACTTCCTGAACTAATGCTGAATCTAAGTCTGTATCACTTTCTTCTGACTGTAGTTCTGCATTCCCAGAAAACCCTTCAAAGGTATCTGACTCAGTAGGATCCCTAAGTATATGCTGGATCTTTCTCCTCTGTTCTCTGCCTTCATCAAGGCTTGAGTCACTAACAGCACTCTTGACTCCAGCTGCAGGACCCTGATCATCCAGAGCCGCACCCAAAGCCATGCTACTGTTTGATGCTACTGACTCAGCATCTTCCCCAATGCTACTAGCTGTAGTAGCTGAAGGCTCATTCACAACCTCATATTTCCAAAAATTATATGCATGCAGCCTCTGCCTAGTTTATTCTAGATTGAATATGATCTCAAAATATATTAGTTAATCTCTACTAATGTAGGCACATTGAATTAACTGTTGAAAGATATATATCAAGATGTAAAATGCTCAGGGAAATACAAATGTTTTAAATATCACTCAAATGAATCCACAAAATGTGCTTTATAATAATAATAATAATATTTACAGTATTTATACCCTGCCACCATCTCCCCAACGGGGACTCGGGGCGGCTTACATGAGGCCAAGCTCAACAGTGCATTACAATAAAATAATACAAAATGAAACACAAAAAGCAGCATGATAGGATAAATAAATAATAAAATACACCAAACAATATAAAATAATGCCTCAAAATAAAATCATTCAGACATACAATAACAATTAGCTCTTTCATTGTCTTTCTTCTGTCATCTGAAAGTTTTGGGGAAAATCTGTGTACTTTGTCTTGTATAAAGTTAAAAAATACATCTCTGTTGTAGTGCTCTAATAGGAAGCAAAATTAAAATAATATTAAAGTATGAACATTAAACCACACAAGTATCACAGAGTCTTCCACAAATTTGTGGAAATATGTCACAATTGACTGAAAACTGATGATAATGTGTCTTTTCACCTAGGCTCCTTCTACACTGCCATATATAATCCATATTATTTGCTCAGAACTAGATTATATGGCAGTGTAGACCCATATAATCCAGTTCAAAGCAGATTATGTGGATCATCTGCTTTGATAATCTGACAGTGATGATTACAAAAAGTTTGATTTTGTTGGCTTGTGTAATTTGTGCCCCTTTCTCTCTCTTAAGGTTTCAGATACCCAAGGCAGATTAGGTACTACAAGAAAGCCTGAAAGACAAGTTACTAGAATGGTTGTCATTATGATCCTTGCATTTTTAATCTGCTGGTCTCCATATGCAGCTTTTTCAATTTTGGTCACTGCCTGCCCTTCGATTGAACTGGATCCACGTCTTGCCGCAATCCCAGCTTTCTTTTCAAAAACAGCTACTGTTTATAACCCAGTTATCTATGTCTTTATGAATAATCAGGTACTGTACACCTTCTGTCTCGGTATTATGGAATTGCTTTTTGATCACAGGCATGATTTCTGTTTTGTTTCTGCCTTAGCCTTTTAAATTAATTGTTTTTATCTATGTAGTCGGGTTGCAAAGGCTTGGAAATGAGAATGAGGAAAGGAATTTAAGCACTGGTGACATATTTTCAAGTATCCAGTGCAAGTTACTAACCAACAATTGTATCCTGAAATTTCCAAAGTATATACAAATGCATGTGAAAGATAAGTAACACAACTAATTGAGAGGGGAAATTACATGGCTATAGAAGCATGTGGAAAGGTGTGGAACCATGATTAAATAGTCAAAATAGTGGACCACGTATCAAATATATGGGTTCTAGCAGGGCCGGATCAAGCCGTTACTCGGACTACTTGCCCGAGTAAGGCGCCAGATACTCAGGGGTGCAAACATGGGCCGTCTTTGGCGCCCCCTCACCCATTCCACTGTCTTTCTCCTCTGGCGCTTGGGGAGAAGTAAAAAAGCGTGCTGCCGGAGGAGTATGAGACGCACTGGCTACGGCAACCCCGCGCGTCAGTCAGGGACGAGAACCTGCCAGCCAGCCACTTCCTCCTCCAAACATGAGCACGTGCACATGCCCCTCCTCTCGCACGTGGCCCCCAACAGACAAGCAGGTGGAGGAGGAGGGGGCTCCTCTTTGGCGGGCCTCTCCGCGGGGCTTCCCCGGGGCGCCATGTAGCCTGTCCCACCCGTCTTATTTGGCAGTGCCGTCAGGAACCCCCTGGAAGAGAGGACGCGCTGAAAGGAAGAAGGTCGGTGGGATCCGGGTGGCCCTTGCCGGGAGGGGTCGTGCCGTGCCTGCTTGGGGAGGAAGGAGCAAGCTAGGCTGGATGGCCCTTGGGGCCCCTCCCAACTCTAGAAGTCTAGCAACAACAGTAATAAGAATAATGTACAATAATATATTAAGGCATTTGGCACATATAGGCATTAGGGGGTTGGACTGGATGGCCCTTGCAGCCCCTTCCAACTCTAGGAGTCTAATAATAGCAATAATAATGATAGCAATAATAATAATAATGTATAATAATATATTAATGCCTACTTGGAAAGGGGGCTGGACTAAATGGCCCTTGGGGATCCCTCCCAACGCTAAAAGTGTAGCAACAACAAGAAGAATTATGTACAATCATATATTAATTCCAGTTTTGGGGGGGGGAGGCGTGCCAAAATACTGTTCGTTTACCATTTAAAATTCCCTTCGTCCAGCCCTGGGTTCTTGTTATAACTGAAAAGTGTTGAAAGAGCAGCTTCTCAAAAAGTGGACCATTGAAAAACAGGGGATGGCTCAAACAGTTGGCCCTTGTCATGCATGCTACGTGGTTCTTAAATGGAAGAACTGGATCAATACCCCAACCCACACTCCCACATACAAGCAGTCCCTGAGTTACAAACATCTGACTTACAAATGACTCGTAGTTAAGAATGCGGGTGAGACAACAGGAAGTGAGAGAAATCTACCCCTAGGAAGGGAAATTCATCCCTGAAATACTTTTCGTGTGGAAAATTGTCTCAACTGAAGCTTTAGAACGAATTCTTGTTTCCACAACAAGTCAATTTGTTTTTCAAAATCCAGTTATTGGAGGGACAGAAAGTGAGGTGAAATCTTCTGAACAGGGGCACAGACAGCAAAACAAACACCATAGGCATGTTAACCTTTCCCTATGCTATCCAAAGCTTATATATCTATATCTAAATCCATAGCTATATCTTTATCTACCGTATATACTCGAGTATAAGCCAACCCGAATATACGCCATGGCACCTAATTTTACCACAAAAACTGGGAAAACACATTGACTCGAGTATAAGCCGAGGGTGGGAAATGCAGCAGCTATTGCTCAATCTCAAAATAAAAATAGATACGAATATTATTACATTAATTGAGGCATCAGTAAGTTAAATGTTTTTGAATATTTACCAAAGAAAACAGTAAACTAGCTGTGTAAGTGGAAAAGGAGGGTCAACAAAAACAATATATCAACAATACCTAACTAACTAATAATAATAATAATAATTTATTTGTACCCCGCCCTATCTCCCCATGGGGACTCAGGATGGCTTCACCAGAGTAACAGACAAATATTTAATGCCGATATAAACCAAAAAAAACCCATTAAAATTTCAAACAAAATATAAAACTGAACATTGTACAAGAAGTTAAAATAAACAGTTGCATTAAATAATTATCATTAAAAGCAATTATTAAAAACTTTTGCTTTCTTTCAGGTTTCTCCTATTGACGCAACCCAAAATGGCATTGGCCTTTTCAGGTGCAGCATCCCACACTGTTGTCTCATGTTTGGCTCGTGGTTGACCAAAACTCCTTTAATTGAATCCTAGAGTTGTAAGGGACCTATAAAAGCCATCTAAACTAACCCCCTTCTGTCTTCATGGAGAAAAAGCACAATCAAAGCACCCCCAACAGATGATGGCCATCCAGTCTTAATAATATTATAGTAATTATAGTGCTGTACGGGGCCTCTAAAGACCATCTAGTCCAACCTGCTTCTATCTTCTTGGGGGGAAAGCACAATCAATGCACTCCAACAGAAAATAACAATATTAATATTAATAATAGTAACAGTAGTGCTGGAAGGGCCTCTAAAGACCATCTAGTCCAACCCCCTTCTGCCTTCATGGAGGGAAAGCACAATCAACGCACCCCCAACAGATGATAATATTATTAATATTAACAATATTAATAATAGTAATAATAGTGCTGGAAGGGGCCTTTAAAGACCATCTAGTCCAACCGCATTCTATCTTCTGGGGGGGGGAGCACAATCAACTCACTCCCAACAGATGATAATAATATTATTCATATTATTATTATTATTAATAGTGATGGAAGGTACCACTGTAGACCATCTAGACCAGGGGTGGGCAATTATTTTTTCCAAGGGGCCACATGAGAGCCAAAAAATATTATGGAGGGCCGCATCTAAAGGCTACATGCTAATCTACATTATTTATTTATTTATTCACTTACTATATTTACTATATATTATGCATCATTAATATTGACATATTAATATATCAAGAAATATTCATATATTAGTAGTATTAATATCATAATTATTATATTATAGTATATATATATATATAGACATTATAATATATTGAAATTATAATATACTATAACATATTATTTATTATATTATAATATTATTATAAAATTATTATACAATAATAATAAAAACCACTAAAATGAAATAATGCTTCCTTGTAGTCTGCTTCTCTGGAGAGTTTTATGCAGAGGCTTGATGGCCATCAGTCGGGGGTGCTTTGATTGTGTATCCCTGGGGGTTGGGCTGGATGGCCCTGGGGTCCCTTCCCTCTCGATGATTTCCTGTTCCCACCTTTCTAAAAAAAAAAACCTCCTGACAGCGAGCCTTTGAGATTTGTGACGGAAAAGGAAGAGATCAAACCCTGGGCGAGGCGAGCGGCGAGCCTGCCTGCCTGCCTGTCTGCCTGGGCCCTTAGGAGGGCCGGATTGAATCAGCCAAAGGGCCGCATCCGCCCCCCCCCCCCCCCCCGGGCCGTAGTTTGCCCACCCCTGGTCTAGACTAAAGACCTTCTGTCTTCCTCCTTACCTTCTCTCTTCTTTCCTTCCCTTCCTTTTTCCTCCCTTACTTCGTCCCTCCCTCCTTCCTTCTCCTTTCCTTTCTTCCGTCTGGCTTCCCTCCCTCCCTTCCTCTCTTTCTAAACCCCGACTTCCTTCCTTCCCTCCCTCCCTCTGTTTCTCCTCCTTTGCTTCTTCCTTCCCTTCTCCTTTTCTTCCTTTCCTGAACCCGGAATTCCAGCTGCCTCCCTGACTTCCGGGCTTCTATCGCAAGCATCTCTGGCAGCTGGTGCTCGCTTGCTTGCTTGCAGGTGGAGGGTGCCCCACGAGCGACGGAGGGCACAGCGTAGGAAGAGGAGGCTGCAGAGGAGGCTGCGGAGGCGAAGACAAGGCCTCCAGCCTCCACTGCTGCCATTGCTTTTACTGGGACCGCTCCTCCTCCGGCCCACTCCATGGTGCTGATACCTTAACTCGAATATAAGCCGAGAGGGGCTTTTTCAGGCCCCAAAAGGGTTGAAAGACTCAGCTTATATTCGAGAATATACGGTACATCTATATCTGTCTAATCTATCTAAGCCAGGGGTGCTAATTAGGTAGATCGCGATTGACTGGTCAATCCCAGGACCGAAGGAGGTCGACCCCAGCTGGATGGGGCACTTCTGAGGGGGCGGAGCCAGGCTGTGTGAAGCCCTGCCCCCTTCTCCCTGGCTTTAGCGCTTCCGCAGCTTCTGGAGGCAAGAGGGGGGAACGCCAAGGCAGTAGTGGCATAGATAGCCACTACTGGCCTGGCATTCCCCCCCCCCTTGCCTCCAGAAGCTGTGGGAACGCTAAAGCCAGAGGGGAAGGGGGCGGAGCCAGGTTGCGCAAAGCCCCGCCCCCTCCCCCCTGCTACGCCCTGGTAGATCTTTCAGATTTGGTTTTATTAGAAGTAGCTCACATGCTGAAAAAGTCTGGGCACCCCTGATCTAAGCTATCTATCTAAGATATCTTATATTTGGCTAGAGTTGTACCTATTCCGACTTACAGACAAATTCAACCTAAGAACAAGCCTATAGAACCTATCTTGTTCATAAGCTGGGGACTGCCTATCCTGTTGATCTTTTATTTCAGGACCTAGATCAGCATTTCTCAACCTGGGGGTTGGGACCCTGGGGGGGAGTCACAAGGGGGTGTCAGAGGGGTTGCCAAATACCATAGGAAAACACAGTATTTTCTGTTGGTCATGGGGGTTCTGTTGGTAGTTTGGCCCAATTCTGTTGTTTTTGGGGTTCAGAATGCTCTTTGATTGTAGGTGAACTATAAATCCCAGCAACTACAACTGCCAAATATCAAGGTCTGTTTCCTCCAAACTCCCCCAGCGCTCACATTTGGGCATATTGTGGATTCACACCAAGTTTGGTCCAGATCCATCATTGTTTGAGTCCACAATGCTCTACAACTCTAAAACTCAAGGTGAATGCCCATCAAACTTTTCCAGTATTTTCTGTTCTTCATGGGACATCTGTGTGCCAAGTTTGGTTCAATTCCATCCTTGGTGTAGTTCAGAATGCTCTTTGATTGTAGGTTAACTATAAACCCCAGCAACTACAACTCCCAAATGACAAAATCAATCCCTGTCAACCCCACCAGTATTCAAATTTGGGCATATTGGGTATTTGTGCCACATTTGGTCCAGTGAATGAAATATATCCTGCATATTACATTACAATTAAGAACAGTAGAAAAATTAGTTATGAAGTAGTAACAAAAATAATTTTATGGTTGGGGGTCACCACAACATGAGGAACTGTATTAAGGGGTCTAGGCATTAAGAAGGTTGAGAAACACTGACTTAGATGGAACCTGTAGCACTCCAGATGTCCGACTCCCAAGTTCCATGAGCTAGGGCTCTGGAGATTGTAGTTCAAAAGAACCTGACGGGCAAAGGATCACAAGGCTTGATTTAGGAAGAATGCAACCCTGTTTATAACAGCTGGAACACCAGTGTCTTGAACTAATGCCCACTAGTGATATCTTTTGGGACTGTCAAAAAACCCTTTCAAAATAAAGTGTATTTATGAAACACTAGTCAATGGAGATTTGAGTTGTAGTTCTGCAGGTTTTGTTGAGGAAGGAATGTTGATACTCTACAACAGGGGTCGGGAACCTTTTTGACTCAGAGAGCCATAAAAGGAAATTATTTGGAAATTTATTTCAGTGAGAGCCATATAATACATAATATATATTTTAAGACTCAATTCAACTAAATGTGAGTATATACATACATACTATGAGAAAAGGATTCCCCCGGCAGAATGACGGAACACTTCAGACCTGGCTCTGCAAAAGGCATGCTCAGGACTCTGGGAAGGAAGAGAAGACGGAAGGAAGGAAGGAAGGAAGGAAGGAAGGGGAAAAGAAAGAAATACAGAGGAAATAAAGGAGGGAGGGGGAGAGGAAGAAAGAAAAGAAGAACAAACTATGGAAAAGGAAGAAAAGAAAAGCAGGAGAGAGACAAGGAGGGGTAACGAAAGAAGGAAATGGGAAGGGAGGGAAGGAAAGGGTGGGGAAAAGAAAGGAAAGGGAGTGAGGAAAAAGTAAAATAATGAAGGGAAAAGAAGAAAAAAAAAAAAGGGAGACAGAGGGAAGTGAAAAGAAAGGAAGGAGAAGGAAAGGAAGACTTGAGGAGAAAGAATAGAAGAGCAAGGAAGGAAGGAAGAGGGAGAGAGAAGGGAGGAAAGAAGGAAGGGGAGAGAGGGAGGGAAAAGGAAGGAGAGAAGGAAAGGATGGAAGAAGAAGGAAGGAACAAAGAGGGAGGGAGGAAAGAAGGTAGGGAGAGAACGAGGAAAAAGAATGAAAGAAAAAAGAGAGGGAAAAAAGAAAGGAAAAGAAAGGAATGAAGGAAGGAAGGGGAAAGAGGGTGCGGGCCAAGATGGACCTTGGTGTCAACGTCAGCGAGGCAGTCCCTCTGGAAGGCGTCAAAGAGGCAGCGGCTCTTGAGCTGCCTGATGATGAGGGCAATGAGCTGGGCATCCCCCGGGGGCAGCAAGGCCAGGTCCGTGGTGCCAGGGCCAGGCCTGCCTCCGCCACCTTCCCCGAGGCCTGTGGCGCAGAACGAAGAGGAAGATGAGGACAAGGCACTGCCGCCGGGCTCCACCATCCCCGGTGAAGAGGGTGCAGGGCCCTGAGAGCAGTGAGGGATGAGGAAGAGACAGCAATGGTGGTGCAGAAGCGGCAGTCGCGGTGCATTTGCGCCACCCCTCCCCACTGCATGCTGGGAAACCGAGGCCTGGGCTGCTCTGGAGAGCCAGATGCAATCATGAAGAGAGCCACATCTGGCTCCCGAGCCATAGGTTCCCTACCCCTGCTCTACACAATATTGATGAAATTCCGATCATAATCATTTGCAATTTCATTTCTAGTTCCGGAAGTGTCTGGTCCAGTTATTCCGATGCAGCAACCAAGAGATTGTAGATGCCAACGTGAATCTAATTTCAGAGAAGGACACAATAGCCCACACCAAACACTGTGGAGAGGTGTCAACAGTAGCTGCCCATGTCATTGTCTTCAATCCGAGAAGCGAGGATGAACATGGCAGCTGCCAGTCCTTTGCTCAGCTGGCAATTTCCGAGAATAAAGTCTATCCAGTGTGAATGCACCTTCGAAGACGATGAGTCAGAAGAACATTATATCATTCTGATTTTACCATTCTTTTGCACAAAATGGCAATCAACAAGAATGCCAAGACTCAAAGCAAAAAGCATCATGCTCGCTGGTGTTATTACATGCTTTATCCAAATGTATCTGGTGTTTTTCCCAAAGAGTGTATTTCTAACGTGCATATTTAATCGTTTGTGTAGCATAGAACAGGCCTGTCCAACAGGGCGCCCCGCGCCCCGCACACGGCCCGCCAGCCCCTTGGGTGCGGCCCGCCTACCCAGGCACGGATTAAGGTGCTTTGCCACCCTAGGCCACACTTGGGAGGCAGCACCCCGAGGGGCGGGGCTTCCTCCCTCCTTCTCTCCTTGACCGGTCACAGAGAGAAGCAGAAAGGGACACCCCGCCCCCGGAGCGATGCTGGGCATGCGCAGCAGAGCCCGGGGGCGGGGCGTCCCTTCCTGCTTCTCTCCGTGACTGATCACGGAGAGAAGCAGAAAGGACGCCCGCCCCGGAGCAATGCTGGGCATGCGCAGCAGCGCCCGGGCGGGCGTCCTTTCTGCTTCTCTTTGTGACTGGTCACGGAGAGAAGCAGAAAGGGACGCCCTGCCCCCGGAGCGATGCTGGGCATGCACAGCAGAGCCTGAGGGCGGGGCGTCCCTTTCTGCTTCTCTCCGTGACTGATCACGGAGAGAAGCAGAAAGGTTCGCCCGCCCCCGGAGCAATGCTGGGCATGCTTCCCTTCCTCCTCCTCGTCGCCGCGACTGCCTTCCTGGTTCAGCGACGAGGAGGAAGAGGAAGGGAAGCTCCCACGGGGCATGCCCAGCAGTGCCCCGTGGGCGGAGCTTCTCCTCCTTCTCAGCGCCAAACCAGGAAGGATTGGAAGAAGGGCGCCAGGAACTTTTTCACACTGCGGCCCCCCAGGTGATCAGTGACCGGAATTTGGACAGCCCTGGAAGATACTAGCCCTTGAGGGAACTTGGGGAAAATTATAGAAAGGTCAGGATCCACAGCACAGAAAGGTCTGTGGTTGAGATCCACATAAACATTTGTATTTGTTGGACACTTTTAATGCTATTTTTGTTTGAAATTGAGCTAGATGGAACAAAATGCAACATGAGGGCTGATTTTGTAAAGCAAAAAATGAAGGCCAGACTGCATCAAGAGCTTCCGAAATATTTCAAAGCAGATTATATGAGAATGTGTGGTATGAAAGTTAATGATATATTGTATGTATAAGGTATGCATGCTGTATTATTTGTGTTCTGCTTTTCTTGTATGGATAGTACAACTGCTTCCATTTTCTCCTCAGACTAATTCTTACACTTACACTGACTTACACTTTCGCCTTGCATCCTGTGCATGAGCTCAGAGCAAAAAGGCCTGCTCCCAACTTGGTCACCACTTTGCTTCTTGCATGCCTGTCTTTCCTTGTGTAGGATGGGGAAGAGAAGAAGAAAACAGTTTTGCAGTATGAGACACCTTCCAACTGCCCCACTGTGTAATGGGAGCAGAGCATCTGTGAGATTTCATCCAGCTGGGAATAGACCAGAACCTATTATTATACACAGTGAAGCAAATGACTCTGGCAGCAGACACAGATTATCAAGGTGTGCTAAGAAATTATTGCTAATTTAGTTTGTTAATCTTGTGTTTATACTGCCAGGGTTGAGAGGAAGTACTGTATTTTCCGGCGTATAAGACGACTGGGCGTATAAGACAACCCCCAACTTTTCCAGTTAAAATATCGAGTTTGGGATATACTCGCCGTATAAGACTACCCCTCTTCCAACGCACACCAAATAAAATTTTTAAAAGCATCAGATTTGATCTCAATATGGTATTTTTCCTATTACTGTACCTCCTTCTCTGCCTCTCAGATCTTGCACATGCGCACCTGCACCGCTTCACTGCAGTCTTCAGGAGCGAGATCTGAGAGGCAGAGGAGGAGGTACAATAATAGGATACAGGGGCGGGCCAGTGTTTTTCTGGGCCCCGAGCCACTCCATCTCTTTTTCCATATCCCGGGTGCCCCGGACGCCTGCAGCTTGCTCCGCCCTTCACTTACACTTTCCCGTTGAGGCGCCCCCTCACCTCACCATCGGGACTGCATTAAGTCCATGAATCCTGATGAATGGATTTTCTTCTACCGTACTTGTACAGCGTCGCCTTTACTGCTTTCATACAGTTGCTACATACGGCAGGGACGCGGCCACTGCCATTTTTGAGCTCCCCCACCATATGCGGCAACCACAGATACTCCGATCCAGATTGGAAGTTTCTGCACCCACTCTATAAGATGACTCCCACCGTATAAGACGAGTCTTGGTGTATAAGATGACTCTCGTGTATAAGATGACTCCCGTGTATAAGATGACCCCTGACTTTTGAGAAGATTTTCTTGGGTTAAAAAGTAGTCTTATATGCCAGAAAATACAGTACTCAAGCATAGCTGAACTTGGGAGAGAGCAGCGACAGCCACATTTGCTGGTCCACTTCAAAATATTTTGGGACGGTCTTGGCTGGAGAAATGAAAGGGCTGTGTTCTCATTCTTTGGTTTTTTACTATTGGGTGGGAAGGGAAAAGAGAACTCAGGGAAGGAACATGATGAACCATGTGACTTTCTGGTTTGCTTTGAAGTTGTGGATCATAGTATCCCCATTAAAGTTCTCAATTGTTGAAATAAAGCCATTCTTATTCTCAGATCAGCTCGACTCAATTCTTATACATACAGTATGTCCTCATGAGGGGTGAGGAGGGGCATTAGAACTATTCAGTGGCATTAGTCAAATACTGGAAATCCCTCCCTGATATCTTTAAATATTGTATGAAGTAGAAAATTATATCTCCATAGGAATTGCATCTCTCCAGAAGAATATTTCTATACCCATACTCTACTCAGGGAACTAGTGTAGTGCGGTGGTTGAAGTTTTGGATTGGGACTTTGGAAGACCAAGTTCAAATACCCTAGAGCAGGGCTGCCCAGGAAGTCGATCGCAATCGACCAGTCGATCCCGGGACTGAAGGAGGTCGATCCCAGCCGGATGGGGCTTTTCAGAGGGGGGTGGAGCCAGGTCGTGCCAAGCCCTGCCCCTCCCCCAGCTTTGGCACTCCCAGCAGCTTCTCCAGCCTTGAGGAGGATAGGGCCAAGCCAGCCTTGTGCTAGCTATGCCACCACTGGCTTGGCATTGCCATCCTCAAGCCTGGAGAAGCTGCTGGGAGTGCTGAAGCAGAAGGGGGCGGAGCCAGGCCGCGCCAAGCCCCGCCCCTCCCCTCTCCAGCCTTGAGGAGGTAGGTAGATCTTTCTGACTTGGTTTTATTATAAGTAGCTCGCATGCTGAAAAAGTGTGGGCACCCCTGCCCTAGAGCAAATCACATTCTCTCAGTCTTAGGGCCCTTCCACATAGCCATATAACTCAGAATATCAAGACAGAAAATTCAACAATATCTGCCTTGAACTGGGTTATCTGAGTCCACACTGTCATATAACTTAGTTCGAAGCAGATAACGTGGGATTTAACTCAGCTATGTGGAAGGGGGCTTAGAGGGAGGAAAAGCCCCCATAACAGATTTCTTCTCCTCAGATGCTAAACTTCTCTCTAGATTTGGTCCCTTGAACCCACAGTGACTTCTTAAATACTGACCAGGGTTCCCAACCATTTTTTGACCAGGGACCACTTGACCAGGGACCACTTTGATCAGGGACCATTCTCCAACATTAGTATAAAAAGGGTTATGAATTAGTTTTTGGTCAATTTTAGTTTCGGTTTGGTTATTTGGGGTGATGATTGAAAAAATTGCATTGGATAGACCAGTGTTTCCCAACCAGTGTGCGGTGGCACACTAGTGTGCCATGAGCGATCATCAGGTGTGCCGTGAGAAATTGGAACCTCCAAGACCCTTTCTTCCCCCTCCTGCCAAACACTTTTTCTTCTCCACTCGGGCTCCCTTCTTCCAAGCCTCGCTCTGCTCGCTTTGCCTCGCTTTGCTTTGGGGCGAGACTGCACAGTAGTGCCCGCACGGGTCATGTCTTCCTCCCTCCCCCTCCCCTCCTGAACATGCTCACGCTGTCCCCTCGGATCAAAATGGCAGCAGAAGCAGCAGTGTAGAAGAAAAAGTAAGTGTTCGGCAGGAGGGGGAAGAAAGGGCACGAAGGGGAAGGTGGAGGAAGAGGTCTCTGTCGAAAGCTGGCATGGGCAAACTTGAACCTTCCAGGTGTTTTGGACTCCAAGTCCCACCATTCCTAGCAGCCTCAGGCCCTTTTCCTTTTTCCTTCTCAGCCACTTTAGCAGGAAAGGGCCTCAGGCTGTTAGGAATGGTGGGAGTTGAAGTCCAAAGCACCCAGAGGGCCGAAGTTTTCCCATGTCTGTTTTAGGGACCTTAAAGTAGTGAGCCTCCTTCCAACATTGTGATTCTGGATCGAAAACAAACAACAACATAACATAACATTGTTTGAGTCCACAGTGCTCTCTGGGTTTAGGTGAACTACAACTCCAAAACTCAAGGTCAATGCCCACCAAACTCTTATAGATTTTCTCTTGACTATGGGAGTTCTGTGTGGGAAGTTTGTGTCTTTCTGCCATTCCTGCCAGGATATCTAAGTTGTGTTCATCGAAACAGGTACGGGTTTCACACTGAGTGCATAAATACATTTTAAAACATATTAACTATATGTATTACTGTGTTAGAGTGTCATTTCGTGTCATTCTGGTTGGTGGTGTGCCCCAGGATTTTGTAAATGTAAAAAATGTGCCGCGGCTCAAGAAAGGTTGAAAAACACTGGGATAAACCACATCAGCTCTAGTTTCTGATAAAGAGCATATGCCATTCAGTAGTCATCATCTACTCACCCACAAAAAACCATATTTAATAAGCCTCGGCACTATAAGAGGGTTTTGCAAGGCCAGTCGCTCTCGTTGCAACGGTGTAGTAACGGTGAGACCATGGACCATATTTTAGTTCTTGCAGACCACAGGTTGGGAACCCTATACCATGGCTGTGCTACTGTGGTGGGTTCTTTATGGTAGGCATGGCTTCTGATTAAACTTTATTTTATTTTTAAAACCAGAGATGGTTTTTAAAATAAAATAACAAATATAGCTTTATAAAAACAAAGGAAGATAACACATCCAGTTCTGAAGATTATATTGTTTTGCAGCTCCTCAAACCAGAGTCAGTTCTTCTTTCTAACTATCCAGTCTCTGAGAAATCCAAACCATATTGCTGTCACATGTGTCCTTCTCTGTTAAATCCACAACTTGTCTCTGTCAAAGCCAAACCCTCTGTAGTTCATCTCCAAACCGTGTCTGGCTCTCACAAAGACGTTGTCTGCTTTTGTTACATTCTATTCACCCACAGTTCCCCCTTCACAGTTTCTGTGAGATGGCCAGTACTTCCTTCACATACGCTCTGATTGAACCTTGCCAAGAAAACCCCATAATAGATTGGCCTTAGTGTCTCCATAAGTCAGAAATGACTAGATGTGGGAATGCTCCTCTTAACCTCTCCTGTTTAATGGACACGATACCAGAACGCAGCTAGGCAAACAGTAAGAGTGAGGGCCCTTCCTCACATCCTTATATCCCAGAATATCGTGGCAGAAAATCCCACATTATTTGAGTGTGGACTCAAATAATCCAGTTCAAAACAGATATTGTGGGATTTTCTGCCTTGATATTCTGGGATATAGGCAGGACCGGACGAAGGTAATTTCAAATATCTACGCAAACCTTCTTTTGGTGCCCCCTCACTCTCTGTGCGCATGCACGCCGGTGGTGCAGTGTGCGCATGCACAGGCCAGCTAGTTCTGCGCAAGCGCAGGGCCAGCTTCACGCATGCTCACCAGTGTGCGCATGTGCAGGGCCAGCTAGTTCGGCACATTCCATTCGTGCGGGCGTGACACCAAGTGGATGGTGACGCAAATCGCACTCCAGGAGGCCCGAAAAGGAGGACATTTTGCAGCCGGAGGCGGGAGGCTCCGCCCTGGCTGCAAAACATCCTCCTTTTCGGCTTCATGGAGTGCATTTTGCATCACCATCCACCTGGAGTCGCACCCCACGCCAGCCTGCATCAATGGCGCGGCATGCACCGAACCTGGTGGCCACGGCCGGATGCACCCCTAGCCCTCGTGGTGCCCTGAGGCGGCCACTTAATTTGTCTCCACTAAGATCCGCCCCTGGATATAGGGCTGTGTGGAAGGGTCCTGAGAAAGGTGTCATGTACATTTTTAGAGGTTGGGTAGCAGCTGCTGTGAGTGATAAGGGTCTGCTCCCTTTTGGGTCCAGAAGAAGCTGACAGATGTTTCCACCTCTGCCCTTGAGCAATATCCATTGCAACAGGATAAACAGGGTGCTTCGGGTCCTTCCACACAACCATATAACCCAAAATTTCAAGGCAGAAAGTCTACAATATCTGCTTTGAAGTGGATTATCTGAGTCCACACTGCCATATAATCCCATTCAATGTTGATTTTATACAGCTGTGTGGATGCTGTATATCCCTCTGTGTCAGTGGCTAAGATGCATAAGATCTCTCTGACCAGTAGGTCATGAGTTTGAGGCCTGTCCGGGTCAAGGTGGGTCCTCGACCTTAAGTGTAGCCTGAAGTCGACCTTTGCAGCTCAAAAGACAGTTGCATCTGTCAAGTAGGAGATTAAGGTACCACATTAAGTGGGGAGGGAAATTTTGACTGAATTATGAGGCCATTAAAAAGAACTCCAGGAATGCTGAGGAATGTGGAAGGAACAACAAGGGACGCTGAGAGATGAGGAGTGTGTCAGCTCCCCCTGGTGGCCAGAGTTTGCCTCTGTTCGTCTATATGTGTGTGTTATGTGGGAAACGGCAGGAATTGTCTGCTAGTATGTGTACCTGTAATCCGCTCTGAATCCCCTTCGCGGTGAGAAGAGCGGAATATAAATAAAGTAAATAAATAAATAAATAAATAAATATTGAAGATTACTTGTGCAAGTGGAAAAATCAGTCAGTCCATTCCTGCTGAACTGATAGCTCTCATTTAACTAAGTGAAGGAGAATAGACTGCTATTGACCACAAATGCCCTAAAAGTGAAAAAATGTGGGACTTTTATGGTCCCTATATGTTTCTAAAGTAGTATATATATTGGGATCGTTAACTGAAGCCAATCGGAAGTGTGTAACTCAAGATTACGCATTTGTAACTGCCTTACATTTTTAATGGCACAATTTGAATAGGTTTCTTTTGAAATGCTATAAAACTGAAAAGTTTAAGGTTCCTCCCAAAGAGAAATGCACATGATTTTTTTTTAAAAAAATCATATATATGAGTATTTGATTTTGAGGAGCCATTACTATCATGTGGGGGCAAAGGACTGTGACATGCCTGCCGTATTTCAGAGATGAAGACTGTGATATGTATGACCAAGCAGCACTGAAGTGTGATCAAGATGACAAAAATTATTAATGACAAGGAACACACCATCCAGGAGAGGGTGCAGCAGTTGACTTTTGCCTGGGACTACTGGGAAAGATGAGATCCTGCCTTCTTCTCTCCTCTCTTGTCACTTAGTTAAATGAGAACTAAGAGCTGCTGGGACCCTGTATGACTGACTACGGGTCCTTCCAGACAGGCGTTATATCCCAGGATCTTATCTCAGGTTTTCTGCTTTAAATTAGATGAGTCCACACTGCCAGATAATCTTGGATAAATAGAAAACCTGGGATCAGATCCTGGGATATAGGGACTGTCTGGAAAAGCCCTAAATTTACAGATACTTAACTATGTAGCAAAAGCTTCTTTACTAAATTGTGATGGTGCATAAGAGGACACTGTTTGCAGTGTCTCACGAGCAATGTGCGTCAGTGCATGCTACACCTCGGTGTTCAATGCATATTCTGGTGCACATTGGGCACCAGCTATATAACAGCTGACTTCTACTAGAAACAGACATTAGAAAATCTTGCAATTCTTATTTCAGGAGGCATCAATCCACTTACAAAGGTGTAAGGTCCCCCAATAGGAATCTGGCCTAATTTTGCACTTAGAATTTAGTTTGCAGCAACTGAAATAACCTGGGGACACACTGGAAGAAGGGGAGAGAAACTGGGACATTCTAAAAACAACTGAAAAAGTGGGATGGCAGAGGATTAATTGGGACCATTTCTGCCAAATATAGGACGTTTAGGAGTATACTGTGAATGTGGGTCCAGGATTGCATGCAGCCCATAAATGGCGCAGTCCAACAACATTTGAAAGACTGTTCTCCATCACTTGCCTTTCTCCGATTGTTGGTTCGAAGAAACTCTTTTCCTTTTTGCTTTTTTTTACCTTCATCTGTTTAAATATATATAATAGGAAATAAAAGAATTCCAGGTGTTCTATTTTAATAGGAAACTTTATAACTACCATTGAATTTAATATATACCACTTTATTAAATTATTATTATTATTACTACTACTATTATTTCTCACTTAATCTCTCCTGCAGGAGACTCAAAGCGGCTTAACATGAAAGTATCAGCATACAGTTTAAAATACACAAATATGCAAACATTGGGGCAGGATTAAATATAAGCAGTATTTTAAAAATCTCAGTTTAAAACCTTTACAGATACTGTATGTCACAGTACAACTGTCACATTGCAAATAACTTTGAAGTCAACATGAATTTTCTAACACCATCTCCTTTCTAAGACCACATGGAGATAATGTCAAGGTAGCATAATAACAAAAGTTTTGAAGGAATGGGAAACCAAGGGAGCCCTCTCGTGGCAAGTTTCACGTACAACAGATTCCACTTAAAATATTTGCTCATAGCCATACACTTCCACTATAATAAAAATGTTTTCTTTTTGTTGATCTGTTGTGATCTACAAATCCACCTGCTTGAATCATAAAATTTCAAATTATCTATCTATCTATCTATATCTCAGTGGTTCTCAAGCCACAGTTAGGTGCAGGAATAGTGACAGTATTCTATTTTTATATTCTGAAAATGATAACATTGGTGGTTAGTCTACACACTGTGGTAGGCAAAAGGCAGAATTCACTTGAATTTGTTTCCTCATGAGAATTGTTTTTAAACCATTCTGGGTTTGAGCCAACGGAAGTGCCAAGAGGTTTAAGCATACGGATGACCTGGAAGTCGAATTTGGGGGGGGGGGGAGGCAGACATCTGGATAGTTCACAGAACAATTAATGAATCAAGGCAATTAATAGGCCAGTACACTCTGAAGAGATCAAAGCACGAATACGAATGTGAAACCTAGAGTTGTGTATTCATAACTGATTTGTGTTCTAAGCATTTAGTAGTGTGAGGCAGGGATTGTAAAAGTTTCCCAGTTCTGACTTAATTGTCAGCAGCTATGCTAAGCCAGTGTTTTTCAACCTTTCTTGAGCCGCGGCACATTTTTTACATTTACAATATCCTGGGGCACACCACCAATCAAAATGACACAAAATGATACTCTAACACAGTAATACATATAGTTAATATGTTTTAAAATGTATTTATACACTCAGTGTGAAACCTGGACCTGTTTCGATGAACACAACATAGATACCCTGGCAGGAATGGCAGAAAGACACAGACTTCCCACACAGAACTCCCATAACCAAGAGAAAATCTGTAAGAGCTTGGTGGGCATTGACCTTGAGTTTGGAAATTGTAGTTCACCTACACCCAGAGAGCACTGTGGACTCAAACAATGTCATGTTATGTTGTTGTTTGTTTTATATCCAGAATGACAATGTTGGAAAGAGACTCACCACTTTAAGGTCCCTAAAACAGGCATGGGAAATCTTCGGCCCTCTGGGTGCTTTGGACTTCAACTCCCACCATTCCTAACAGGCTGAGGCCCTTTCCTGCTTAAATGGCTGAGGGGAAAAAGGAAAAGAGCCTGAGGCTGCTAGGAATGGTGGGACTTGGAGTCCAAAACACCAGGAAGGTCCAAGTTTGCCCATGCCAGCTTTCGACAGAGACCTCTTCCTCCCCCTTCCCCTTCGCGCCCTTTCTTCCCCCTCCTGCCGAACACTTACTTTTTCTTCTACACTGCCGCTTCTGCCGCCATTTTGATCTGAGGGGGCAGCACGAGCGTGTTCAGGAGGGGAGGGGGGAGGGAGGAACACATGACCTGTGCGGGCGCTACTGTGCAGACTCGCCCCAAAGCAAAGCGAGGCAAAGCGAGCAGAGCGAGGCTTGGAAGAAGGGAGCCCGAGTGGAGAAGAAAAAGTGTTCGGCAGTAGGGGGAGGAAAGGGTATTGGAGGTTCCAATTTCCCACGGCACACCTGATGATCGCTCACGGCACACTAGTGTGCCACCGCACACTGGTTGGGAAACACTGTCCTAAGCAATGGGGTGGTTGTTCCATATTATTTTAAAAAGTGAATGATAAGTCTGGCTTGTTAAAGCTTGAGTGGGGAACAAGTTCATGTAAAAACACAGTCCTACCCAGTGACATTGGCTGGAATTGTGTTAGGGATTTACAAATGTATGGACACCAGGCAGTACAATGCAGATGATCTTATTCGAGCCCTCCCTATCTCTGCTACCTGTGTAGCAGCCACTGGGATCAATGGAAGTCCATTCTTCTTTCAACCAGGAAGCAGATGAATGATGGTCCCACCCCTTCCACAAGCAACCTCTGGTGCAATAGCGAAAGTAGGACCTCTATTACAGTTCCCTTTGCAATATAGATCTCTCATGCAAGAGCAGTTGGGCATAATCTAACTGCTTCCGGAGCAATAGGGAAATAGATTCCCCCACTGATCTCAATGGTTTCTCTCCAGTAAGTGGGAATTGAGGTACTTTCACAATCCCCAGTAAACTCTAAAGAAGGGGCTATTTAAAATCATGAATATGAAACAGTAATCAGTGTGTAACTCTACGGACTTCATCCCATGGGCTTCGGGCTCCATTTCCATGAGTTTAGGAAACAGCGTCCCACTGGAGTCCCAGGGAGACCTTCACATAATGTGAGGGCACTTCCAGTGGGAATACATGGGGCTCCATTTCCTAAGTTAAGTCTGAAACCCAACTTAAAGAGTCAGTGTTACCTTACTCCAAACAGGTTCAAGATGGGGAAAAGTGGTGGGAAGGTGGGGCAAAGCCAGGTAAGGACGGGGAAAGCCAGGGAAAGATGGGAGGTGTGAAGACGTGGACATGTCAACACCAACTTTTTTTCCGTGGCAGGGCAGGGGATCCCACCGCTGCCACCAAATGTGGAGATGTGGACAGGTCAACACCAACTTTTTTACCGTGGCAGGGCAGGTGATCCCACCGCTGCCACCAAATTGTAAAGGTCCAAAACGCCGCCTAAGGCTAGCATCGATCTTTGCAGTGTAACAAGGATTTGCACTATTTAAATGTAAAGAATTTCGCTGCCACCATTTATTTAGGCTTGACCATTGACTTGTAAAGAGTGGTGAGGAGACTTGTAATTTGAATGAAGTCACGGAGAGAGTTTTGAACCAGAACCTAAACAGTTTATTTTCCACAACTGGGTTCAATGCTTAGTTGGTTACACGTCCGGAGAGGTACATACTTAAAAACACTTGGTTTCCAACACACAGTAATTCTAACCTTGAATTACTAAGCCCCTAGGCTTCCTATCTATATTTCCCAAGCTTCACTGCTTGTCTGCAACACTCAACACTTTATAAACTAATTCCCTCAGGAATATTCAGCAACTCTCCCTAGTTGCTGCCAGCTTCTCTCAGCTGCACTGCCAACCAACTGACTCTGGTCACAGCTTCTGGCCAACTGACTCTCTCCAACTCCTTGAGTTGGACTGGATTAACTATCCACCTCACAGCTCCTTGAGCTGGTCCAAACACAACTGCTCTTTCTGAGCTTCTCAGCACCAACTGTCTTAGAGCTGGTCTGACAGTTCAACTGTCAAAATTCAAACTTCCCCAGAATTCTATTCCTGGCTCTGGCAGAAGCTGTTGACTCCTCCCACTTCTGTCTCACAGCCATGTTGCTATGGTAACTCTGCTCTCCCTGCGGAGACTTGCCCTTAATATCAGCCCTTTCCGGCTCACATTACCCCAACATTTCAACACATATATGTAACAAAATTACCAGTTCACCACAGGAGGGAACAGGTTAAGACAGTTGCCTTCACTTTCTCCCGCTTTCCCCTCACTCTATCTGATGAAGTCCTAGGTTATGCTTTTGTAAATGCCTAACAGGATTCTGGCTGACACTGCTAGTACTCACACATGCTCTTGGGTTAAGAAGAAGTTTTGAGCTTGAAAGGCCTGAAAACTGAAATGGTAATCGGAAACCGCTCTGATTTACAAAGAATTTGTATTTTGTGATATTATGAACAATTTGCTAAATTAGCATCCTGGAGCGACAATGTCTTTCTGTTTTTCAGTCACTTATTTTGCTTTAGTGATGCAGCCAAGACAAACCAGCTGACCTCCTTATAAATCTCCCATGACATTAGAGGATAATTATTTTGTGTTTGTCTTTAAAGAACATGTCAGTGGTAATCCATCACACTACTTGTTTACAAGGGAAACAGAACTTTTATTTCATGTTGTTATGCTAAGAATATCCTGGGCTCAGAAGTTTGAGCTGAGCTGTTCTTTTTTTCAATATTCTAATTTGCTTGTCCAAGAAAAGTTAAAGAGGAGGAAGAATCCACGACTTGAACTTCTTTCCTCCATATTTCCTCAGACTCCCATCTGAATGAGCTCTACGGGAAGCTGCCCTTGAAAGCTCTTGCAAACCAATGAAGCAGAATTGGGAGTTAAGGAACTCCAAGTACCAATTTTATCTTACCAAGCTGCTTATTCGTGCGGGCGCAAGGGTGAGGAAGAAGACACGGCAACTGTGAAATAGGTGAAAATCAAAAGGATTTATTCTCACCAGCTGGAGGGTTTTTGCCAACAGAACACGGCTGTTGATAGGGGCAAAAGACCCCGTCACATTTCATACAAAGACTTTTATACCAGTAATGGAGTCCATCCAGTTAAACCCTCCCCTTCTTCATGGTTAAAACAATCATAATTGGCTGGTGATTAATGTTGTTACATGACATTTCAATAATCCAATAAACATGGCAAATAAAACATTTACATCATTTCTCTGTCATCACTAAAAATGAGAACAATAGCTTTCTATAAACATTCTTTCTCACAGGGCAAACTATCAATTTGAGCCTCTCTCTTGTTCTTTTCTTTGCAACTTTAGTTCCGGGCTTCCTGCCAGCAGTGAAGCCGGAGGACTTGTCATGCGCAATGATGTCTTTCATTAGCATTAAGAATTCCATCAACTTTCATTAGCTCAAACTGCACTGTATTCCCACTCATCTAGCATATGTGGTATAACTTGGCACAGAGTGGATTAGAATGTATATAATCAGGGTGTTAGTCTTCTATAACATGTGCCTGATTGATTCCAGACACCAAACCCTCTTTTTCAAAGTTGACACACGGGTAGCATCACTCTCTGACTGTACTTTTTGCTTGGAAAAGTACCAAACCTGCTTCATTCCAGAATTTCTCTTTCTTGTAGGAAACTCATCACATGGAGTTTCCCTACACACGTCTGGAACACCTATTTAGACCAATTGACCCTCCAGTCTCGTGGGATCCCAGATCAATTAGAATTAACAGCATCATCATAAAAGCATTCTCATTTGTCAATACCATTTGCATTAAGAAGCATCCTTTTTCCACTGCTGCTTCTGTCTATTCAGGCCCTAGGTGTTCCTGAACTTGCAATAATCTTGCCATTGGCTTCTTGCCCGCAATGAAAACAATGGGATCTTTCTTGCTCATGCGCAGATCTATCCCTTCTAGCATTAAGACAGAATACTCTTGCACTGTGTTTTACATCCATATCTCTAAGCCAGTACAGACTGTACCTAGCTAATCTTTGCTTCTAATGTTAAAAGCTTGAATCATTTTGCACTAACTGTTGTGCCTGACTAGTTCTTGGCACTGAAACCCACTTTCTAGGCTACACGTGTGTAGCATGGCTTTCTGAGTGTACTTCTGCATGGAACTGTACCAAATCTACTTTATTCCTCTTTTGTGGGTAACTAAACTCTCTTTAGCTATCACACCACTCCTGGAATACCTTAAACTTTGGCCCAATCCACCCTCCAGTGCTTCCTGGCCGTGGTTTGTACAGTTCGGACTGCATGCACACCTTTTACTGCATCTGTGGATTTTTGTATTGCAAAGGCACAACATTTCATTAGGAATGGAAAACAACACAGCATAATCATTACAGAACAAAAGATTATGGTTAGTAAAACCGCCCCTGACCTCAGCCACCCAAGATCCGGGAGCCAGCTGGTCAGGAGATTCCAGAAATCACCCAGCGTGGGTGATGCCATTGCAAGCAACCTCTGGGCCTCTGTCAGGAAAGTTCGCTTCGGGTTCCTCACCTGTTGAGGTGAGCGCTTCTGGATATGCATGTGCAAGTTTGTCACTGGGGTCATTTTGGGATATTCTCAAGCCTCCCGGGCTCAGAGTGCCTAACGTGCACCTCCCACTCCAATAGACTGGCAGAACTGGGCCAGACCACCCCTTCCCAATTCCAAATTATCCCCGGGGGAAGATCAAGCATACCCTTGCCAACGTGGTCGGCAGCCAGGTCCTGAACCAGATTTACTATTGCATCTTGCTGTTGGTTTCCATATAAGATGTGGGAACACCTTGAATAATCCCATCCCCAAGTACATATTCCTTTGTTTCTCTTGCTACAACGAGCCTTATGTCTACTGTAAATCTTTACAGTGTGATTACAGGCGGGGTAAGAACCTAGCTCCACTCTGTTGTAGAGCTCATATACACCATCCCTCTGGCTCCCTACAGCATATCCTTCCATCATTGTCCCACTGGAAGCACAGGGGCGCTTCCAATGCTGGGGAGCGATGAGAGACCAATTGGTGAAATAGGTTCTGCTCCCACCCGCCATTAGTCCCGGTAATGTATAGTGTTAAAATCAGTGTGATGTATCCAAACATAGTCCGCACTCCTCCAGACGGGCGCCCGCTCCTGTAACGCTGTCCATTTAGGATGCTGCACCACCATCTGAAAGAAAGTGCTTTTGGTTCTGTCCATTTACCTTTTGCTGAGCCACCATACCTGGAATCGGGTGCGATGCCTCTTGACGACTCTTCTGTGGCTTTCTTCTCACCCCTAGGTGGGGTGCTGTTGATTTCTGTAAATTCTTTTCCTCAGGGGATGCTCGGGGTGCAAGACGGTGCAAGACTGCTGCTGCTTTTGGTGAATTCTTTTCCTCAGGGGATGCTCGGGTTCGATGCAAGACTGCTGCTGCTTTTGGTGAATTCTTTTCCTCAGGGGATGCTCGGGATCGATGCAAGACTCCAAAACAACCGGTGCTTTCCTCACACGGGTGTATTGAACCCAAGGATGAATTCCGTCACCTTTACGGCCGTGCGTGTGCTCAATAGGACGGTGTAGGGTTCACGCCATCGGGCAACAACGGCCGAACGCCTGCAGAGAAAAAGTGAAGAGAGGTAGTGGGGGAATGGGGGATGCAAGTCTGCAGTGAACTGACTGAGCTTCTCCAACTGCTTTCCTAGCATCTGCACATCTTGCAAGGTCTGCTGATGTCCTAAGACATGGCTGTCCGTAGATAGCCCAGTAAGAGTCTTTAAATTCAATGGAGGCGTCTCATATAAGCGTTCAAAAGGGGAGCGCCAGCCTCCAATTTAACTTAGTCTCTTGACAAATCTTTGCTAAAACAGTTCTTTAAAGTTCTATCGATACTCATCATTATATGGATTTGAGACCACAGGGTTAATTGCACAGTAGCTTGATTGATAGCTCTAAGATCTTGAACAATAAGAAAAGGAGGGGCCAATCTCATGGTGATTCACAATACTATAATTTCATGACGTAAAAGTCTCTGTAACTCCTCCTGAATTCCTTTTACAGCATCTCTGCTTATGGGTATTGGGCCTTTTCTCATGGGAAGCTGACCAGTTCTTATCTCTACTATCACAGGGGCAACATTTATCGCCATTCCTGGCTCATTATCTTCAGCCCAAACCCTGACAAACTGTATCTTTCTTCCTAACTTGTTGCAATCTAAACAATCTGTATTCTTCTTGCTGAAGGACTGTAAGTTCCAACTGGCCTGTTTTCAAAAATTCCAACCTTGCCCTTTAACCTTTCTTCCAGCAATGTTGCACTTTCTTTGCTGTAACAATGGACATTTTGTGGCTCTCCTGTAACTCCAACAATCTTGATGTGTTGACCACTAGGGGGCTAATTTCTTGTTAACAACTGACTTATCCGCACCGGTGTCTATTAGGAACTTTACACGTTGACCTTCCACAATTAAAGGCTCCTTCTGGGTCAAGTAACAGAAAAGCCCTGCCAATCTTTCAACATTCATCTTCCCACTCATCTTCCTCTTCTTCCTGCATGGCAGCAGCCATCACAGCCTTCTGATAGGGTTTATAACTTCTTTTGCCTCTTCCCCTTGGCTTCCCTGAGCCTCTGGCTGTACTTTTCACTTTCTTCATACCTGCATCACTTTCATCTGACATTTCTTCTACACAATCCTTTCGCCAAGTGGCCTTTTTTAACGGGCACACTGGTTTCGACCCAATTTAAACTGTCCTTCATTGTTTACTCTTCCTCTTCCTCTGCCACGACTGATTCCTCCTCTTCCTGACCTTTCTCAAACATGCTCACCAAAACTCTGTATCCCTCTTTCTCCTTTCTATCCTTCTTGTCTTCTTCTTGCCCTCTGGCCATAAACACTTGATGTTCCAATGGGAATCTGGCATTCCCAAATGCAACAGCTTCCATCTGCCCATGTCCCTCTTGAGCTATCAATCTGGCCTGATTGATAATGCACCTTCTCTCTGCCTCAGTGAACAGGGCGTTTACCCACCAGGTGGGATCCCCCCATCTCACAAGGTTGCTCAGAATATGGGGGGTATGATGTTTTCAATTAAAATGTCCGAACTTGAGAACGGGACTATTTGAAATGCTTGTTGGACCCGGTTATGTGCATTCAGAAGTGGTATCTGTCTTATAGAGCATGCTAATGCCCCTCTCTCCACCTTTGGTCTTCATCCCTTGCTTCCTGCCCCCTGGTTTGACTTTCTGGTTCTCATTGGTGAAGCGACTCTTCTTACACTGTGTCTTCTGTGTAAATCCGGTGAGCGCGCTATCGCTCTTGTGGATTCAAAGGATCTCCTCCGCTGCACTGTGGGAGATCGCACAATTACCCTCCCTGCAGCCTCGGGGCCCTCCTCCTCTTCTCCCTCTCTGCTTTTTGGGACGCACCATCATCCTGCCAGCATTAGGGGTTTGCCATTTCGCTTCTCTCTCTGTCTCTCTTGCTTCGCTCTCTGCCTTCCTGGCTTCCTCCAGGGGTGACTTAATCTTCATGGAGAGGGGGGCCTGGTAAACAGGCTGCTCTTCACAAGCAGGTCCCTTTCAGACGGGGAAACAGGGAATGTCACTGTTGCTGGTGACTGCAATGAAGCGGGCTGGGACGCTGCTTCTGGCAGACGGAAACGTCCCACCGAAACCCGCATTTTTCTGGTTCCCTAATTCGAATTGGAAAGTCTCTGGGAATTTTATTGCAGTTGAAATTGGAGCCACGGGAACAGGATAGCTCTGGGCTTGCCGGGAGTGGCAAGTGACAACTGAGATTGGCGTTGCTGGGGCAACAGGGACCTCCTCTGATTGCCTCATAGCCTGCGTCACCTAGGCTGCTGGCTTGTTCCAAAGGTGGGGGCTAAAGTTGGAGCTTGCTCTGAGATGTTTTCTCCTTAAAGGGGAAATGCCGATAACACCAGAGCCTTTCTCCCTGCCTTTCTGTTCACAAACTCCCTTTCCTTCATAATCCTTGGGCCCTGTCCCCCTCCCCAAACGCCCTCCGCTCATTTGGATGGATTTTAAAACAATAGGATTCAAGTTGTTTATTTTCTCAAATTCCAGGACCCTGTGTTTGACCAACCATTCACATAGACGATCGGCCAAACCTCTGTGCACAGATTGCTAAGTTCAAAAGATTTCATTACTTGGGGGGGTGTCCTTCCGCTGCCAACAGGCAGAACCTGTCCAGTTATCTAACACACATTGCAAAGGGGTCTCTTTCTCCTGTTTTGATCCTGCACTCCCCATGTCTCTCTAGCCTGATCAAAGACCCACTTCAGTGCTCTCCCCCCCTCCCCAATGTGTTCCCTCAGTGTTAAGGTGCTTGAAAGAAACTAATACTTGCCAAATCCTGCAGACCCTGGGATTCGCGTCTCGCCTCCCACGTCACCAACTGAGTTGCGTCGGCTCTTGGCGATCGGACCTGACGTCGCCTCCGACTCCTCTGCGCGCTTATGCCAGTTTGCTAGCCCTCTTTGGCTGGGCACCGTGTTAGGATGTCCCTGGACTTTATACTAGCCGGCTCTCAAGAGGCTGCTTCTCAGCCAGCCTCTTCCTTCTGGCTTTGAGTTCACCTTTAACTTTAGTTGCAGTCTCTCCCGGGTCCACAGGCTTTTCGTTTGGGACGAGCCAGGCGGCCGGCTCAGTGCAAAAAGTGGTCAAAAACAGGCGGGGCCCCTTCCAGCCCTCCTGGGTCGTCTCTCCTTACTTAGCCTGGGAGCGGGGGCTGTCCACAACGGGGACCGTGTTTGTTTTTCCTCACCACAGTCCCGTCTTAATACCTTTTAGATCACGTCGGCCGAGGTCACCAAATGAAGCAGAATTGGGAGTTAAGGAACTCCAAGTACCAATTTTATCTTACCAAGCTGCTTATTCGTGCGGGCGCAAGGGTGAGGAAGAAGACACGGCAACTGTGAAATAGGTGAAAATCAAAAGGATTTATTCTCACCAGCTGGAGGTTTTTGCCAACAGAACACGGCTGTTGATAGGGCAAAAGACCCCGTCACATTTCATACAAAGACTTTTATACCAGTAATGGAGTCCATCCAGTTAAACCCTCCCCTTCTTTATGGTTAAAACAATCATAATTGGCTGGTGATTAATGTTGTTACATGACATTTCAATAATCCAATAAACACTAAATAAATCATTTGCATCATTTCTCTGTCATCACTAAATATGAGAACAATAGCTTTCTGTAAACTTTCTTTCTCACAGCGCAAGCTATCAATTTTTGCCTCTCTCTGTTCTTTTCTCGTTACTTTTGTCCGGGCTTCCTGCCAGCAGTGAAGATAGGACTTGCCATGCGCACTGATGTTTTCATTCACATTAAGAATCCCATTACTTTCATTAACTCAAACTGCACTGTATTCCCACTCATCTAGCATATGTGGTATAACTTGGCACAGAGTGGATTAGAATGTATATAATCAGGGTGTTAGTCTTCTATAACATGTGCCTGATTGATTCCAGACACCAAAACCCTCTTTTTCAAAGTTGACACACGGGTAGCATCACTTTCTGACTGTACTTTTGCTTGGAAAAGTACCAAACCTGCTTCATTACAATATTTGATGATCGCTCACGGCACACTAGTGTGCCCCGGCACACTGGTTGAGAAACACTGTTCTATGGGCCCTTCCACTCAGTCTATATCTCAGAATATCAAGGCAGAAAATCCCACATTATCTGTGTGTGAACTCAGATAACCCAATTCAAATAAGATATTGTGGGATTTTCTGCTTTGATATCCTTAGATATAGAGATGTGTGGAAGGGCCCTGCATCATTCCTAACTGTGTTCCACTGATCAATGATTCCTGCAAAAGTTAACAACATTTTGCTATTACCAAAAATACCCTACCTTCCTATATGAGCTAGCCTGAATGTTAAGATCTTTGGAGAAGAGCTTCTCTCTCTTAGGGTTTTTCCACACAGCCCTATATCCCAGAATATCAAGGCAGAAAATCCCACAATATCTGCTTTGAATTGGTTTATCTGAGTCCACACTCAGATAATTTGGGATTTTCTGCCTTGATATTCTGGGATATAGGGCTGTGTGGAAGGGCTCTTAGAAACTGCATTACATGGCAGTGTAGATGTGGCCTCTGTCCATCACAGGAGCATTTGCTGGATACTGCCTTCTAAGTAGCTACTCCCAGGCCATGGAATTCCCTCTGTAAGAGGTTCAGATGGTCCCTTGTCTGCACTATTTGTGCCAGTAGGTAAATCCGCTATCATTTAGGCAGGCATTTAGAACTTCATCACACACAGTAAAGTCTGCATTTCTACACACTTTAGAAATGGCTACAGACGGAGCCCATCACACAACATGGGTTTCTAGTCTTTTGCTATTTCTAAAGTATGATTTTTCCCGATGATTTAAAACTCAATTGCCAATTGACTTCATTTTCAATTCCCCATGTAGAGAAGGGCAAACCCAGCCCATTTCACATGTGAAGAGAATCCTCCTTGTCTACTTGTACGATGACATCGTGCTGAGGGTAGGAGCCGGGATGGGCAGTATTGATTCCTTTCTTCCGCCATTACCATTTTGGGACCATAGAGGAAGGCACAGTCATTTATTTATTTTGTTCTACCAACTTTGTGCTCGCAAAGAGAAGAAATCCCATTGATATTTTCAATAAAAAGAAAATGGGTGAGAGGACAGTGGGAAAAGAAATATCTCTACCATGTGATGGGAAGGCAAACAAAGCGGAATGGCAGGAAATGTGTGACGGGGGTACGAAAATCATTTGCTTAATTTCCAAATGGTGTGTTGCTAACCTAAAGGGCAAAACAATGATCCCCAATGCTTGACGAATCATATGGGATGACTTCCCCAGTATGGGGCATAAGGGTGTATTAGAGTGATGTGTTGTGGTTTTAATATTTTGTCTTTTAATAATGTCTCAAATGTACTTTAAATTGTTTGATCGATGCACTTTTTGAACAGAATTCTCCACTTAATTATTTTTTCAACTTTTGCAGGAAATGTGGAAAAAGGAAATCATGGGTAGCAGTGAACCCTATTGAAATGAATGACTTCTAATAGAAATTACCTTAGAGTTTCCCCAGGGCCTAGAAAAGTTCTAGATAAGTGTCCTCTCTAGAAATCGTAATATATTATAGACACATATTATAGAATCATCTGAAAGTGTTAGAAAATGTCTAGAAAGGATGTAATTAAGGATACTGTGAATATTATTATTATTATTATTTAAACTTATTAGTTGCCACTCCCGGGGCGACTTACAAAGTTCACTGGAAAACCAGTAGGCATATACAAATAGGAAACTACAATGTAAAATACAAAATATTAAAGAAATAAAGAGGACAGACAGCAGAGGGGGCTAATCTAGAAGACGGAGAACAAGAGTCTTAGGTAATTCCAGCTAACAGTCCACTCGGGGGTGACCAATGCACCTTAACCTTGAGAGGGGACAAGCTGCCTCTCTTGGGAACAGGGGTGATTCTTCGGCCAATGGCTCTCTCAGGGGTGTCAGGCTTGGGTATGCTGGAGTCCAATCTGGTCCAACTGCCCGGATTCAGGCCCCAGAAGGTCCTAGTTCGGTAGATCCTGAGCTTTGGCTTCCCTGGTGGCTTTCCGGTGGCCATTGGGGCTTTAGTGGTTACCCCGGGCCGCCAGTCTGCCATCCAGTCCTGGTATTGGGTAGTCAGATAGGCAACGTTATGCCTCTCTGGGCCGCCGGAGGCTGAGCCTTGTCTGCACTTCCTGTGACGCCGTTTCTGCTTTCGATGGCATCGCATCCGTTTCCGGGTCACGGCTGAAGATGTCCAGAAGGCTTCGGTGTCTTCAAGGCCGGCTGCCATTTTGGAGGACTCACCAGCCGCCAGAGTTGTCGTCGATGGAGAGCCCCCATAATGGAGGGGGGCCTCCTGGGCACCAGCCCACTCTCCAGGCAGCATCGGCATCGGTGCTCAGCCGCAGTCATCCTTCCCGTCATCCACTGTACTGGGTCCCTGGCTGAGGCCAGACTCCCGAGCCAGCTCCGTGGTAGTTTCATGTATGTTTAGGTCGTCCCTTTGGTTCTCCACCCCATCCTTACTGCCTCCAATAGGGAAGTCCCACGATCGATCCCAATCCAGATCCGGGAAGGCCAAGGGTTCTTGTTGGGGGAGGTCTGGGGCGGCGGCTTCGAAGGTCTCGCTGAAGCCAGGCGGCTGCAAGATGCCCACCTTCGTCAATAGGTCCCCAAAACTTTTTAATTGATAAATTAGTCTCTCATATTCTTCAATTAGGAGGTCGACCAGAGGCAGGTCCGGCCTTCCAGGACAGTGTCTTTGCATTGTGTTGTCTCGCCATTCTACCGGGGACTCCATCGGTGGTGGAGTATCCTCACCTGGATTCACCCAGATTATAGGGGTGGATTTCCTTTCCCCCCACAGCCGCTTAAGCTGAAAGATGGACCGATCCTTCTTCTTCACACTTTGTGACCTTAGGATCCTGGCGGTTGTCACTGTTATTGGGCGGAAAACCCAACGCCCCATCCGAACAACTCTCCCCATTTCCAGGCTTAACCACTGTGTTGGGGTTGCCGTGGTGTGGAGAGGTGGTTGAGGCCTCTTAAGGTTTTCTGGCTCTTCTAAGTCTTCTGGTAACTGAGGACCATCATTGGCCCCGATCCAGGGTCGGAGGTCAGACTCGGGTCTCTCAGGAATGTCTCTGGCTTGCTGGTAGGTCAGGACATCAGGGATTGGCAAATCCTGCTGGACCGCTCCTGCTGGGTGCTCAGCGGCAGGTGCCATCTTGATGAGATGTTGAATGCCTCTTCACAGCAGGTACAGCAGACTCAGTCTATGGGAACGAACATTACAGTGTGATTTTAGTTGGACTAATTCAATTTTTTTGAAAGCTGCTTTCTTTGAGTCCCTTGATGGGATAAAAATGGTGTATGAACTAAAGACTTAATCACCAGAATCCTATCCACCCAGTATGTCATGTAACTTTACATATAAAACATGCACAGACGCTAAGAAATGTGCCCAAAGTGCATTGGGACTGAGGCATATTAGACATACCAGTGACTTTGCTGGCTCTGCTATGTAGTAATGTAATAGTATCCTCTACTGGATCATTATGCCACCATACCATTTTTACAGGTACAAATCCACTCTTAAAGATATCACACCTCACCAAAGGATTCTGGCCAACTTTATGGTTTAATAACTCAATTCGTTTAAGAGCCCCTGGGGATACAATGGGTTAAACCAGGGGTCGGGGACCTTTTTGAATCAGAGAACCATGAAAGCAAAATATTTGGAAATTTATTTCAGTGAGAGCCATATAATATATATAATATATTTTAAGACTGAATTCAACTAAATGTGAGTATATATGTGCATACTATGAGAAAAGGATTCCCCCCGCAGAATGACGGGACACTTCAGACCTGGCTCTGCAAAAGGCATGCTCAGGACTCTGGGAAGGAAGAGAAGGCGGAAGGAAGGAGGAAAGAAAGAAAGAAAGACAGAGGAAATAAAGGAGGGAGAGGAGAGGAAGAAAGAAAAGAAGAATGAACTATGGAAAAGAAAGAAAAGAAAAGCAGGAGAGAGACAAGGAGGGAAAAAGAAAAGAAAGGGAGTGAGGAAAAAGTAAAATAATGAAGGAAAAAGAAGAAAAGAAAGAAGGGAAGAGAGAGAAGTGAAAAGAAAGGAAGGAGAAGGAAAGGAAGACTTGGGGGGAAAGAATAGAAAAGGAAGGAAGGAAGAGGGAGGGAGAATGGAAGAAAGAAGGAAGGGGAGAGAGGGAGGTAAAAGGAAGGAGAGAAGGAAAGAATGGAAGAGGAAGGAAGGAACGAAGAGGGAGGGAGGAAAGAAGGTAGGGAGAGAGGGAGGAAAAAGAATGAAAGAAAAAGAGAGGGAAAAGGAAGGAAGAGGAAGGAAGGAAGGAAGGAAGGAAGGAAGGGGGAGGAGAGCGCGGGGCCAAGGCGGACCTTGGTGTTGACGTCCGCAAGGCAGTCCCTCCAGAAGGTGTCGAAGAGGCAGCGGCTCTTGATTTTCCCGACGATGAGGCCAATGAGCCGGGCGTCCCCCAGGGGCAGTGAGGCCGGGTCCGAGGCGCCAGATCCAGGCCCGCCTCTGCCACCTTCCCTGAGGCCTGTGGTGGATGATGACGAGGATGACCAGGACGAGGCACCACCGCCGGGCTTCGTCATCCCCGGCGAAGAGGGTGCAGGGCCCTCTAGAACAGCGAGGGATGAGGAAGAGGCAGCAATGGCAGCATGGAAGCGGCAGTCATGGCACATTTGCATCACTCCTCCCCACTGCTTGCTGGGAAACTGAGGCCCGGGCTGCTCTGCAGAGCCAGATGCAATCATGAAAAGAGCCAAACCTGGCTCCCGAACCATAGGTTCCCTACCCCTGGGTTAAACCCTTGTGCCAGCAGGACTCCTGACCGAAAGGTTGGTGGTTCAAATCTGGGGAGTGGGTGAGCTCCCACCTGTCAGGTCTAGCTTCTCATGTGGGGACATAAGAGAAGCATCCCACAGGATGGTAAAACATCTGGGTTTCCCCTGGGCAACGTCCTTGCAGACTGCCAATTCTCTCACACCAGAAGCAGTTTCTCAAGTAGCACCTGACAGGGGAAGAAAAGCATGTGAGTTTGCCTCCTCTTCATTTCTTATTTCTTTTGCTGTGATCTTTATATGTTTCCTTTTAGCGGTGAAATGTTTTAAAATAAATGAATTTTTGAGTATTCCTTATCTGGAAATCCAGAATATTCTAAAACCCAATTCACAGGAAGAATGTAAACTCACAGGGAGATTTGCTATGATCATAATTCCAGAGGTTGCTTTAAAACAATTCTAAACAATCAGAAAATAATACTCACTTCAAGCAGGTACTAGTACTGCGTATTCTAGTTCTCCATAACAGTTGAGCTGCTCACTATTCGCTGATGTCTCCCTGTCCCTGATAGTCACAAAGAGTTAAAATCTGTAATAGAATTTAAGGGCTCCTTGGTAATTTGGCACGTCAGTTTTATACCAGTTATTACTAAACTGCTTCAAGATATTAATGTAGTCATCTCTCTTTAGTCTCAATGAATTGTAATAAAAATGTCACACAGTTAGATTATATATGCCATCGCAGCCTTATTTGATTGAGTAGAGCTTCAGAGCATGTCCCTTGAATCACACTGATGAAGAATCGGAAAGGCTTGGAGAACTCCATTGCAAATTTATTTCACTTGCTGAGGCCACTGACATCCTCACTGCCAGTAATGCTGGTGAGTGTGCTTGAAAGATATGTGCAGGAGGATTATAATACATAGGTATTTTGAACAGTGCTTGGCGGGTGGTGTCCTTCAGCACAGACGAAGCCGCCTGCTGCTTCAGATATAGGGAAATGCCTTTACATCAGGGGTGCTCACACTTTTTCAGCATGTGAGCTACTTATAAAATAACCAAGTCAAAATGATCTACCTATCCACTACTCAGACAGCCATAAAAGCCAAATATTTGGCAATTTATTTCAGTGAGAGCCATATAATATATTTTAAGACTGAATGCAACTAAATGTGAGTATAATAAGCCCCTGAATTTATTCATAATAATAATGATGATTTATTATTTATTTATTTATTTATTCAATCTTATATTCCGCTCCTCCCTGCAGGCTTGGGGCGGATCACAACATACCGTAAAACAAGCTGCGTATAACAAAACATGCAGCCATACAATATGATAATATGATGATAATATTCATTCAGCCTCTGCTTCTACTACTACTAATAATAATAACAACTACAATAGGTTCCTAGAGTAGAAGGAGACCTCCAAGGGCCATCCAGTCCAACCTCCTTCTGCCATAAGGGAAAAACACAATTAAAACATTCCTCACAGATGGCCATTCAGCTTCTGATAATAATAACAATGGATTCCTAGAATAGGAGGAGACCTCCAAGGGTCATCCAGTCCAACCTCCTTCTGCATCTGGGCGGCGTCGGGAGCCTGCGGGGTGGGACTGAGCCTTCCTCCTGCCCTGCCTGCAATCTACCAGGACGCCCTACATGATCTACCAGTAGATCGCGATCTACCTAATGAGCACCCCTGATTTACATTTTCCTGATTCAGACTTGACGGGCACACTTCTAGACCAGTGCTTCTCAACCTGGGGGTTGGGACCCCTGGGGGAGGGGGTCATGAGGGAGTGTCAGAGGGGTCGCCAAAGACCATTAGAAAACCCATCATTTTCTTTTGCTCATGCAGCACTGTGTGGAAAGTTTGGCCTAATTCTATCGTTGGTGGGATTCAGAATGCTATTTGATTGTAGGTGAACTATAGATCCCTGCAACTACAATTCCCAAATGTCAAATCTATTTTCCCCAAACTCCACCAGTGTACATATTCGATCAACAACCAATGGTCAGCAGTAGAGAGGTTACACCATATCAACTACCTGGAACTTCTGGCCATGTTCAAAGCCCTACGAGCCTTCGCTCCCCTGGTGTCCGGCAGAGTAGTACTGGTCAGGACAGACAACATAGTGGCTATGTACTACGTCAACAAGCAGGGCGGACCCGAGTCGAGAAAACTCCTGTCCCTCTCCCAGAAACTGTGGGAGTGGTGCGTACAACACCAAACCATTCCCAGGGGATCAGAACACAGAGGCAGGCATCCTCAGCAGGACTCGCTGGTCCTCCCACGAGTGGATGCTCCATCCAGAAGAGCTTCATCACCTCTTCCAGGAGTGGGGGTTCCCCGGCGCAGATCTCTTCGTGTCACCGGACAACAACCAGCTGCCTCGTTACGGTGCCAGACTTACCCCGGATGCTCATCCGGGGTGCCTCGGGGATGGCCTCCTGCTCGACTGGTCGATGGGCTTCCTGTACTTCTTCCCTCCGTTCCCGCTTCTCCTTCGGGTCATCGAGAGGATACAGCTCTCTGGGACCAACTGCATCCTCGTCGCTCCCTACTGGCCAAGGCAAGTGTGGTTCCCGACTCTGCTACAGCTCTCCGGCAACCAGTACCGACACCTGCCGTGTCGCCCCGACTTGTTGACGGGGGAGGGAGGCATGCTTCTACACCCGGACCTTCCCTCCCTACACCTGACAGCGTGGAGAATCCTGCCCTAGCCAATGTCACCCCTGCGGTGGCTTCGATCCTAGCGGCAGCACACAAGCCTTCGACATCCAGGGCCTACTCGGCTTGCCTAGCCCGCTTCACCGAGTTCCAGGCCACCCACGCCGACCGAACCTTCCCTCCTTCGGTGCCAACGGTTCTCGACTTCCTGGCTTCACTGGTCCAGAGGGGCCTCTCTATGTCGTCGCTGAAGACACATCTCACTGCGCTGACCTGGCACAGCCAGCAGAGAGGCGGTCTTTCATTCTTCCAGTTTCCAATGGTCAGGACGTTCCTGAAGGAGGTCAACAACCTCCATCCCCCGGTGCATCCACCGACGCTGGGATGGAACCTCGACCTGGTGCTTTCCTGCCTCACGGCTCCACCGTTTGAGCCGATCGCTGCTGTCGATCTACGCCTCCTTTCTTGGAAGGTGGCGTTCCTGGTGGCCATTGCTTCAGCCCGTCGACCTTCGGAGCTGGCAGCATTACAAGTGGATGAGCCCTACCTGTTGTTCTTAGCGGACAGAGCTATCCTGCAGACTGACATCATCTTCCTGGCAAAGGTGGCGTCTCCCTTTCATCTCAACACAAACATTGTCTTACCGGACCTTTTTCCATCGCCGACCTCAGAGGAGGAGAAATCTCTTCACACCCTCGATGCCAAGAGGGCTCTCTTGGTCGTCACAGAGACTGTCTAACTGGGTCGCTTCCCTGGTTGAGTTGTGCTACCAAATATCTCGCCAACCGCACCCTCCAAGGGTGAAGGGTTGCTCGACCAGAGCGGTGGCTACCTCTACTGCCTTCCTTAGAGGAATCCCGCTAGACTCCATTTACAGGGCGGCCATCTGGGCCAACCCCTCGACATTCATTTCCCATTATCGGGTGGACACCCTTCATGGGAGGGATGCGGCCTTCGGCCGATCGGTCCTTACTCCTCAGATCCCATAGTATAAGTAACGGTCAACTATCGTAGGGCACTCCCTTGATGGACCGTGTATGCTTGGGGTTCTTTCCTTCATTATCGACCAGTTCCTTGGATCGTGTGTTATGTTACTGGGTCGCCCCCTCCTATGGAGGCTGGGCTATGATTACTGTTTAATAATATGTGTACCGTGCCCTAGTTCCCTTGGGTCACTGTGCTATACCATGTTTAGTGCGCTTTCACCCGTTAGGGTCTGTTTACACTGTGTTTTTGCACTTCTTCATGTGCACTTTATATGATGTGAGGCCTGCGTGCCTGGCATGAATAGTGCTTGTTGCACTATGTTTACTGTTTACATGTGTTGGGAGCCTTCCTTCCATCACCTATTTAATACAGTTATTTATGACATTGCTTGTGCAATAAAGAATTGTTTTGGTTCTTACACTTGGTCGGTTTGTTCTCGCCTCCAGAACCTTAGCTTGTTAGTTCTTCATAAGTGTGCATTCACAGAGCCCACAAAGAAAAATGGTAGGTTACATACCTGTGACCATATTTCTTCGAGTGGAGCTCTGTGAATCCACACTAACCCGCCCGGTTGTCCCCTCATACACAAACCGCCCATTCCTCATTGCAAACGTGGCGTAGGAATGTGGTGGGCATGCATGGAGCTGCTTTTCTGCCCTCCGGGACCGCTGGGCGGAGCTACCGCCAAAACTTTTCAAACTGGGGAAGTTTGTGTTGGAAGCCTGCTTTGGCGCGCAGACTTCATAAGTGTGGATTCACAGAGCTCCACTCGAAGAAAGATGGTCACAGGTATGTAACCTACCAATACTGTATTGTAATATTATATTAGGAGGAATCATCTTTTCCTTCCCTGGATGATATCCATAATATAAAACATTGTATTGCATTATTATTATTATTATTAATATTATATTTCAAGTAATCATCTCTTCCTTCCTTGGATGATATTCATAATATAATATATTGTATTGCATTATTATTATATTATATTTGGAGGAATCACTTCCTTTTTCCCTGGATGATGTCCATATATTATATTATATTATATTATATTATATTATATTATATTATATTATATTATATTACATTACATTACATTACAACGCGGCTGCCGGCCCAGGTCTGAGTGGAGGGGGAAGGCATTGCTCCAAACTGGGGGTTTTAACCTAGTTTGGAGCAATGCCTTCCCTTGCTTAGACCTGGGCCGACAGCCACGTTTTAACTGGGTTAAACATGCGTGTCCGCCATTAACGAAGCCATTCCGAATTTCGGAAGTGTATCCGAATCAATTTCGAAAATACAGTGGAAACCTTTGGAAGTCAATCAGATATGAATTTATTATTATTTATTTCCAGTGTTTATACCCCGCTACTTCTCAACCCCCCGAGGGGGGACTCAGTGCGGCCTAACAGACGGCAACACCGATGCCACACAATACATAGTAAAACACAGTTAAAATTAAAATACATTAAAATACACCTAGAATTCAATACATTAAAATACAGTTAATATTAAAAACATCATATACATTCATCACCAATAAAACAATGAAGCACCAGCGCCCCCTACATTCGGAGCGATAAAGCAGGCCTAATAGCTACATAAAAAATCCATAAGTACAATACAAAATGACAGCCAATAATCCCAAAAGAAAATAAATACCAAGCAGAAAGAAGACTGGAAATGGCTGTTATTTTTAAAGAGGAATTCACCTTTCTTGAGGACCATCAAGCTGTGAAGAACTTAATGGGGTCAGTACCAGGTGTCAGTGTGTCACAGGTATAGGTGAAAGAGAAAGAAGTGATGTAAGCCAGATATAGGCATTCACTTTCAACCCAACCCTTGTTATATAGTCACATTAAACAATTATGGTAAGTTGATATTGCTTTAACTGACTGGAATCTGGGATCTGTACCTTGGAGAGTTGCTTAGATCTCTAGTCTACTGGTTCTTAATCTCTGGTTTTCCAGATGGTTTGGTCTTTGACTGTTAGGGCCCTTTCACACAGCCATATAACCCAGAATGTCAAGGCATATAACCCACAATATCTGCTTTGAATTGGGTTATCCAAATCCACACTGCAATGTAATCCAATTCAATATGAATTTTATACAGCTGTGTGGAAGGGGCCTAACTAAGCAGGGATGAGATGAGAAGGAAAAATTCCAATAGGTTCAGGGGAAAGCCTCTCTTCATGTGCCTTTTCTTCGTTGTTGATAACATTTGCCAACCATCCACACTCTGGCGTTGCTTGTGTACATGTATCCTGGTTTTCATCTTTGAAGTGTTGGAGTGCTTGCTACTGTATGTTCAAAAGTTTGAGGTACAAAAGGAGTATTTGCTAATGGAGAAAAGGGTGTTTTTTTGTAATTGAGTTGTGCGCGGAATTAGTTCTTACCGTTTCTTTCGTGTCTTCTGTTTCTTTGGGAGCACGAAACAGGAAACACAAAAATCTTCTCGACAAGAAAGCCTTCTACTAAATCTAGAAGGCGATGGCCTAAAATTTGGCTGGCATGGTTACTTAATATATGACAAAATAAAACAAGACAAAGGATTTAATAACCACATCATTAGATCCTCCCTCCTCAGAGTTTGGAATAATTTTAAAAAAATCTTATACACCAAAATTCCACTCTGGACTTCCCCAAGTGAGGCCTTTAAAATAAAAGGAAACGAAGATGAAAATGGACTAACTTATAAGAATATTATTGAAAAAGATAGAGGTGAGGTCAAGATAAAGAAATTAGAAGAAATACCACAATATAAATTGAACTGGTTTCACTACTATCAAATCAATAAAAGGTTTGAAATTGATAAACAAATTGGCTGGGAATGGAATGAATCGAGAGGTGAGAAACTTTGGCTCAAATCAAAAAATAAAATAGTAAGCCTAGTGTATAAATTCCTGCTCGAGACAGAAAAGGAAAAAACCCCTGTAAATGAATACTTATCAAAATGGTCAGCTAATTTAGGCCAAAACATCCCCAAGGAAGAATGGGATAAAATTTGGAAAATAAAACAGAAATATACCTATTCATATTATTTAAAAGAAAATATGTATAAGATGGTCTATCGGTGGTATCTAACCCCGTGCCAGCTCTCTAAAATGTATAAGAACAATAACGATCTTTGCTGGAAATGCTCCCAAGAATGTGGCACCTTTTTTCACCAATGGTGGACCTGTAGAAATGTGAAGAAATATTGGAATTCTGTAAACAATGTGATACAAGAAATGTTAAAAATGACTATTCCAAACAAACCAGAATTTTATTTGTTGAACATTTCAGGACCACAAACTAACAAAGAAACAGAAAAATTACTTACATACTTAACAGCGGCAGCAAGAATTGTTTTAGCCAGACACTGGAAGACACCGGAAATACCAAATATCGAAGAATGGCTAACAAAATCACTGGAAATTGCAGAACTTGATAAGCTTACACATTTGCTCAGGGACAATTCTACAAACCACTTCAATATTACTTGGGCCCCTTTTGTTGAATATATGAAAGTGAAGAAACTTGTAAATCTTAAAGGGCTATATATATAAGTACTTATAATCATGCATTCTTTTCATCTATCATTTAAAATACTTAATATCTCTATCCGAGATGAGAAGTCAACATCTCTTTTAATTGTGATACGTGTATTTGTTACTTGTTTGTATATATGTCAAATTCGTCTGTGTGACTGTTAAATGGAGGGTGGATGGGAGGAAGGGGATATGTACTTTGTTCGTTTTTTCTTTTGTGTATTTCTTTCAATAAAGCTTAAAAATTAAAAAAAAAGAAAAAAGAAAGCCTGCCTTCATGTGTAGCTGAACTTGCCTCCTTGCCTTAGAAAGGAAGTACATATGTGGCGTTGTGTGCAGGCAGGCTCAGCGCACGCGTGCAGCTGAGCACCTCTTGCTCTAGAGTAAGAGGCACTCAGCTGCAGGCACAGGCAGGTGCACATGCTTTCCAGGCCTGCCTGCACACACTGCTACACACGCACTCTCTTTCCATCGTGTGTGGCGTGGCATGCAAGCAGGCCCAAAAAACGCATGCAGCTGCCAGTGCGTGTAGCCGAGCACCTCTTACTCTAGAGTAGAAACAGCAGGTGCCAGGTAAGAAGAATGGAAGCCTGCGTGCTGGGAAGGGGAACCAGTGGGTATGACTTTTGGTATGAACCAAAAACAAATATCTACCTTCCCAATTTTGCGAGGGTCCCAAAAAACAGATCGGGGTCCCCAACGAAATCTGGGACATGAAATGGGGCAAGGTTTACCCCAAATGCACAACTCTACTTTGTAGCAATGGTAAGGGCAAGAAAGAGCACATTCAAAATACCGTATTTCCGGCGTATAAGACGACCAGGCATATAAGACAACTTCCAGCTTTTCCAGTTAAAATATAGAGTTTGGGATATACTCGCCATATAAGACTACCCCTCTTCCAATGCACACCAAATAAAAAATTAAAAGCATGAGATTTGATTTCAATATAGCAATTTTCCTATTACTGTACCGCCTTCTTTGCCTCTCAGATCTCACACATGCACACCTGCACCGCTTCACTGCAGTCTTCAGGAGCGAGATCTGAGAGTCAGAGGAGGAGGTACGGTAATAGGATTCAAGGGCTGGCCAGACAGGTAAAAGAGGTGTGTTTTTCTGGGCCCAGAGCTACTCGATCTATTTTTTCCATACCCCGGGCGCCTTCACTTAAGGCCAGCGATTTTAATATGTGTACATTTGATAACCTGTTTTGTGTTTTATATGTGACTTTTATCTGTATTATATTTTTCTGTATCTGCCTAAGGTTTGTTAACTTACAACTTCCCAGTGAAGTGCCCCTTCACGTCACTGTTGGGACCGCATTAAGTCCACGAATCCTGATGATGGGATTTTTTTCTACTGTACTTGTACAGCGTCGCCCTTAATGCTTTCATACAGTTGCTGCATACGGCAGGGACGTGGCCACTACCATTTTTGAGCTCCCCCCACCATATGCGGCAACCACAAATTCTCCAATCTGGATTGGAAGTTTCAGCACCCGCTCTATAAGAAAACCCCCGTCATATAAGACAATTCCTGGTGTATAAGTCGACTCCCACATATAAGACGACTCCCGCATATGAGACGACCCTGACTTTTGAGAAGATTTCCTTGGGTTAAAAAGTAGTCTTACCAGACTACCAGAAAATATGGTAGTTGCTTGAACATTTCAACAGTTAATATGTCAGCAATCATGCATTTGCTCCTTTTTTCTTTATCTCCATTGTTCCTAGCTCTTAGAACTAATATTAAACATACGAGAGGTTGATGCAACATAGATACATTTGTGTAAAATATCTGGATCACATGGCAATTCCTATACACGATGCCAAGCATGTAGAATATGCTAACCAATATCTGAAATGCTTACCAAGGTAACCAATGTCTGAAACATTCGTAAGAAAGTGGGTTTTTCACAATAAAGGAACTCCAATCTACCAGGTCAGGATTCAAAGACATTTTCATTTTCTTCTTTACACCAGGAATGTAAAGAAGGCTGGGTGGCTGGCTGGGTGTCAGCTGCATAAGATCTCTACTGACCAGAAGGTCATGAGTTCGTGGCCTGCCCGGGTCGAGGTGGGCTCTCGACCTATTGTGTAGCCTGTTGTCGACCTTTGCAACCCGAAAGACAGTTGCATCTGTCAAGTAGGAAATTAAGGTACCACTTAGTGGGCAGGCTAAATTTAACTGATTACGAGGCCATAAAAAAGATCTCCAGAAAACATGCTGAGGAATGAAGGAGTGTGACAGCTCCCCCTGGTGGCCAGATGTTAAATTGCCTCTGTCTGTCTTGTCTGTCTTGTGTGTGTGTGTGTGTGTGTGTCTAAATGTAATCTGCCCTGAGTCCCCTGCGGGGTGAGAAGGGCGGAATAGAAATGAAGTAAATAAATAAATAAATAAAGTCGGTGTCTCCATTGTGGCCCAGTGATAGTTTTTCAGTTTTGTAATCTGTTCTTTGAAAACTACCCATCACAGAAAATGATACTCTTGTCCTTTAATATTGTTAATAAAATTCAATCATGTTCCCCCTCATTCACTTTTTTTTACAAAAAAGGTTACATAGGTTTAAGGAGTGTAATTTTTTCTCCTGCTGAAATATATTAGAAAATGCCATTACTGTTGTAAAAGCTAATTGATAACGTGATTTGTTATGTTGCTGAGACATAATTCAGAAAGTTATTTTAAAGGCTTTGATGCATGAACAGCACTAACTGTTTTATATTTCTTATGAGAACAGACAAAGCATCAGGCTAAAAAAATGCCGAGCTGCGTGAATGAAATATTTCTGGAAGCTTTTATCCTTGTTGTTTGGGATTTTGCCAATGGCTCTCTATTAGAAAGCTCATATTTCGTACGTCATTTCTGCTACAATGCATTTCTTAGTATGGCGGTTAAAGATTTTTTTAGTGGGGGGAAGGAGGAGTAAATTTTGAAAGGAATTATATTTTTGAAATCTAAGATTCAATGACCAATTAAAACATTTATGTTGTAAAGCCACAGACGCCCCCATGTGAATATGGACACCCTGAAACATGATCTCCATTCAAATTTGCACCAATTAAATACAATTTATGAAGTCCCAAGCAGGATGCCAGTCCAGGACATCCTTATAAAGAGTAAATTTTTAGATTGTTCACAATGATGCTGGTTTGTTTTTTAAATAGGCTGCTGAGTTATCGATTGCTTTCATGGCCAGAATCACTGGGTTGCTGTGAGTTTTCCAAGCTGTAGGGCCATGTTCCAGAAGCATTCTCTCCTGACGTTTCACCCACATCTATGGCAGGCATCCTTAGAGGTTGGCAAAACGTCAGGAGAGAGTGCTTCTGGAACAGTTCAGAAAACACACAACAACAGTTTCTGAGTTAGCCCAAACTGTGAAAGCAAAAGGATAGAATAATTGTAAACTTTTTGAATGATTGGAAACTTTTTGTGGAGCTCTTGAACAATAAGAAATGTATGATGTTATGTTCTTTGGCTATGGTTACTAGTAATCTTAGTAGGATTGTTTAGTTGAATCTCTAATGGTGGAATAATATTTTATTTTCACTATAGTTTAGATTTGTTATGTCAGAGCTGCTTTGTTTTGCAGTTAGTTAGTGTTTGAGGTTTTATTTAGTTTGGGTTGTAGCTAGTGCTTAATGTATTAGGACTATATGATTGTTTTTTAGTGCAGTTCTAGTTACACGCACACCATTCTGGTTACAACTGTGTTGAGTTGCTTAGCTAATTAGCGACACTCATTTTATTGTTTTTAGTGATTTTATCGTGTCTTTTAGGGGTTTTAATATCTGTTATCTGTATATGCACTTTGTAAGTTGCCCCGAGCCACACCGGGAGTGGCGACTCACAAGCATGAAATAATAAATAAATAAATAATTGACCTCATCACATTGATGAATTTGAGCATCCTAGGGTGCTTAGAGCCTTCTTTGGAAATGGACGCCCACGGCAGTCATCACACAACATCGTGTGACTACCAGCTAGCTTCAATTGAGCAAGCACGCTTCTGCTCTATTTGGGCGACACTTCCTCTGTATGATCGCCCCTCATGTGTGCTGTTTCACCGCGCCTGCTGGCGAAACGGCATGGGTGGTGGTGGTGGTGGGGGGAGGCTCTCACATGTGATAAGGTTGGCACTTTCCCCTTTCCCCCTTTTTCTTTGTCTCCTTTCTTTGTTCTATTTTTTCTCTCTGAATGTTTCATTGGTTGCGAATTATACAATCTGTATTAAAATTAATAAATAATTAAAAAGCAAGCTAATTTTTAAAGTATATAGTTAGACTCACATAACAATGGAGCCCATACTGGCAGTTTCATACTGGGGGAAAATGGTCTTAGATTTTGCTATGTCCCCCATGAGTTTCTATGGCAGGCTTCTCTTATGCACAGCATTGTCCTGGAGGACCAAGGGCATCATCATAAGATGGAAATTCAGCATCCTAGGATGCTTCTGCCCCAGTTGACCCATGCCGCCCATCACACAATGTAGCCTCACTTCTAGTGGAGCTCTGTGGGTGAACTAGGACAGCAGCATCAGAGAATGTTGTGTCGCCAATGTGGGAGCCTCTCTGTTCCATTTGGATTTGGAACAACTGGGCTTGCATGTGGGAAGTCACATGGTGACATATCCCCATGTGTAATGGGAAAGCATCAGCGGGTGGGAGGGCAGGGCACAGGGTGCTGGGATTGTCCCAGTCTCCCCCTCCTAAATTGACCATGGAAGCTGGTGAATTGGAATGCCAGACCTCATCAATGCGATGAGTTCCCTAATCGTTTCAGGAGCTACTATGCTGGCAAATCCCATTCAGGAAAGGCTGTGAGTCTGAAAATATGTGCAGGCATTCCCCGAGTTACAAACATCGGACTTATATGGGAGTCCTGGTTAGAAACGAGGGTTACATAATAGGAAGTGAAAGGAAAACTATCCCAGGAAGGGGAATTTACTCCTGAAATAGTTATCATGGGGAAAGGATGTCTCCACTCAAGCTTTATCACCAATCCTTGTTTCCATGACAACCCCAAAATTTCAAAATCCAGTTGTCACAGGGACAGAAAATAAGGTGAGATCTTCTGAAGAGGGGCACAGACAGCAACACAAACACCACAGGGGTGCTAAACCTTCTCTAGGCATTCCAAAACTAAAGAACACATACTGTGTTTTTGTGTCAGTAAAATAATAATAATAATAATAATAGCAGCTTAAAATCCCAGTGATCTCAAAGGCATTTAAGTCAATGCATGATGTTTCATGACTACATACTTTATAGTGGACTAACTAAAATACTTTCAAAAAGCAAGCAAATGTTTTTGTTTTGTTTTATAGCAAACACATAGACTGTCTTCATTTTCTGCAATATTGATAAAATAACATTCTAACATCTCAACCAGTCCTACCAATTTCAACCAATCCTACCAAACTGGACAATGTATATACAGTAATTATTTATTTATTTATTCATTTATTATTTCGGCTTGATAGACCGCTCTATCTTGCTAGAGGCTCCTAAATAAGCTCTTCAGCCATGGAATCAGAGGACAGGTCTTGTCCTGGATTGGAACCTGGCTAAACTGTAGGAAACAAAGGGTGGTAATAAATGGACATTTCTCTGGGTGGAAAGAGGTGAGAAGTGGCGTACCCCAAGGTTCAGTTTTGGGTCCGTTACTTTTTAATTTATTCATTAATGATCTGGATGTAGGAGTAAATTCTGAGGTAGCAAAGTTTGCAGACGACACTAAATTGTTCAGGGTAGTTAAAAATGAAACTGATTGTAAAGAGCTCCAGAAAGATCTCTCGAAATTGAGTGAATGGGCAACAAAGTGGCAAATGCATTTTAACCTAAACAAGTGTAAAGTCATGCACATCGGGGCAAAGAACCCCAACTACACCTACCAATTGATGGGGTCAAAGCTTTCCGAGACAAACCAGGAAAGGGATCTTGGGGTTTTGGTGGACAGCTCAATGAAGATGTCAACCCAGTGCGCTGCAGCAAAAAAAAGCAAATTCTATGCTTGGCATGATCAGGAAGGGAATCGAAAATAGGTCGTCAAATGTTGTATTGCCTCTCTACAAATCTATGGTGAGGCCACATCTGAGTACTGTGTACAATTCTGGTCACCGCACCTCAAGAAGGATATAACGGAACTGGAAAAGGTACAGAAAAGGGCAACAAGAATGATCCAAGGGATGGAGCAGCTCCCTTATGAAATCAGGTTGCAACGCCTTGGTCTTTTCAGCCTTGAAAGACGGCGTTTAAGAGGTGACTTGATCGAAGTGTATAAAATCATGCATGGGATAGAAAGGGTGAATAGAGAAAAATATTTTCTCTGTCACACAACACTAGGACTAGGGGCACTCCCTAAAGCTCCAAGGTAGGAAAGTTAGGACTAATAAAGGAAATATTTCTTCACCCAGAGGGTCTTTGGGTTATGGAACTCACTTCCAGAGGAGGTTGTGACAGTGGTCAGCCTGGACAGCTTCAAGGCAGGATTAGACAGATTCATGGATACCAAGGGAATCAGTAGCTACTGAAATGGACATCCAAGTGCCACCTCTGTGTTGATGGAGGCAGGCAGGATTTCCCGGTACTGGTTGTGGGGGTCGAGAGCAGGTGAGGGTTTTGCCCTCCTTTCTGCTAGAGATCCCTGTGTAAAACTAGTGGGCCACTGTGTGACACAGAATGCTGGACTAGATGGGCTGAGGCCCGATTCAGCATGGATCTTCTTATGTTCTTATGTTCTTATCTGAAGCTCAGAGCGGTTTACAGCACATAAAACATACCAAGTTAAAAAACATAAAAACGACATCATAAAACCAATTTAAAACCCCTACCCCTACAATAAAACTACAGTAGGTCAACACGTAGTGCAGTGGCAACGACGCAGCAGGGTGGCAAGTTATGGTTGGCACCGGTCAAGCACCAAATGCCTGTCTAAACAGCCAGGTCTTACAGGACCTGCGGAATGTCATTAAGTCCCGTAGAACTCGCGCCTCCGCTGGCAGCGAGTTTTATAAGGTCAGCGCGGCCACTGAAAACGCCCTCTGCCGTACTGGATAGCTTACAAGTCTTCATGCCAGGAACCTCCAACATGTTGAGCCCCTCTGAACGCAGTGATCTTCTGGGCACATATGGGGTAAGCTGCTCCCTCAAGTACACTGGCCCCAAACCATATAAGGCCTTGATAGTTAAAACTTACACCTTGAAGGAAACCCAAAATTCAATTGCCAGCCAGTGCAGTTCGCGTAAGAGTGGTGTTACATGAGCCGTTCTTGTGGGTCCTAAGAGCAGGCGGGCTGCCGCATTCTGCACCAGCTTGAGTTTCCGGATCGCCGACATAATATCCATTATGTATTATGTATGGACATTATGTATCTATTATACATACTTTTATTATTATGTATCTATCTATTATTCTTAACTTGAATATTTTTGAAAATTTTGAGATTTCCAACCCGCCAGGTTTGGAAAATCCACAAATTTTGGCCCAAAATCAACATCTTCCAAACTTGAAGATTCTTGTAAATTTGGACATTTCTAACCCGGCGGGTCAGAAAACTCAAAATTTTCAAAAAGCTTCCAGTTTGGAAGATTTTGGTCCAAAATTTGGGCGTTTTTCTAACCCGGCGGGTCAGAAATGTCCAAATTTACAAAAATCAACATAGGCTGCTATGGCTGAGAAGCAGTTATTAAAGATCTGCAAGTCAATTTGACATCCTGTCAGAGAAGAATGGCATTTTTTCATATGTTTATTTGTGGATATTCCCAATAAAAACAGATAGAACTATGTAATATCAACGTCATGTTCTAATTGGCTGTATCATGGAAGTATGGAATATCCTGCAGTATATTTAGTTATAGTGTTTCAATGCATTTCTCATAGAGTCTCAACCAATTCAACATAGTTTGTGGCAGCCTCAAAAATGAAGTTTCTGGAATATAATAACTACTTTCAAAGTAACTACCACACAATTAAAGAGGAAAGAACACTTTCAAACCAGGAACATATGTTTTTCAAATTTTGTTACATAGTTTATTTGTTTACAGTATTTATATTCCGCCCTTCTCACCCCAAAGGGGACTCGGAGCAGATCACAGAATACATATACGGCAAACATTCAATGCCATTATACACTGAAAAGATAGACAACTGTACATAGACAGAGATATATATAGGCCTTCCTATCTTTGGCATCTTGTACATAGACAGAGATATATATAGGCCTTCCTATCTTTGGCATCTTGGAGGCTATGCTCGTTTCCAGCCATGGGGGGTGCTGTTACTCCACTTTTCCCTGCCAAAGGGCTTTGTTCATAAACCTTCCCCTTGATTGAATTGCTGGCATTTTTCTGGCATTTCCTTATGGGTGGCTTAAATACCTCCCTGTTTAAGCGGTACCTATTTATCTACTCACATTGCTGTTTTGAAACTACTAGGTAGGCAGAAGCTGGGTTAAAGACCAGGAGCTCACCCTGACCTGGGCTTCGAACTGTCAACTTTTTTGCTTGGCAATGTTTACTGCAGCTGGTGGTTAACCTGCTATGCTAAACCCGGCCCTAATCAGTATGAAAGAAAATATTCTTTAGAAACAGAAGGTAGATACACAGGTAATATTTTTTTTGCACTGGTGGCTGAACTATTAGCCCCTGTTGAGTGTTTAATAATAGTAGTAAGGTTACTGGAAATATAGTAAGCTCCCATTTACAAATAGGGGAAAGTCCTTTAAGGCTGTGGTTCTCAACCTTCCAAGTGCCACGACTCCTTAATACAGTACCGCATGTTGTGGTGACCCCCAACCATAAAATTATTTTCATTGCTATTTCGTAACTGTAATTTTGCTACTGTTATGAATCGTCATGTAAATATCTGATATGCAGGATGTATTTTCATTCACTGGACCACATTTGGCACAAATGCCCAATATGCCCTTGGTGAGGTTGGGGAGGGGGAATTGATTTTGTCATTTGGGAGTTGTAGTTGCTGGTATTTATAGTTCACCTACAATCATAGAGCATTCTGAACTCCACCATCAATGCAATTAAACCACACAGAACTCCCATGACCAACAGAAAATACTGGGTTTGGTGGAGTTTGGAGATGTAGTTCACCTACATCCAGAGAGCACTGTGGACTCAAACAATGATGGATCTGGACCAAACTTGCCACGAATACTCAATATGCCCAAATTTGAACACTGGTGGAGTTTGGGGAAAATAGACCTTGACATTTGGAAGTTGTAGTTGCTGGGATTTACCGTTCACCTACAATCAAAGAGCATTCTAAACCCCACCAGCAATAGAACTGGGCCATACTTCCCACACAGAACCCAATCCAACTCGAAGAATACAATTCATTGGAGCGATATTGGCCTCGGAATTGCAGAAGGCCTTCCTACCCATCAACTGATTTCAGAAACCTCGGAGCCTAGTCCTACAGGCAATACAACAAGAAACCATAAAGGCAAGGGATATTCAAGTATTTTTGGGACACATGGCTTCCACCACTGCAGTTATTCCACATGCCAGGCTGGACCTCAGACCTCTACAGTCATGGTTCCTATCAGTTTTCAAATCGTTAGTACACAAATCTTCTATTCATCTTTCAATGCCTGGGGAACTGTGCAAGTCCCTACTTTGGTGGACGAAGCATCACAATGTTTGTGCTGGCCTGCCCTTCCACCAACCCAACCCCTCCAAAGTGATGACAACAGATTCCTCCCTCAAAGGGTGGGGGAGAGCTGAGAGAAGTAGGGCTTGCTCGTAAAGAGCGGCCTTCAGTCTCAATTCCCTGTTCTTTCTAGTTTGTGGTGTGAAAGCCTTGCAAATAGTGCATGCTTGGGAGAAGTGTCCAACTCCCAGACATAAAAGGCAGTTACTATGTGTGTCGTTATCTAGAAATTTGTTAGGGCATGACGCACATTTTTTTAACCATGTAGTGGTTGACATCACTGGTTATTTGGGTAATTATTAAATATTGGAGCCTAGACAAACCATTTAATGAGTCCTGGGTTAATATTCCAATCTTTTAATTCTGAGACAGTCTGTCGAAGTCTCTATTTCCTTGCTGCTCTGAGTGGCGGATGAAAAGAACTGGCCGTTAGCCCCTCCCACGGGCTATTTATACTGATGGGATAGAGTGAGCGGGGCTACTCCAACTATCAAATTTTAGTCTTGAGATTTCCGAGCTGCCTGTGCGAACGCAGGAATAAAACCATATTTGTGATTCACAGCTGACCACGACGGGAAAATACTATGTTTTCTGGTGGTATTTGGCAACCCTTTTGACACACCCTTGTGACCCCCTGAGGGGTCCCGACCCCAAGGTTGAGAAACACTGCTTTAAGGACATACAGTATATGTATTGTGACTGTATTAGTGTTAAGATAAAACCACAGTACTGGGCAGGGCCGTAGCCAGGATTTTGATTCGGGGGGGCTGAGTTTGGGGGGGGCTGAGACTGGGTGGAAGAGGGTCTACCCTAGCAAACCTTTTGTATTGTTATCCCAATAACCCCATTAATGTGGGATATAATGAGCATGGTGATCAGATTGTAGCGGATATCTGGAGTCCCAAAATTCCCAGGCAAATACTTCTAACTCTCAGGCGGCGACTTTCGTGCGGGCACAGGAACGAAGGACGCAACAATTGATACTGGTCCAAATGAAGCCAATTTATTGATACATCAGCTGACGGAGTCTGCCTAGCATAAGGCTGCCATGGCAGAGCCCCGAACAAGACCCAGCATTCAAGTTTTATACATTCAATGGCTGCAAACCCCTAGCCCTGCCCATCTTCATAACTTGCAATAGGCTGGCATTCATGAAACCACATTTCATTACCCAATTAAACAAAGCACTGTTCAGCATTACATTTCTATTTGCTAAGAGCTGTGTCGCAGCATTAATTCTTTAGTCCCATTGTTCTATGTTATTGCCTTATGAGCAAAGTGTTCTTGAATTGCAACATTTCTATGCCGTGCCTCTTACTCTCGTCTCTGGCTGCTAGCATGATTTCTGGCAAGCTATCTAGCTATACTAAGGCCAGTTCTTCTAAAACCTTTGCTGTGCATCACTCCTCTGACATCACTTCTGCTAAAAGCACCAACTCTGCTTTATTCCTCTCTTTTCTTTGTAAGTAACGCTGCAAGGAGTTACTTACACAGCATGCTTGGACCACTCAAGGGGCAGCCCAATTTACCTTCCAATCACGTTTTGCCACCATTTGCACACTTTTGACTGCCTCTGCTGATCTCTTCACTGTAGATGCACAATATCTTAAAACAATGGCAAACAACAAAATATGATTGTTACAGAACAGAAAATCACAAGAATTAGCATTGCTAATGATTTTAACCATTTCACATTTGGCAAATTATGAGATTGTATTTAGCAGTTGTTTTTTGTTCATTGCACAAAATCACAAAATCCTCCTTTGTTGTCAACAGTTAATCTAAGGCCATTTTCTGCTGTATCTCCGTTTGACTTAACTCTTCAGCTTCAGTGGCACCGACAGATGGACCTCACAATGCTCTTCTGATTGCCCTGGGCTATTATTCCTGGGTATGACCCTAAAAACAGGATCTCAGTGGTGGCTCCGGCTTCTACCCTTTGGGGCTTTTGGTGTCAGACATTTGATCCTTAGTGGTCACTGTGTCATCACACCCAGCACCCATTCCTCCGGCTGGAACCCCCTTCTTCTGCCTCTCTCTGGGTTCCTTTGATAATTCACACTGGTAGGGTTAGAAAGCCCACACCAACACACTGACACCTCCCATGAGCTGCCTGTGCGAACGCAGGAATAAAACCATATTTGTGATTCACAGCTGACCACGACGGGAAAATACTATGTTTTCTGGTGGTATTTGGCAACCCTTTTGACACACCCTTGTGACCCCCTGAGGGGTCCCGACCCCAAGGTTGAGAAACACTGCTTTAAGGACATACAGTATATGTATTGTGACTGTATTAGTGTTAAGATAAAACCACAGTACTGGGCAGGGCCGTAGCCAGGATTTTGATTCGGGGGCTGAGTTTGTCTGGGGGGCTGAGAGTGAAGAGGGTCTACCCTAGCAAACCTTTTGTATTGGCTAAGATAATGGGATATAATGAGCATGGTGATCAGATCATGATATGAATAAACATAACAGTTTAAATAATGTACCAGTAAGGCCTTTTCGCGGACAACTCTGAGAATTTCGGGGCTGAAGCCCTTAGGCCCCCGGCTACATGCCTGGTACTGGGGCAATACAAGGGAAAACTTCACTTTCTGTAAATATTGAAACTGCAAAAATATTATTACAGCAACAATATCAATCCACCTTATTTATTTTAAAGTTCCATTAACTTCAAGGTACTACAAACTCAATGTGAAAACGGTGCAGCAATATGGCAAGTTTTGAACCAGCCCTTTAATCTATCCGACAATTTCAGGATTGTCTGCATGTAGCAAAAGCCTGTGCTGAAGCCAAGTCTAATATCAAATGCCATGCGCTTCCAGATGTTCCCCAATTGTGTTGCTGACAAACATTTCCAGTATCTTATTCTCAAGAAGTGCAAATCCCAAGCCTGCAGTTTCCTGGATCTGGACATTACTCTTTATCAGTGCTTTATGATAAAGTAGGGCTGTCAGGCCATAAAGAAATTCTTGGTTTTACTCATCCATCTTTTTGACAGAGGACGCTGACGTAGTGGCCAAGGCCAAAGCATCTATAACATATGGGAACATTTTGGGGAAATACACTTTGGAAGATTAAACAGTTTGCAACAGTTGCATAAAGAAAATGAACATCTGTAAACCCTCATATTTGCTCATTATACCTTGATGTTAGGGAAAGACGGATAATTATTGTTAATCTTCAATGCCCAGTGCCTCTGATCTTTGTCAGTGTTGCGTTGATTTCTTTTTTTTTAAAGAAGACAAAATTAATAGGTAATCTACAATTCTCTTGGTTAAGAAATACTTCTTATAACCTGCTGCTAAAAAGAACAGATGTCATATTCCCTCGTATTGCTTGTTTGGAGCTGTGATTTTGAAATATATACTGGGTTATTAATTTCTTTGTTTTGAGAGTTGATGGAGCAGATATATGTGTGACTTTCTAGTTGAAAGAGAACATGTATTGTATTTACTCGAGTCTAATGTGTCTAGTCCAGCATTTCTCAACCTGGGGGTCGGGACGCCTGGAAGGGTCACGAGGAGGTGTCAGAGGGGTCGCCAAAGACCATCAGAAAACACAGTATTTTCTGTTGATCATGAAAATTCTGTGAGGGATGTTTGGCCCAATTATATAGTTGGTGAGGTTCAGAATGCTTTCATTGTAGGTTAATGGTAAATCCCAGCAACTACAACTCTCAAATGTCAAAGTCTATTTTCCCCAAACTCCACCATTGTTCATATTGGGCATATTGAGTACTTGTGACAAGTTTGGTCCAGATCTATCATTGTTTGAGTCCACAATGTTCTCTGAATGTAGGTGAACTACAACTCCTAAACTCAAGGCTAATGCCCACCAAACCCTTCCCGTATTTTCTGTTGGTATGAGAGACCTGTGTGCCACGTTTAGTTCAATTCCACCGTTAGTAGAGTTTAGAATGCTCTTTGATTGTGGGTGAACTATAAATCTCAGCAACTACAACTCCCATGTGACAAAACGAATCCCCCTAGCCTCACCAGTATTCAAATTTGGGCATATTGGGTATTTGAGTCAAATTTGGTCCAGTGAATAAAAATACATCCTGCATATCAGATATTTACGTTATGATTCAAGACAGTAGCAAAATAAGTTATGAAGGAGCAACAAAAATAACTTTATGGTTGGGGGTCACCACATGAGGAACTTTATTAAGGGGTTGAGGCATTAGAAAGGTTGAGAACCACTGGTCTAATTGAGCCTAATGCGCACCTCAATTTTCAAAACCCTGCAACTAAATTTTAAAAAAAGGGGTGGGGGGAAGTGCACTTTTGGTAATTTGGCTTTAAAAAAAAAAGATGTGCATTACAGTTACTGTGTGCTTAGAATTCTTTCATTAAAAACAAAAGTGTTAGAACACCAAAGCTTCCAGCAATGGAAAAGAAAATCTTGGGGTTCATCTTGTTAGTAGAAGGATGGTTAGTTACACTTGCCGATGTCTGGTCAGTAAGTTTTACTATAAAATTGAAATGAGCACCAGTGCCCAAACTGAACACCCAAGAGAATTACCACAAAGTTGAAAGTGATGCAATTATTATAATTGTCTGGAAAAAAGACAGGTTTCTTCCACACTTCATTCTTACAATTCTCTTGCACCAAACCATTGAACTGCTATCCAAATGGAGTGCAATGTCTTGAAATTTTGGAGGGAGCAAAGTCTGACTGGGAACCATGGCTTTTAGGAATCAAAGTAAATACACAGCAGGGGAGTAGAGAATACTAACAGTATAAACGCAAAGAACCCTAAGGATAGTATCAAGTTTGTAATGCAATATCAATCAAATGCATACAGAAGTCACTACAGCAATATACGTAGTCTCAGTATATAAGGCAGGAAACAACATCATAACATAAAGATATATAATCTGATACATACGGAGTGTAGATGTAAACCGCTGGCAGTCCCAAACCAAAAATACAAAGGCAATGGAGTTCAATGGGAAGAGTTAAAGGGGTAATGGAGTTCAGTGGGAAAAGGTGAGTAGTTCCAAGGGAAAGCAAAATAAAGCTGAAGATTGCCAAGCAACGCCCGCGGCTCTGCGCTAAAAGGCGTGCTATTTGTAATCCAAGCCCGGGGTTCGGCGCCAAGATGATGAACACGGAGTAGTGCTTCCAGAGATGTAGCAAGGACGCAGGGCACACCGCGATGGTCCAAAGTGCGGGCCCGATCCGTTTCGCCGGTAGACGGCTTCTTCAAGCGGTAAGTAAATGTAGAGCATTCATCAATGCGTCACAGGGAGAGGATATATAAAGTGTATCATACACGAAGATAATTCTATAATAGAGTACATAAACACATGTAAGGGTCATTATCTACACCAAAAGCCCAATTAGGAAGTGTTTTGCCGCATCTGAATATGTACCATGCCATAAGGAAAATAACAGGTGTGATCTTCCCTGAGGACCCGAAGGTAAGTGGGCTGGGGAAAGGTATAGCCTAAATAGGATAACAACAATACATCACAGCTGCTGATTACGTAAGAAGGGCGTGCAGGGACAAGGGCTCGTTTAGGCCAAGTGGATATTCTGTTTTTAGAAGAGTGATTAGGCGTGTTTCACATCGGATCAGATTATCGTGATTGTTGCCATGGGGATGAAATGGAACTCTTTCAAGTGCTGTAAATTTAAAGGAGTCCGGTGCATGTTTAAATTTAAGGAAATGTTTGTACATTAAAGAATTGTCCATCTGATGGCGAATTCTAGCACGATGTTCCGCGGCCCTGGTGCGGAGGGGGCGGGACAACTGACCTATATAAACAAGATCACACCCACAAATTAATGCATAGACATAATTCTCGGATGAACAATTGGACTGATGTCTGATTTGAAAGGGTCTTCTCTGGTGTGGAGACTGGATGGTGCAATCAGTATAGACCTGTTTACATGAAGTACACCTTCCGCAGGGTCTACATCCCGGTCTTAAAATGCTGCGAATAGAAGGCTTTTGGAGTGAGGAGTGTATCGAAAGGTCCTTAATATTGGATGTAAGTTTATGAGCCACCAGAGGAAACTGTTCGAAGGGTTTAATTTCCAGAAGAATGTCCCAGTATTTCTTGATGATATTCACAATTTGTTTGGTATGAGGGGTGTTGGTCACCGGCCACACAATCCTATCCATGCTAGTGTTTTGTCTGGGGATAAACAAGGAACTTCTTCTCTGATTGTCAGCCCTATTTTTGGCTCTGGTCACGATGTGTTTAGGGTATCCTTGATCATGTAGAAGGCCTGAGATCCTTGTTGCTGCTCGTTCAAAATCAAATTGAGAAGTAGAATTACGTTTGGCCCTTAAGAATTGCGAGTAAGGCAGGCTATTTTTCAAGGGGATAGAGTGGTAACTGGAGTAATGTAACAATGAGTTCTTATCCGTAGGCTTAGTATAGACCTGCACCCCCAGATGGGTTCCAGATTTGTACACTGTGGTGTCCAGGAAATGGACTCTATGGGAACTGGACATAAAGGTGAATTGAATGGATGGGTCCCATGAATTGAGCCAGTTATGAAAGTCCGGGCGTAAACAGAAAAAACAATCATCAATAAAACGTGAATAGAATTTGACATGCTAGTACATGGATTGATTATGATGCATAAATCGCTGTCCTAGATTGGCCATGTACAGAATAGCGATGGAAGGGGTACAAGATTGGCCCATGGACACGCCCTGTTTCTGCAGGTAGAACTCAGTGCCAAATTGGAAATAATTGTACTCGAAAATACAGTCAATAATCTCGAGTAAAAAATGAGTAGGGGGGTACAATCTGTTGGTACGGGAATCCAGAAGGTCGGCTAACACGGCACGAGCTTCTGGGAGGGATATCTGAGTTTTTAGGGAGGTAACATCCACAGTGGCCAGAATGTCCAATGGATCAATGGATAATGATTCAACCTGTTGAATAAAGTGAGGGGTATCCTTGATGTAGGACAGCATGAGTTTGACGAAAGGCTGAAGGAACGTATCAATATAGACAGCTAGTGGTTCGAGGAGAGAGCCGGCAGCGGATAGAATTGGTCTCCCAGGGGGAATCCGTGTGCCAGTATTGTGGGTCTTTGGGAGGAGGTAGAACTGGGAGACACGGGGATTCGGATTGAGTAAGAATTTGGATTCATAGTCATTGATGTAGCCCATTTCAACTGCATCAATAATGATGTTCTTGATACTCTTGGAGAATCGTATAGTGGGGTCCGTATCCAGTTTGGTATAGAAGTTTGTGTCATTTAATTGACGGTGGGCCTCAGATATGTAATCAATCGTATCAAGAACCACAATTCCACCTCCCTTATCCGCGGCCTTGAACGTGATATCCCTCCTCTTCCCCAGGGAGCGGATGATGTTGATGTCATCTGGGCTAAGATTCGCATGATGACTGTCATTGCAATGATCAATTTTGGTTACCTCCTTTAACACCACATTCTCAAATGTTCTAAAATTATGGGAAATTTCATGGGGTGTGAAGATACTCTTGACGTATATCCTAGGGTCATGGGGAGGTTTTCACTGGAGGTCTTGTCATTAAAGAATTCTTTGAGCCTAAGCGTACGAAACAGCAGTGCCAAATCTCTCCTAATTTCCACATCATTACATTTAGGGGTAAAAACAAAGGATAAGCCCTTATTCAGGATACGCAATTCTTTATTAGTGAAGACATAACTGGATAAATTCAACACTAGGTTTGATTCCTGGGTGCCTTGGCCTGCCGAAAATAATGTTGACCACCCGGAGTACGTTTTTTGGAGCAACTTCTATTAGAGCTGCCAGCGGAGGAGTCAGATGCAACATCCTCCATGGAAGTAGCAGAGGGCAGGGACTCCTCATCAGAAAATCGCACCCTACACTGATTGGGGCGTGTGTTGGGCTTATAAATCCACTTGTAGACCTTATTATCCTTGAAATCTGTCTGGTCGCGTCTAAATTTCTTAATTATGAAGGGCTTGAGTTTGCTATGGAGCTTATCACACGCTTGTTTGATTCTATCGAGATCCAGAGGTGGGAGGGCCTCTTGGTTCTCATCTTTAAGAGAAGCAATCTCTGCCCTCAGTTCATTAATCTCTTTCGTATTTCTTTTGATAATAAGAGTAATCCAGTCTAAAGCACACTTATCAGCGATACATTTCCAGTTATTAAGAAATTCCTTATCATCCAGGTAAACCCCAGGTGGTACATGTAACCTCAATCCCCTAGGGATGAGGGAATGGCGAATATACTCAGCCAAGGAGGCGGCGTTAACCTGCACCCGTATCAAATGTTGTTCTCTATCCTCTAGATCCCTCACTGGTGCCAGTGGAGTAGGCAGGGGTGCGGGGGCCTCACCCACCGTACCTGGGTCGAACAGAAAAAGATCAAAAATAGTATTATCAATATCAGCATGGTCAAATGAACTAATCAATGTAAGGGTTTCCATAATGGGTAAACCAAGCCTGAAGCACAAGGCGCCAGGGAATACAGTAAATACACAGCAGGGGAGTAGAGAATACTAACAGTATAAATACAAAGAACCCTAAGGAAAGTATCAAGTTTGCAATGCAATATCGATCAAATGCATACAGAAGTCACTACAGCAATATACGTAGCCTCAGTATATAAGGCAGGAAACAACATCATAACATGAAGATATATAATCCGATACATACGGAGTGTAGATGTAAACCGCTGGCAGTCCCGAACCAAAAATACAAAGGCAATGGAGTTCAATGGGAAGAGTTAAAGGGGTAATGGAGTTCAATGGGAAAAGGTGAGTAGTTCCAAGGGAAAGCAAAATAAAGCTGAAGATTCCCAAGCAACCACTAAAAGGTGGTTAAAAGGCGTGCTATTTGGTCAGAAAACTCAAAATTTTCAAAAATCTTCCAGTTTGGAAGATGTTGATTTTGGTCCAAAACTGGGCGTTTTCCTAACCCAGCGGGTCAGAAAAGTCCAAAATTTAAAAAATCTTCAAGTTTGGAAGATGTTGATTTTGGGCCAAAATTTGCGGATTTTCCGAACTAGGCGGGTCAGAAAACTCAAAATTTTCAAAAATCTTCAAGTTTGGATGATGTTGATTTTGGTCCAAAATTTGAGCGTTTTCCTAACCCGGTGGGTCAGAAAAGTCCAAAATTTCAAAAATCTTCAAGATTGGAAAACGTTGATTTTGGTCCAAAATTTGCGGATTTTCCAAACCCGGCGGGTCAGAAAACTCAAAATTTTCAAAAATCTTCGAGTTTGGAAGATGTTGATTTTGGTCCAAAATTTGGGCGTTTTCCTAAACCCGGCGGGTCAGAAAAGTCCAAAATTTCAAAAATCTTCAAGTTTGGAAGATGTTGATTTTGGGCCAAAATTTTGGCGTTTCCCTAACCCGGCGGGTCAGAAAACTCAAAACTTTCAAAAATCTTCAAGTTTGAAGATGTTGATTTTGGTCCAAAATCTGGGCGTTTTCCTAACCCGGCGGGTCAGAAAAGTCCAAATTTACAAAAATCTTCAAGTTTGGAAGATGTTGATTTTGGGCCAAAATTTTGGCCAAACCCGGCGGGTCAGAAAACTCAAAATTTTCAAAAAACCTTCAAGTTTGGAAGATGATGATTTTGGTCCAAAATTTGGGCGTTTTCCTAACCCGGCGGGTCAGAAAAGTCCAAATTTACAAAAATCTTCAAGTTTGGAAGATGTTGATTTTTGGCCAAAATTTTGGCCAAACCCGGCGGGTCAGAAAACTCAAAATTTTCAAAAATCTTCGAGTTTGGAAGATGTTGATTTTGGCCCAAGATTTGGGCGTTTTCCTAACCCGGCGGGTCAGAAAAGTCCAAATTTACAAAAATCTTCAAGTTTGGAAGATGTTGATTTTGGGCCAAAATTTTGGCCAAACCCGGCGGGTCAGAAAACTCAAAATTTTCAAAAATCTTCCAGTTTGGAAGATGATGATTTTGGTCCAAAATTTGAGCGTTTTCCTAACCCGGCAGGTCAGAAA